>OZ010615.1:4684550-4837050 GCA_963932145.1 Acanthosepion lycidas | reverse complement strand
CTTAGGTCTCTGGTCGGGACCCGGAAAGAAATTAGTATACACCAGAAACCAAAGGAAATAATAATAATAATAATAATAATAATAATAATAATAATAATAATAATAAACAAATAATTAAATAATCAATAATTATGAGTAAAAAGCTAGCAAATACCACTATAAAATAGCTACAAATAACTGAACTCGGATCCACAATTATTCTTACTCAATAGCCTCTATCATAATTTTAAATATAACCGTTACCGCCTACCCACTAACCATTAGGATAATACAACTAACCTTGCTACCCATAATATACCATTGTTATCATATGCAGTCAAGGCAAAACATATGACACATGGCCTGAAGATTGAGTTCAAGGATGAAAGAGATTATCGCCACAAAGACATCTTCCGTTTTATATATATAAATGAAATTTATATGTTGCAAATTTACCAAGATAGATGAAGAGCAACTTTTCAATCTCTAGGCCACCCGGGTTTGGCAGAAAAATTCATAAAACTGAAGTTGGCTACGACTTTTTGCAAAACCCAAGACAAAAGTTACACGCAAACAAAAATTTTACTGGATGAGCTGTTGTTCTTTGCACTTAGTGCAAAACATCAGCTTATGTTACGAGGTTTATGTAGAGAGCTTGATAGTTTTCCTGTGACATTGGCTTCACACAAAAAATTACAAAAACATGTGATAAAATCGAGTTTTCGTACTACTTAAAATAAAAATTTTTATTAACTTCCTCCTTTTTTATCCGATAAGAATCAAGAACTACACGAAAAGGCCCCGCATAAAAGTGGTTTCAAAAATTAGCCGTCTTATGCGACCACTATTAGCAATAACGATACACGAAAAGAATCACGTGGTTCAACCCCTCCTCCTTCTGAAAACTGTCAAGTATCAGCATCGGACAATCCTTCCAAAATTTAATCACTAAACGCTTCAGCAACAAAAAAAAAATCCTCTAAATAAGATATTCATCAGAAAGTCAATCAAAATTAGCTACTCCTGCACTGATAATATGTACCAAATTATTAATTTCCATAATAATTACATCTTAAGTAAATTCCATGGGGGAAAAACTAAATCTAACATGTCCCCCCGCCCTTGTAATTGTAGAATTAAAGAAAACTGCCTAGTAGAGAGCAAATGCAGGTCCACTAGGATAGTATACCAGGCAAACATCACCCCTAAAGAAAATACGACAAACCATAATATGTACATCGACATTTCTGCAGAATTTAAAAAGAGAATCAATGCACATAGACATTCATTCACCAATCCAAAAGTAAAACACCAAATAAAAAAAAAACTGGGTAATTGAAGAAAAGAGTCTGAATCTTCAAATAAATTGAAAAAGTTTACGTTTCACAAACATCCCCAATAGTCTTAAGGATAGGTGCAAGCTATAGTTAGAAGAAAAATCAGGATAATAAAATATAAATATCAATGCAAACTATTAAATCAACGGAGAGAAATAATCACGAAATGTAGACATAGAAATAGATTCAAAATTACATAGTACGTGTATATATGTGGCTGTATATGTTTGCGTATAGTGGTATATATGTATGGATACGTAAATATATATATATATATATATATATATATATATATATATATATATATATATATATATATTTACGCATATAAGTGTGTTGAACAGCATGATTTATTCGACTGGGTGCTCTGGTATTACCTACAATCTATAAATTTATCATTCAACTAATTTATATTAATCTTAAGTTTAAATCCCCCATCGCTTATTAATAATATTGGACACCTGTAGTACAAAAATTATTTACTGTGAATCCCAGAAAAACATACTTGGGGCTCGTATATGAAACGCCACATAGTAGGAACCGATATTTAGCTACAAGCAACGAAAGGTTCTATCCATAAATAAACTCCAAGCCCAGACCACTTCCCCGTAATAGGACACCTTACGCCCTCCATCAGTCGCTAACACAAATCCCTTATCATTAACAAGGCGACTACCAGAGGAGGATTAACATTGAGAATAAATTTAAAACAATGCACCGGGATACTTAGGGGCTGATGATAGCCGCATACAGAAGAGCTTGAAATAGACTATCCCCATGTTGAGGTAATTTTGATTTTTTTTTTGCTGTAATATATATATAAAGAAATATGGTTTTAAGGTGTGCTATATTTTAAAGTGCTCAATACCAGAGATAGAACGTATGTAAATATAAATATAAAAGTGAACATTGAAGTCAACACTGAGAGGCGACAGACTGTTTCATGCGGCCTGACGATTACGTCCAGCATGTAACAGTCTGTCACCTCTCAGTGTTGACTTCAGTGTACACTTTTATATATATATATATATATATATATATATATATATATATATATATGTGTGTGTGTGTGTGTGTGTGTGTGTGTGTGTATTTTCTTCAAGTATGGAGTTCTCGAGTCGCTGGCGTATTTCGAATAGAGAAAAACTTTAAAATTCCCTTCCTTTCTGCCTAGAGGTAGAATGATGTCAAATCAGTCAGCTTTCGATCCCGGCTTGACGCAATTGGCAATTGGATATTTAGCCACACTGAGGAGCTGTGATACAGCGAAACAGTTTGTCCATGGATGACTCTCTCTCTCTCTATATATATATATATATATATAGAGAGAGAGAGAGAGAGAGAGATAGTTATGAACAGAATATTACAGATAAAGAAGCCATTGCTTCGACCTTTGTTTTAATCTATCGAAATAATAGGATTACATCAAATTGACAAAAAGGAAAGCTTCGTATCGAACATATTTATTCGTCATAAGTCTCCGCTGACTCATTTTTGGACCAATGCCTATATATCCCCAGGGCATTTTTTCTAGGCTTTATTTGTTGAAACGACTTTCAGTATAACGGCATCCGAAAATCTTTACCTCTGTTTCGCACCAACAAACAAGTAAGTAGACAACCATTTTTCTCCTTGTAATTTCTTCACTAAATTATATATCGTTTTCATGTCGCAAACAAGAATCCGGTAAACCATTACAGTCGTCGTGGCACCCCGTGCTTCTTAGATATAGTTGCAGGTGATATGTCTAAGAGCAGATAGTATGACGGCACCAACTCTCTTCGGGACATAGTCAATGGTGACTCTCCACGGTTTTAAGTTCAATGTTGTCTTTCTCCTAAATTGATAGCTCTACCAAGGCTAAAGAGCCCTGTCTGCTATCCATAGCCTAAGAAAGATGTCATTTATGCTTCTTTAAAGAGCATCAGTGTCTAAATGAGGCTTGGTCAGAATTCGAATTTGGCACGGCAATTTCTTCACGGTTTTGAATTCAATGTCATCTTTCTCCTAAATTGATAGCCCTACCAAGACTAAAGAGCCCTATCTGCCGTCCTAGCCTAAGAAGGTGCGATTCATGCTTCTTTAAAGGGCATTAGTGTTTAAATGAGGCTTGGTCAGAATTCGAACTCGCCACGCCAATTTCTTTAATGTTTTGAATTCAATGTCGTCTTTCTCCTAAATTGATAGCTTTACCAAGACTAAAGAGACCTGTCTACTGTCGGCCATATTTGTTTCACTTTTACGAAAGGCAATATCCCCTACCTCCACTTTTAAAAAAATCATGAATTTTAAGTTCTAATAATTTATCCGGGCAATTACTATAATTATATGACCAGTATTATGTTTAAAACACCTTTAAAATCACAATGTTGTATATGTATATTTCTCAAGAATAATTTTTTTTTTTACGATATTCAGTCATTTATGTGCCAAGCGTGATACATGCTTCGGCGATCATGTATCTTTCGATTTCCCCATAGTAGGTTGCCATTTCTTTCTGCGGTAGACCAATTGCCATCCAAGGCTATAAAACCCGGTCTGTCCTGCTATTTACCCATAGATGGATGGAAGAGAAGATTCATCCCCTTCCCAAGGGTATTAGCACGTAAATGAATGTAATGGATTCGAGTGGAATTCGAACTCGGCTCTACTGATTCCTCAATCCTTTACTCCGGAGTGCCTCTTTTTTATTATAAATTATAATAAATTATTTTGTTTGTGTTAATAAATAAATCAGGGGAGAAGAAGAGGATTCATACCTTTCCCAAGGGTATTAGCACGTAAGTGAATGGAATGGATTTGACTGGAATTCGAACTCGGCTCTCTGATTCCTCAATCCGAGCGACTATCCATTACTCCACAGTGCCTCTTTTTTATTATAAATTATAATAAATTGTTTTGTTTGTGTTAATAAATAAATCAGGGGAGAAGAAGAGGATTCATACCTTTCCCAAGGGTATTAGCACGTAAGTGAATGGAATGGATTCGACTGGAATTCGAACTCGGCTCTCTCTGATTCCTAAATGAACCGGATGTTTCGCCATTGTGTGTTTCTTCTCCTGATTTCCGTTTTAAAACTTATTTTCGAGGAAATGTACTTGTCATAACCGATAATATATTTTAAGGTGTTAATTAATCTAATATTCTCTTCTTCTTGATGTGACTTTATTTTATTTCTATATATCAATATACTATGAAAAAATAAATAATTGCCTAAGAGAGAAAACTTTATAAAATGACAATAAAATTAAAAAACAAACTTTATCTTGTAAGCAAAGCTGAGACAAAAGACATCCATTTACACCGATTCCCAAAGAACAAATATGGCCGACATATCCAATACCTTTCCTAAACACCTGCCTACGTTTTATTATCTGTGCTGTGTGTATTTGCCATCTTGATGTTTCAAATAAGAAGAGATTTTCAAGCTAAGTAAAATTTCTGAAAACGTGTACTTCTTTATAATACAAACCTGCTTTTTTTGCCTTTAATTTTTGTCCAAAATTTCTTGTATTATGCACAAGAAAATTACAGTAAACATGCAATTGTTATAGGTCCTATTCTGGCATCGCGGCTTCAGTCCTTTATCCATCGCCATAATATAGCTTCCATATGCTTTTTGCTATAGATACTGTCATGGTAATTATTGTAATGAACTTCCTCCCCATTGTACCAAGACTTTATAAATTTAAGCACAGTAAAAGATTGGTGGCAATGTCTCATCATTTTACAATTGAAATGAATATATGTAACCATAAGTTCTCTGCTAACACGTTTCTTTTTTCGCACTTCTCATTTGTGTGAATCTTTTTCAGTTTTTTCACTTCCTAGCACAAGAGTTAACTATTGCTAATCAATATTTACTAGCCCCCTTCCCCCCACGAAAAGAGATTTTGGCTAGTTTCAACCATTGCTAGCCTCTGTATTCCGTTGACTTACAGATACTTATAGGAAGTTACTACCTATCGTATAGTCAGTCATGGGGGTGACAGGTTATTCCATTACATCAGTGACCCTTACACTTTCCTCCTCACCTCTTTTTTCTCACACATATGCGTAAAGAAATCCCCATTTCTTTTCATCTTAACAAAAAACCAACTTTCACACAAGAATTTTAATATTCATACACACTGAGAAAAAATTAGTTTAAAAAAAATGGAAAAAAAATTATATTTTTATATTTTAAAACATCTTTGTTGGCTTTTTCTTTCTTGTGGGTTGATCCAAATCCGCAACAAAATTGGTGACCCAACGTGAGAAACAAACATGCAACAAGCACCAATTTCTCACCTTTTTCTTTGTTGTGTTGTGGTTTGATTCAAATTTGCAACATATCAATAAACAATGAAAATAAAAAAAGATATTGCCTTTCATTAAAGATGAAGAGAGAAAACTTTTGATTTCTGGTATATACACATTTCTTTCCGGGTCCCGCCCAGAGACCTAAGGTCAGAAATGGCATACATTTTCCACTGATCAATTTTGAAAAAAAAAAAATCACACATATTTTATATAGATAAAGCCTTTCGTAAAGTGTGTATTTCTTTAGAGCATGGGCTTCCAGGAATCCCTTCAATGTATCTACTGGAATTTTTTTCCAACCAATCCAAGGGCTCCAACTACAACAGGGATTGTTAATGTTCTCATGTGCCACATTTTTGAGATTTCGATTTAAAGGTCCTTGTATTTTGATAACTTTTTTTTTGAAGATTTTATTATTATTATTATCATTATTATTCAGGCTATTTTTATTTACTTCTTCTAATTAGTAATAAGACAACAAGTCCGCCTTTGTAGATCTTCTGACTAAAATAGCTGCATCCATTTTTTACATGGTTGAAAGATTTATTCTGAACCGCTTTTAAGCGATTCCTGCTTTTTTCGATCTTCTGTTTTTCTTTGCTTACAATTCTCGTGTCAAATTGAGACTTTTATCGGGTAACAAATCTCTCTCTCTCTCTCTCTCTCTCTCTCTCTCTCTCTCTCTCTCTCTCTCTCTCTCTCTCTGAATTGATCACAGGACTGTCACTTATTGTTATTCATACCATCGGTCATAATATTATTACCATTATTATCGATCATATTATTCCTATTATTATTCGTCATAATATTATTACTATTATTATCGATTATATTATTATTACTATTATTCGTCATAATATTATTACTATTATTATTATCGATCATATTATTATTATTATTATTATTCGTCATAATATTATTACTATTATTATTATCGATCATATTATTATTATTATTATTATTCGTCATAATATTATTACTATTATTATTATCGATCATATTATTATTATTATTCGTCATAATATTATTACTATTATTATTATCGATCATATTATTATTATTATTATTATTATTATTCGTCATAATATTATTACTATTATGATTATCGATCATATTATTATTATTATTATTCGTCATAATATTATTACTATTATTATTATCGATCATATTATTATTATTATTATTATTATTCGTCATAATATTATTATTACTATTATTATCAGTCATATTATTATTAGTATCAGTCATATTATTGTTATCATCAGTCGTATTATAATCACACAAAATGATTGACGTAACTCTTCCTATATTTTCCAACTATTAAGAAAAGAGCGCGATTTAAGAAATGATTTTAAAAAAGTTAAAAATACAGCTTTGACAACGTTAAACAATATTTCAACAGAATGGCTGTCTTATTCAAGTTATGCTAAAACAATTTTTTCAAGTATAATATGTAAATGTACAAAAAATATAAGTATTTGTACAAATTTTGCATGTCTACGATTTATTACTACCTGCATACATTAATTGTGGCACAAGGCCGACAAAGGTTGGGTAGATGGGTCAAAGTTCGTCGACACTTATTCTTAGCTAATCAGATTCACGACCCATTCATTCATTACAATTTACTCATTCACCATAACAATATATCCTCCACCATTCGCTCCTACATATACCAAAATACCACAAAACACACAAAACTGAAAAACACTCAATGACTTAAGTTTTCACCCCCACTTATTTAATGAAATTTCAAGAAATTATTTTCGTAGCGACTAATGTTTATATTAGTTAGAAGCACAAGTCCTTGGAGCATTTAAATTATTTTTTTAAAATAATATATTTTTGTAAAACAAGACCTCTCAGTTACAGAAAGTCTGATGTGAATCATAAAATAAAAAAATGTATTAAAACAAAGACATTGTTTAATAAGAAAATCTTAATTGCTTTTATGAAAAATAACATATATTGACACTTTTTTCTTTAAAAAAAATGTTTTCGATAAATAATGAACTTTTACAATATTTGTCTTCATTTTTTTTTCAAATTTTAATTACAATAATTTATCAAGTTCTAAATCTTACAATACTTTATTAATTTTTCGCCCTTTTAGACATTATTCTTAAGTCAAAACTATATTTACTAATCAGAAATGTAAAAATTTCGTAGAAATAATCATACACGAATAGTTTTAAAAGAATTCTGATTTTTTTTTTTTATGTGTACAAACTTGCTGATTTCTTTATATTCCGGCGACCACACACAACATTATCAGAAAATAAGAGCGATAACAATAGTAAATTTACAATAAAATATATTATAAATTTATTAAACATTAAATTACGGAGAATATTTTCTTAATTTTTTAGGATTACCGATATATATATATATATATATATATATATATATATATATATAAACTTTTAATTATAATAGTTTATTAACTTTTAAATCTTAAAATTCTGTATTAATTTGTAGCGGTCAATTTAATTTGCTATTAATTAAAAACCATATTTACTAATCAGAAATGGAAACGGTTTCTACAATTCAGTGACCCCCAATATTTACAAAGAATTTTGGATTTTTTTTCTCTGTGTGTATGTGTGTGTGTTTTTTAAACGTGCCAGATTTTGTAAATACGGATGTTCATATATGACATTATCAGAAAATTTAGAATTTATTGGTAATTTTCTAACATTTCTTCAACAAACGTTTTCCTAAATCTGACTATAAAGGCATAGTACATAAAATTCAGTATTAGATTACTTAGAATGTTTTCCTAAATTTTAAAGGTTAATGGGTAGTTAAATAAAACAAAAGCACTCACGTTATATCCATCAAGTAATTGTTACTTTAATTGACTCTATTAGAAAAAAATTCCCAAGTATAAGTCTAACGAAAAATTTGTCAACACCTTATAAAATCATCCCCATCCCTTTAACTTTTCTGCTGTATTTTAAACTCAAAGTCAGTAATATGTTTTAAATCAGATTAATTGAACTTTAAATCAGCTATTCTTTCTCAAATAAATTTTCAGAAAAATATGTTATTTTTAAAAGACGTAAAGAAAATTACGTTGTATTTAAAGAATTGTAAATATGTTTAAAAACAACTAAAATCATTTTAATAACTTAAAAAAATTCCACTCAATTTAAATGCGTTTTGAAATACAAGAAAATGTTTTGCTTACTGAAATTATTAAAAGTATTGAAATTAAAACTGAATCAAAAGATTTTTCATTTTTAAAAATCCATTTGAAACTTTAACTATCGCTTTTCTTTGGAAGTATTATTATTATTATTATCATCATTATCTTTGGAGGTACTTTTATTATTATTATTATTATCATCTTTGGAGGTACTTTTATTATTATTATCATCTTTGGAGGTACTTTTATTATTATTATCATCTTTGGAGGTACTTTTGTTATTATTATCATTATCGTCATCATTTTTGGGGGTACTTTTATTATTATTATCATCTTTGGAGGTACTTTTATTATTCTTATTATCATCATTATCTTTGGGGGTACTTTTATTATTATAATCTTTAGAGGTACTTTTATTATTATTATTATCATCATTATCTTTGGAGGTACTTTTATTATTATCATCATCTTTGGAGGTACTTTTATTATTATTATTGTTATCATTTTTGAAGGTACTTTTCTTATTATTATCTTATCCTTCATTTTAGTCTTAATATTAGTCAATATATTATCCTTGCCGGGGTGCGCAAATTTTTCTTTAATAAGATTTCTCGAACATTAAGGCCGGTAGACTAAAATAAATAAATATACCATTTAATAAATAAACGGAGTGTCTACTCAGGTACGAGAGCCCACTAAAATAACGTTTAAAGTGATAAAATCTGTCAGATTAATAAAAAACCATTACTTTCTTTCGAAAAAATTGCTATATATATATATATATATATATATATATAAAGAGAGAGAGAATGAATGAATGAACACGTATAAATAGAGAAAGCGATATGAACACGTATATAAAGAGAAATGAATAAACTCTAAAAGTGCTATTGTACAAAAAGTGTTAATGAAATAAGTTTTCCCTGTCTTACAACGAGTGGACCAATCTATTTAAGTAGTTCCAGGCTTTGAAGCTTGATAATTACTAATGAATAACAGAAAGCACTCGATAAAAACAGTGAGATAGTATTTTTTAACACAAAACTAACCTACACGTTCGCACAAGTAAAAAGAAAAGTTAAAGGAATCCCATACCATAACAAATAAAATATTGCAAACACACACACACATATCCTTTGGTGTCAGACAGTGCTCAGCACTAAACAACATAGCTATTAAGTATATATTAATAAATATACATAATACCCCTCACCGACAGTACAACACGGGGTTTCATGCGCTATGCAATCATCAGGTTGATAATTGCACAGAGCATGAATTTCCAAGTTGTACTGTCAGTGTGGGGTTATATATATATATCATGGTCATGCCGTCTAGGTAGGCAGTTCCTACTCTGAATAAAACAGATCAGCAGTTACGTATTTCTCCTATGGCACAATATACACCTAATCCAACAAAATTTTGAAGGTTACTCTGATTATTATACATAAAATGAAAAATATTTTATTTTTTGTAGGATTAATATTAATACATAAAGGTCACAAGGTGCCTACCCTTAGTAATTAACGACGGCACGTGCCTCATACACAGGGTTATTGAAAAGTAACTCCATATTTTATGTATGAGTGGCCAGACAGGAGTACAGACTGAACACCCTGTGACTTTTTTCTTTGGGGTTGGTTAAAGGAGCAAGTCTAATATACCAAACCAAGACTTGAAGGAGGAATCCAAGAAGCTATGTCATCCATACCACAAGAGTTCCTTTTGAAATCAGTTGACGCGATTCCTGATCGGCTCAAGAAGCTGCTAGTGTGATCTGGTGGCCATATTGAATTTTAAATAAAACCTCATGCTGAATGCTTTACTCTCATATTCATTTATTCTAAAAAATATAGTTAATAAATATATTCTAAGTATTTTAAAATGGAGAGTTACTTTTCAATCACCCTGTATACGGTAACCTGAACCAAAACTATATTTCACTTGCTTGTATATTTAGACACTAAACGTAATATCATTCTATATGTGTTGTATAATAAGCAACCTAAAACACACACTGTTAAGTACTATATATTTTATCAATATAACTTAGTGTAAATTTACACTTAGTGTATCAGCAGTTGGACGCAATGTGTGTTGTAGCATTAATAGAATACTCTACTATTACTACATTTTCATATTAATTTCTGTGCTAATATGCTAAATATATTCACTGATGCCCATATCGAATTTTAAATAAAACCTCATGCTAAACGAATTCCTCTCATATCCATTTCTTGTCAAAATTATAGTTAATAATTACAAGTATTTTAAAATGGGGAGTTACTTTTTAATCACCCTGTATATTTGTGTTTCATTTATATTTCCTGAATCGATTATCAACTGTCTAATGTTTGAATACTTTCTGTTTTCATGTTATCAAAGAATTCTTCGTTGATAATGTTGCGTACTCTGATAGGTGCTATGCTTTTTGTGCTAGATTAGTTTCATTTTTTTTATACAAATATCACTTTTTCACGCCTCTTTGTATTCTTGCCACATCTTCACGGGTCAGTGTGTTTTTGGCGTAATATTTTTTTAATCTGTCCCTAAATTTGATAGCATTTTATTGGTGTTAGCATATTTGATTTTCAAGGCTAATGCTTCTGATGTTTGTAGTCACTTTTCACAGCTTATATCAGAAAGTATTTTTGTTATTGGTACGGATTTGTCGGATTACTTATTTTTTGTGGTGGTTGGTGATATGGGATTTAACTGGATTATCGGATAAATGACACGTTAATCTACGCGAATCATTCGGCTGTAAGTACACAACTTGTCACTTGTAATGTGATCCTCCGAACCGGGGTGTTTCTTTTTCCCATAAAATTCTTTCTTATATACTAACTTCAATCGCTGTATTTTTTCAAACACTGAGCGAATTCCTTTTAACTTTTTCTTTGTGACAACCACGAAATTATTTTATTTCATTATATATATATATATATATATATATATATATATATATATATATATATATATATATTTGAAAATATTTTTAAAGGTACAAAATCTAATTAAAGAAATGAAAGTGTGTAGCTTAATATTACACGTCATTTTTTAAAAACAAAGCAACTGGTTTTGCTCCCACTTTTCAGGCCTCTACGGGAGATTTAACTTAGATTAAAATAACAGTGAAATGTGTAATGAAGAGGATAAAAATATGAACACAAGGAGCTAGAGAAAAATAACAGCGAGCCCCAAGAAACACTCACGCTGTTTACAGAGGGAAGGCTTGCAGGACCCGATATAAAGTGCCTCCATCACCTTGAGATGAAATAGACAGTGTGACCGGGACAAAACAGGGAACAGCACACCCTCTGTTATTTAAAAGGCGCTCACATATGGCAGAACTATAAGTATTTAGGACAAGTTCATTCAAAGATAAGGTGTGATATATATATAAAATAGGGAAACCACAGAGATAATATATATATATATATATATATTAGCTCGGTGGTTCCCCATTTTTTCTCTTACTGCACTGTTTAGGATCCACTGTATTAGCTGGTGAACCGGACGTTGTTCGTTTTTGGACTATAAGATGACAGTCGATTCGCCGTCTGTTGCGCGCGTTATGAGAACAGTTGTAGCTGAAGGATGGCACACAAGTCAATACCCGATCAATATCGACTGGTTCTACGGTGGAAATGGGGTATGATGTCGAAAGATCTAAAACCCCTAATGATCCTCGGCTAAAAACATCACTGATGATGTGTGCGCCAAAACATCAAACCGATGTATTTCACACACACACACACACATATATATATATATATATACATACCCACGATGCGATGAGAACAAAAGTAACATATAAATTCCAACGTTCACAGCATTAATCCAAAAGAGGGCTTGATACCGATAGTAAAGCGATAATTATTTATTTATTATAATTTTATCATATAGACAAAACTAATTTACTCACTACAAAGATGCAACTGCACTTCGACGGGTGAGATTTTTTATACATATTTTTCTTCTCAAACAAATAGAAAAAAGGAAGTGACGTTTCACATACGGCTTGCCTACAAGCAGGATTTTTCCTAACCATTTCCGTTTCTCACCCGTCGAATTGCAGTTGAAATCCACTGAAACCAAGTTGCATCTTTGTAGTTAGTAAAATGGTTTTGTTTATATGATAAAGTTATAATAAATAAATTATATATATATATTATATATATATATATATCAGTTGATTTAATTTTTTATACAATTTCTCATGGGATTTAATTTTTTTTTTCTTTTCAGATGATAAATTATATAAAAACTGCCCGAATGTTCTTTTAATCCGAGCGCTTTCGGCTATACGTTTAGCCATTTTCAAGGATGAAATATTTTAACTGTTAAATAAGAAATAGAACCTTATAGTTAAAAATAATAATTCACCTCTTAGAACAAAATTAAATAGGGCAAATATTATCTACCAATTTAAATGCCCATTAAGGAATTGTATTCCTGATCAATCAAAATTCGTAAATAATTATATAGGCCACGCTACAACATGTCTGACAAGAAGACTCACTCTACACCTTTCTGATCATAGCTCAATTAGATCTCATTTAAATATTCATAGAGACCTACTGGACACTATTCGTAACATACTTGTTGACAACACAAATATAATAGCATCATCTACATGCAAAAAAAGCCTAAAAATAATGGAAGCCTTATTAATAAAAACAAAAAAACAACACTTAATATTATTAACTATGAACATGGACACAATATCTTGACCATGTTTTGAAAAATGAAAATATTTTATAGATACATACATTCAACAAACTATTTCTTATTAACAGTTAAAATATTTAATCATTGAAAATGGCCAAATATGTAGCCGAAAGCGTTCAGATGAAAAGAACATTCGCACTGTTTTTATACAATTTATCATCCGAAAAGAAAAAAAAATATTAGATCGCATGAGAAATTGTATATTGTATAAAAAACTAAATAAAAGCACCTTGTCTGTTGTATTCAATGAAATGTGCATGAAAGAAGGATTGCTGCCTAAATACACACACACACACACACACACACATATATATATATATATGAGAGAGACAGACAGACAGATATAGATAGATAGATATATATATACACACACACACAAATATATACAGGCAAACTGATTGAAAAGAAACTCCTTATTTTATGTATGATGGACTCTTCCGTCTTGTAAAAATTATAGTTAAACGGGAGAATCCATCATACATAAAATAGTGGGTTACTTTTCAAACACCCTGTGTGTATGTGTGTGTATGCGTGTATATATATATATATATATATATATATATATATAGCGCAATTTCTAAAGAATTAATAGATTTTATTTTTATAATTACAAATATTTTTATTATTTAAACGTTATTTTAGTGGATACCTGTATTTGAGCAGACGTTCCGTTTTCTGGGGTTTTTGGTGTTGGTTTTTTTTAACGGTGTTTATTTCGTCTACTGCCTTGGGCACTCGAGAAGGCTTAATAAAGAAAATTTGCCCTCCGCCAGAATTCGAACCTGAGTCCTTCTTTTCAGGAGGAATCACCGACTGATTCTTGCTTGACTGTGAAACTCTCCATAGATGAGCGGTCAAAGCACGTCGGATCAAACTATGCTTCCTCCGGCAAGGGATTACTGAGTGTGACAAAATGAAAGACTATGAGAGAATGTGAGAAAATGAGAGAATGTAAGAAAATAAGAAAAAGGTGAGAGAATGAGAGAATGTAAGAAAATGTGAGTTTGAAAAAGAATGATAGAATGTGAGAGAATGAGAGAGATAACATGATAGAAAATGAGTATGTGAGAGAATGAGAGAAAATGATAGAATGTGAAAATGTGAGAGAATGGGCGAAAACGAGAGAACGTGAGAGAATGGGCGAAAACGAGAGAATGGTAGAGAATGGGACAAAACGAGAGAATGTGAGAGATTGGGTGAAAACGAGAGAATGGTAGAGAATGGAAGCAAACGAGAGAATGGGAGAGAATGGAAAAAAACGAGAGAATGTAAGAGAATGTGAGAAAACACGAGAATGGGAGAGAATGGAAGAAAACGAGAGAATGTGAGAGAATGGTTGAAAACGAGAGAATGTGAGAGAATGGTTGAGAATGTGAGAGAATGGGAGAAAAAGATAGAATGTGGGAGAATGGGCGAAAACGAGAGAATGGGAGAAAACGAGAAAATGGGAGAGAATGAAAGAAAACGAGAGACTGTGATAGAATGGGCGAAAAATGGAGAATGTAAGAGAATGGTAGAAAACGAGAGAAAGGGAGAGAATCGGAGAAAACGAGAGAATTGTAGAAAATAAGAGAAAACAACAGAATGTGAGAGAATTAGAGAAAACGAGAGAATGGGGGAAAACGAGAGAATGTGAGAGAATGGGAGAAAACGAGAGAATGTGAGAGAATGGGAGAAAACGAGAGAATGTGAGAGATTGGGTGAAAACGAGAGAATGTGAGAGATTGGGTGAAAACGAGAGAATGGTAGAGAATGGAAGAAAACGAGAGAATGGGAGAGAATGGAAGAAAACGAGAGAATGGGAGAGAATGGAAAAAAACGAGAGAATGTAAGAGAATGTGAGAAAACGCGAGAATGTGAGAAAACGAGAGAATGTGAGAGAATGGTTGAAAACGAGAGAATGGTAGAAAACGAGAGAAAGGGAGAGAATGGGAGAAAACGAGAGAATCGGAGAAAACGAGAGAATTGTAGAAAATAAGAGAAAACAACAGAATGTGAGAGAATTGACGAAAACGAGAGAATGGGAGAAAACAAGAGAATGTGAGAAAATGTGAGAAAATGAGAGAGTGTGAGAAAAAGTAAGAATGTGAAAGGATGAAAGACAAAAGTATTTGAGAATATGAGAGAATGAGAAAAAACGAGAGAATGGGAGAAAACGAGTAAATGGGAGAAAACGAGGGAAGGTGAGAAAAAGAGAGAATGTGAGTAAACAAGAGAATGGGAGAAAAAGTGAGAATGGGAGAGAATGGGAGAAAACGAAGGAATGGTAGAGATTAGGAGAGAATAGGCGAAAACAAGAGAATGGTAGAAAACGAGAAAATGGGAGAAAACGTGAGAATGGAAGAGAATGAGTGAAAATGACAGAATGTATGAGAATGGGAGAAAACGAGAGAATGTGTGAGAACGGGTGAAAACGGGAGAATGTGAGAGAATGGGAGAAAACAATAGAATGGGAGAAAACGAGAAAATGGGAGAGAATGAAAGAAAACAAGAGAATGGGAGAGAATGGGAGAAAACGAGAGAATGTTAGAAAACTCGGGAATCTGAGAAAACGAGAGACTGTGAGAGAATGGTAGAAAACGATAGAATGGTAGGAAATGGTAGAAAACGAGAGAAAGGAAGAGAATGGGAGAAACGAGAGAATCGGAGAGAATCGGATAAAACGAGAGAAAGGGAGTGAATGGGACAAAACGAGAGAATGTGAGAAAATGGGAGAAAACGAGAGAATGTGAGAGAATATGCGAAAATGTGAGAGGATGAAAGAAAACAGTATTTGAGAATATGAGAGAATGAGAAAATGTGAGAATGTTAGAAATCGTGAGAAAATGTGAGAAAAAGAGAGAATTTGAGAGGATGGTAGAAAACAAGAATTTGAGAATGTGAGTGAATGAAAGAATGAAAATGTGAGAATATGAGAAAATTAAAGAACAGGAATTAAGACGGACAATTACTTTTGACATTGAGTTTAAATATTTGAAGATCAAATTTGAATGGGAAGTAATTAGCCGTAAGTTTTTTACAACAGCGAGAAGTGCGAGAGATGAAACTATTAGCATAGAACTTGCGGTTACATTCAACCATTTCTATTGTAAAGTGATGAAACCTTGCCACCACTCTAGTAGTACACTTAAATTCATAAAGCCTTAGTACCAAAAAGTATTGATCAGCTGAACAATTACCACGAAAGTATTGATAGAAAAGGCACGGGGAAGCTACATTTACAGCGGTGAGAAAATGATTGAAGCCGCGATGCCAAGTCAGGACCAATAACATTGCAGATACTTCTTTGGTGAGATGTAAATTCCACTGGAACAGCTTCCTCCCACGAACTGTTGCTTTGTAGAATCGACTCCCAAGACAATGCTGCCGTGATCACTACAATCTTAACCTGTTCAAGTATAGGGTCAACCATTATTTTCCTCACAAACTGTGCCTCTTACTCTGTACCCTCTACCTCGAGTGGCTCTTGGGCCTTGTACATGGGAACCACTATTGTAAAAGAAATATATTTCATGAATTAGAATGAATCCTTGAAAAGGGGCGTGGCATAGCTTCCAATTGTGAGAGTAGTCCTTCCTCTAAGACAGGTTGCGATTCAAGGCTAGAGAACCGTTCACAGAGACCTTTCCGATATTTAACCAATAACTAGAGAATAGCATTAGATATAGATTAGTGCCTTTCAAAAGGGTAGTAGTGCAAAAGTGAATGCAACGGACTAGTCCGTAATTTGAACTCGGTTCGCCTGTTCCGATTCCAGCGCCGACAAGTTACGGTACCTGCACATCCATCATTTAAAATTAATAAACATCTTTTGTTAATATCGTCTTGGAATTCTGCTTGTCCCTACCTTAGTTCCTTTGTTAACGCGTACGTATGTTACGGCTTGCCACCCCTCTTCATAAATAATGGACTATTCCGTTTTGATTGCGTGGAAAGACGGAAAAGACATATTAGAGAGGCTACTTGGTTTCAGAAAAAGAAAGAAAAGCTTTGCCAATATCTCATAAATAATGGACTGTTCCGTTTTGATCTCGAGGAAAAATGGAAAGCACATATCAGAGACGATGTTTGATTTCATTGAGAGAGAGAGAGAGAGATAAAGAGAAATAGAAAGAGAGATAAACAGAAGGAAAGAGAGAAAAACAGAAACAGAAAGAAAGAGAAAAAGAAAGAAAAAAGAAAATAGTAAAAGAAAGAAAGAGAGAGAAAAAGAAAATAGTAAAAGAAAGAAAGAAAGAGAAAAAGAAAAAAGAAAAGAAAAATAGAGAACGAGAAAGAAAGAAAAAGAAAAAAATAGGAAGAAAAAGAAAGAAATCGAAAGAAGGAAAGAAAACGAAAGTAAACAAAGTTCTGACAGCAAAGCCTTGAATTTTTTACGGATACTACTTGTTTAAATCATTATCGAACAGGAAGCATAAATTCGTCTATTTGTTTTTTGGGTCCAATTCCAGAGAGTCTTCTCCGTTGCACTTCAATGTAGATTACCAATCACTGATGCTTGAACCATCCGTGTCGAAAATGAAGAATTGGTGCCGGTTCCACAACACACGAGAGGCGACAACATGCCATCGTTTCATTTCGAACAGCCGACCGGTGCCGCCGAATCCGTGTCGGCTATTTCCGCCATCATAAACATACGCCAATCGCAGCCGTCCTTCTTTGCTACAACGCCTCCCACCCAAATACTGGTCAATTTTCATTACTAATCGCACGTCCCCTGTATGCCACCTTCAAGCTGCGTGGGCTATTAGAGACATGGTATTTATTTATCTCAATCATATGAATCGAACTAGTTATGTGTGTGTTACGTAAACGTCTTTTAATCTTTGCAAAATACAACATACTAACGTCTTTATTATTCTATATTCTATTGCAGTTTTTCCAGCCATGACAAACGCAAGGGCTTGGAGTCGTTCAATGGAGGTGATGATTAAAGACGATGGTTAGTAATTATTAGAAATATGTTTATCTTATCACAGATATTTATGCACAAAGCACATATGACCTACGCTAAAACAATGGATAGAATCTCTTTCCGACGCTCCAGTTTGTTTGTTTTGTGCCAAATTCAGTTGAACCTAATAAAAAATACTTGGTGCATGCATAGAGCAATGATATGATAATCTCTAAAATGATCAGCGGGTGCTCAAAATTCCTAATCTTGGGTCAGACTAAAATTATCGGATTAAACAAGGTTATTGAAAATAACTCCATATTTTATGTACGAGTGACCAGCCAGGAGTCCAGACTTAGCACTCTGTGACTTTTTCTTTGGGGTTGGTGAAAGGAGAAATTCTAGTATTGCAAACCAAGACATGAAGAGCGAATACAAGACGTTACGTCTTCCATACTACAAGAGTTCCTGGTGAAATCAGTTGGTGCGATTCCTGGACGACTCGAGAAGATGGTAGCAAAATCTGGTGGCCATATTGAATTTTAAATAAAACTTCATGGTAAACGCTTTCCTCTCATATCCATTTCTTGCCAAAATTATAGTTAATAAATATATTCTAAGTATTTTAAAATGGAGAGTTACTTTTCAATCCCCCTGTATACGATAACCTGAACTAGAACTACATTTCACTTGCTTGTAGACACTAATCGAAATATCTTTCTATATGTGTCGTATACTAAGCAACCTAAAACACTCACTGTTAAGTACTATATCTTGTATCAATATAACTTAGCGTACATTTACATTTAGTGTAAATTTACATAGTTGATAGTGTATCAACAGTTGAACGCAATGTGTGCTGTAGAATTAATAGAATACTGGATTTGTGTTACTATTTCATATTAATTTCTGTCCTAATATGCTAAATATATTCGCTGATGCCCATATCGAATTTTAAATAAAACGTCATGCTAAACGCTTTCATTTCATATCGATTTCTTGTCAAAATTATAGTTAATGATATGTATTATAAAATGGGGAGTTACTTTTCGATCACCCTGTAGTTTAAATAAAAGATTTGCCTAAAACTATTCTCATTGTAATTTATAAAAAGTGCTCCAATTTTGTCGCCTTGTACCAAACTATAATGAGTTTCGTAGAAAATGGTTTTAGGTCAGGCAACTAACAAATTTGTAGTAGTAATAGCTACTGTAGTCCTAAATTGGACAACAGTAGCTTTCACTGCTACAAATTTTATATGGTAAAACAACTCTTTGAATCAATAAGTTGTTTTTGTTTAGTAGCATATCAACTTCTAAGGGTTATTTAATGCCAAAATCGAAGTATTTTGTAAGTAATTTTATTTTATTGGAGATAATAACTGTTTAGTGAAACATGTCTAACTAATTAACCTATATATATATATATATATATATATATATATATATATATATATATATATATATATATATATATACACGGTGATTAAAAAGTAACTTCCTATTTTATGTACGAGTGGTCAGTCAGGAGTCTTGACTTAACACCCTGTAACTTTTTCTTTTGGCGTCGATTAAAGGTGTAAGTCTACTATAACTAAACCAAGACTTTGGAAGAATTTGAAAGGCGAATACAAGAAGTTATGTCTTCCATGCCACAAGAATTTCTGGTAAAATCAGTTGACGCGGTTTCTGGACGACTCGAGAAGCTGGTAGCGAAATCTGATGCCCATATCGAATTTTAAATAAAACCTCATGCTAAACGCTTTCTTCTCATATCCATTTCTTGTAAAAATTATAGTTAATAAATAAATTATAAGTATTTTAAAATGGGTAGTTACTTTCTATCACTCTCTACTTTAAATAAAAGATTTGCCTAAAACTATTCTCATTGTAATTTTCAAAAAGTGCTCCAATTTTGTCGCCTTGTACCAAACTATAATGAGTTTCGTAGAAAATGGTTTTAGGTCAGGCAACTAACAAAACTGTAGAAGTGATAGCTACTGTAGTCCAGTTTACCAAGATAAAACATGTACGCTTTGAATCGAATAATTGTTTTTGTTTAGTAGCATATCAACTACGATGGAATATTTAATGCCAAAATCGAACTATTTCGTAAGTAATTTTATTTTATTGGAGATAATAACTGTTTAGTGAAATATGTCTGACTAATTAACTCATACCTGCGACAAGAAGAGGGTATTTGCTCGTAAAGTTAATATAACGAATCCAACAGAAATTGGAACTCGGCTCTCCGATTAACAATTCCAAGCCATTATCCATTACACCACCCGCACATCCAAACTTACAGTACCTGGTATTCCCAAGCATCCAATAAGGTGCTGGCCATACCCGGCTTTGATAACTTTGGTGACTTTTTCTTTTGGGTTCGATTAAAGGAGTAAGTCTACTATAACCAAACCAAGACTTTGGAAGAACTTGAAAGCGAATACAATAAGTTACGTCTTCCATACCACAAGAGTTGCATGAAATCGGTTGATACAATTCCTGGGCGACTCGAGAAGATGGTAGCGAAATCTGGTAGCCATATTGAATTTTCCTCTCATATTCATTTCTTGTCAAAATTATAGTTAATAAATAAATTATAATTATTTTAAAATGGATACTTACTTTTCAATCACCCTGTACTTTAAATAAAAGATTTGCCTAAAACTATGCTCATTGTAATTTTTAAAAGTGCTCCGGTTATGTCACCTTGTACCAAACTATAATGAGTTTCGTAGAAAATGGTTTTAGGTCAGGCAACTAACAAAATTGTAGTAGTGATAGCTACTGTAGTCCAATTTACTAAGATAAAACATGTACACATTGAATCAATTAGTTGTTTTTGTTTAGTAGCATATCAACTTCTAAGGGTTATTAAATGCCAAAATCGAATTATTTTGTAAGTAATTTTATTTTGTTGGAGATAATAACTGTTTAATGAAATATGTCTGACTAATCAACCCATAACCCTGCGACAAGAATAGGGTATTTTCTCGTAAAGTTAATAAAACAACAGGAATTGGAACTCGACTCTCCGATAAACCATTCCAAGCCATTATCCATTATACCACCCGCACATCCAAACTTACAGTACTTGGTATTCCCAAGCGTCCAATCAAGTAGGTACTGGCCACACCCGACGTTGATAACTTCGGTGATCGTACGGGAAACGGTGTTTAAACGTGAAGTAAAGTTATTTCTATGTGTCGCGCCAGAAATTTTTTTTCGCCTGAGTTCATCCTTCAAATCTATAAATCAACTATTCGCCCTTGCATGGAATACTGCTATCATGTATGGTCTGGATCCCCCGCTGATCGTCTTAAGATCATCGACAAAATCCAGAGGCTGATCCTGCATCTCGTTTACAGTCTCTCTCTCACAGACTTGCCGTCTCTTCCCTCTGTCTTTTCAACAAATACTTTCACGGTAACTGCTCCGACGAGCTGCTTTCGCTGGTTCCCAAACAAAACCTAAACACAGTTGCAGCTACAATGAAAAACCTGACCACGGTTTTATCTAGCATTAAAAAAAACTGGACACGAGACACTGTTTAATCTAGAGTAAAAATAAATGGACACAATTTAAGTTAACGACAAAAACCTGAACGCTAGACAGTTTTAATCTAGTGTCAAAAACCTAGAAACCAGGGTCCGGTTTAATCTAAATTCAAAAACCTAGACATAGGCTTGGTTTAATCTCCAGCTAAATGATAGATTAAACTAAAGAAAAAAAGACTAGACATTGTTCGGGTTTGCAAGTATCTACAGGAGGCCCAACCAGCTTATTCTAAACCCTACCGACAAGGTTGTACTATTACATAAATATTAATAAATTAAGAAAAACCTAACTTGAATTTTTATCCTATTTTTCATTCCATAGCTTTGTCATGTAAGTATGTGTGTGTATAAAACTTGAACAAATACTCAATGACCGCACAATTTAAAAAAATAATAACAGGAAACCAACCAGCCAAGTAAAATTAAAAATCAACAAATTTATTTCCTAAAATTGTGGGTGATTATGGGCCAGGTTACATATATGGCGCTATAAAAAAAAACACACAAAAAAGCTTTCCTCTTCATCCTATTATCATAAATTCCTACATTAAATGCAGCATAAAATCAACTCTTGAAGTCATTCAAATTCTAAAAAAATGAAAAAAACAAAACTAACAATGAAATCATAGCCTCTCTTGACGTTGAAAATTTATTCACAATGTCCCTATTAGCGAAACTATCGATATTATTATTAGAAACATATACAATAATCCATCTCTACTTCCGCTTAAAATTAGACCTAGTATATTATAGAAACTATTGCTAACTTGCACTACTGAAGTCCCATTCTATGATCACAAAAATAGTATATACAGTGTAACCCGGATATAACAGACGCGGATATAAGAGAAACCCGGATATAAGAGAGATTTTCTCTGGTCCCAAATAAGAGCCATACTTACCTAAACAAAATAGACGAAACCCGGATATAAGATACTTCTTCTCCAGTCCCGACAACTCTCTTATATCCGGGTTACACTATATATATATATATATATATATATATATATATATATATATATAGTGTGTGTGTGTGTGTGTGTGTGTGTAAATATGTAGAAAAATAGGAAAGTACCCGTTAGGCAAATAATCCGGGGTTCTTTAGTATTTTTGCTTTTATTTAAAAAAAAAAAAAAAAAAAAAAAAAAAAAAAAAAACAGTGCTCCATACAGAAGTAGAGCTTAAATTATAATTATTTTTTTAAAAAAAATATGATTCCTTCGCTACATAAGAGTTCTCATGTTTCAAAAACAAGAGCCTGATACTTTAATTCAATTTAATTTCAATAATTATTTTGAGGTTTTGGCTCTTGTTTTTGAAAAATGAGAACTCTTACGTAGCGTAGGAATCATTTTTTTTTAAATTATTATATATATATTAGTTTCATATTTAGGCAGCAATCCTTCGTTTATGCAGGTTTCATTAAAAACGACAGACAAGGTACTACGTTTAAGTTTTCATTTAATGTTTCTTGTATTCGTACAAGAGCTTTCTTTTCTGGACAAAGAGTGTGTAAAAACTGTCCAAATGTTTTATAGTTCCAAGCGCTTTCGGCTATACCTTTAGCCATTATCAAGGATGATTTAATTTCCGAAGACGGTTAGCACATTGTGGCCTTGTTCGTAGTTAATATTGTTAAGAGTTGGCTTTTCTTTTTTATTATTAAAGCTTCCATTATTTGTAGTCTTTTTGCAGGTGGATGCAATTAATATATTTGGGTTTTCTACTAGTATGTTTCTAATGTGGCCTGGTAAACTTGTGTGTGTGTTTAAATGGGTTCTAATGGAGCTGTGATCAGATAGGTGTAACGTAAGACGTCTGGATTAGCATGTGGTTGTGCATCCGATGTAATTATTTATGAGTCCGGTTTGATCAGAAACACAGTTCCTTAAGGGGCATTTGAACTCATAGATAATGTTCGTTCTTTGTAATTTTGACTTAGCTGGTGTGTTGTTATTTTTGAGGATAAGATTGGTTGTCTTAAATTTTTTATAATAGATAATTAATTTGATTTTTTTATTCGGCTCAATTGGGGTAGTGTATTTTTTTTATAATGTCTTAATGAAGATTCATCTTGTTTGTAATTAATACGGATTTGGTTTTTGTAATAAATGTGTCTGTAATTTTTGACTGTGTGTTCACTATCGTTATTACTTACTTTGGAGAGAAATAGTCAAATTTAGTGTTCTATAAGGTGGTTAGGGAAACCGTTGATGATTAGTGTTTGTTTAACATTATTAAGTTCTTTGAGGAAGAGTAGTCGAGAGGATGAATTCTGGTGTGCTCTATTTAGAAATTTTTTTATTACTGCTATTTTGTACCTAAGTGGACATTCGCTTTTAAAGTTAAGGTGTCACGAGTTTTTGCTAGTGTTTTTTTTATATATAATGACATAATGAAGGTGTTATTGCTATATTCTACGAGAACTGCTAAGAATGGAAGTTTGTTTTTTTGACTAAGTTCCTAGGTAAAGTTTAGGACGGAGTTTTTTTCAAATGTGGTCTTAAGTGTCTCGATTTCTTTAATGTTATTTGCTAAAATAAAAATATCATCTATGTAGCAAACATATTTTCGGTTTACGGACCTGTGTAAATATCGTATTTTCTACGAAGGACATGTAATAGTTGGAAAAGCATCGACCAAGTGGATTTCCCATAACACCATTAGCTTGGGTGTAAATGTTGCCATTATGATCATAGAATGGAACTTTGGTTGCGCATGCGTTTAGGAATTTTTTTAGTATGGATGGTTTGATGGATGGCGGAGGGATAGAATTATTAGTATATACAGAATTGAAATATCAATGGTTTGATCGACGGGGACGTTTGTAAATAAGTTTTCGACATCAAGTGACGCTATCATACCGTGGTTTGGTTTAGTAGTTTTTAAAATTTGGAGGAATTTGTGGGTGGATGTGATGCTGTAATTGGTAGGAATGATGTCGTCGTTCAAGAATTTTGATAGTTCGTAGATATGTGTTGGGATCTGGGAAATAATTGGTCGTAGCGGGTATCCAGGTTTATGGGTTTTTATATTTCCATATAAATACCTCGGTTGGTAATCTCCAACTATTTTTTGAATTTTCAGGGAACCGACTTCCGCGTTGTGTGCTGTTATTACTTTGTTGACGGACCTTTTTAAAGTCTTGGTGGGATTTCTTTTCAGTTTGGTGAATTTATTTCGATCAACGACAATATTTTGTAATTTTTGGTGGTAATCGGCTTTATCGAAAATTATGTCTGTGTTAGCTTTATCGGCTCGTTTGATGATGATGTCGGGGTTGTTTTTTTAACTCTTTCGCGGCCTTTTTTAGTTTTGATGTTAAGGTATTACTATGGTTGTTTCTTATCTATCCTAATGAGCCAGATACTACCTACCTAGGTTTCACCACATGGGAACATCAGGGTTAACTGATCATCACATGTGGTGAAACCTAGGTAGGTAGTATCTGGCTCATTAGGATTTATTTTACTTTTGCTCTAATTAGTGTATTGAGCACTCTTCGTTTTAACTTCTTACTCGTTGTTTTTGTTTTCTTTGTACCAAAGATTTAAGGTACTTTCGCCCTGTTCGGAGGTTTCTGGCGCTTTCTTTTTTCTTAAACCTTGGATGCCAATTGTGCTCTCCAGGTTTTTTCACCCACTGAGTTTAAATAGATTTGTAGGTCTTATGAATTGGATCGTGATTACGATTCCAATGCAATAAATTATACCAAGGTTTTATTTAGTTATTTTGCTTACTCGTATCGGTTTTTTTTTCTTTGGGCTTTGGACTTTCATGCTAAACGATTATTTTCGGCTAACGTACATGTTCTTGGTTCTTTCTTTTTTTATACCTTTTTTTCCCTTTGGTATTGGTTTGATTATTTGCAAATCAAGACACCGAAGGTTTTCCGGATGTTATGTAGTGGTTTCACAGTGGACGCTTGTATTTGTACTAAGTCGGTCCTAAAATAAGTTCGACCTACAAAACGTTAGGAACTTGATATAATAGGTAATGACGCAGTAATCTAGTTGGGGTGGCTGATACTTCAATATCCGACTAACGGTCGTCCAACATCGACTGACTGAGCAACTGCTACTACTACTCCTACTTATTATAGGTGGGAGAGTCTATTAACAATAGAATAGGTGTGTCCCACTATAACACCGGACGAGTACAATTTCTTATACTCATAAGATTATTACTACTACTAATATATATATATATATATATATATATATATATATATATATGGGTAAATAGCAGAACAGACTGGGTTCTATAGCCTCGGATGGCAACTGGTCTAGGAGAAGAACAACTCTGAATTCCAAACCTGCGGAGGGTCGTTTGGGGACCTTGTGGCATGTAGTGCACCAGGTCTCTGTATTTGGCCCTTCAAAAAGTGTGGATGGTCCTGCACAAAACCTTCTGCATTATAATCAAATCTGATGTGCTGTTGTCAGGCTGTCGGTTTCCTAGGAACTGATCTGCTTGACCGTCATATGTCAAATTCGACAGGAGAGTCGAATATATAAACACACACACACACACAACGGGATGAGTCCCGCTGTGGGTCCAACTTTTAGCAATTTCTATATAATTTTATAAAACCTCCATCTACCTATAACCTTATATTAATCAAGATTACGAAAGAAATATATAAACTCCAAAAACAATTCCAAGATAATTCTGTTCTTAAGTTTACATACGAACTTAATAACACCATCAAAATTCATTTTCTAGATATATTGATAAACACTAATAGCAATAAGTTCACTATTTTCCCATATAAAAAGATCTACCAACATAAATTCTTGCACCCTTAACTATAAGAGTGAATATCCAAATTATTATAGGATAGCAATTATAAAAAAATAATGATACTGGCCAAAGTTAATTCATCAACAAAACAGATTTCCTACAGAGGAGTAAAAAAAAATATAGAACAAACTCTTATTAAAAAGTAACTTCCCTAATTGTTGATGAACAAATAAGATGTTCAATCAGAAATGTTAATACTAAGCAAATAGAATATAATACTTCTTTAACTAACCCCAAACATATCAATCTTTTATATCGCAATCAAATACATTCTAATTATAAACAAGACGAAAATATCCTAAAAAAATACTAATATCTCCACCACAGATCCTAGTAAAAATAAAATTAATTAAATACTACACTAAATCTAGTATATCTAATACAATCATTCGTAATGACTCTTCCCCACCTACTAACGTGTTGCAGAAAACCAACATTGTTTATAAATTTAAATGTCCTCTGGGAGATTGCATCTCCAACGGTAAAAATAATATTTATGTTGGACACACTACGACAACATTGTCTCGGCGGATGAGTTTCCATTTGAATGATATGTTCAACATTTCCAAACATTTACAACACACCTGTCCACATTCGCAATTCAGAAAATTTCTTGTTGAAAATACATCTATACTTTTTATGAATGCAATAAACATAAACAACAATTCTCGAAGCTACCTATATAAAAAAAATTGAAACAAAACCTTAATTATGAATACTGCACAAATGTTTTAAAATGTTTACAATAGTTTAAAATATCAAAGTTTTCACTAATAGTTTTAATACCTATTTCTTAAATACTATCGATAAACCATACTTAATTACATCCCTTAAAGCGTTGTCTAGCGATCATGTACTGACTCGGCCTTCTTCACAAGTAAAAAAAAAATAACTTTTAGGTGAACACAACAATTTCGTCTTTGAAAATGAGGAACACTACAAAATTTGTCTCTAAATGAACAACACCCTGATGATGACACTGTGCTATGTCGAAAGTACTCCGAATAAAATACTATGTATCAACACGGAGATTTTCTCTCTTCCTTTAATAATGATACGAAAAAGCTTGTCCGTGAATATGAAGGGATCCAAATGAAAATAAGCAGAAAAAACTTGTCAAAATTATTCAATGAGACAGACACACACACACTATATATATATATATATATATATATACTTAAAAATTGAACAACAAGCAACAGCTCTTTCAAAAACATTTGGGGAATTAAAAAAAAAATTTAATCCACAGTCTGGAAAATTTTAGCTTCTGCACAAACCCCGAACAGTTCTAGAGGTGAGTGTAATTTATGCTTAGAAGAAAAAATTAAAATAATAAAATACATTAATGAAAGTCAACTGTTGAATCAGAGGAACGAATTATTTTTTTAATATCGACATAAAAACAGATTCAAATTTCCATAATATATTTTGCCTTATTTGACTACCCAAAATAACTCCCATCTCCTCTATTCCTTTTCTTTATGCTATATTAATTTTAATTTTTAAAATTTTCTCTTCTTAGAATTTTCCTCTAGTTTTCTTTTCTTACCTTTAATCACTTTACGTCTTTAAATTTTTTACTTATATGTTACCCTATTTTTAAATCCTTTAATTAGGCTCTACAGGGTTAATATTATTTGACATTGTTACTTAATACACATTCTCCCCTATAAGATAGATTTTTATCACCTTCCCTGACCCCTGACTTATACATTGAAAAGTGTAAACTCTGATTTAGGTATTTTTGGCATGTTATATTTTAGATTGATACTCTCCATTATTACTTACTGTACAGTTAATTTTTACTTCCTGCATCTTCAAATTCTATTCTACGGACGTTAATTCCACTTCATGTCTGGGTTGAGAAGAGTTACAATCATTTTTATTGTCTGCCTTTGTAGTTTATTCCCTACATGAGGTAAAAAGATTTTTTTATAGATACAAATATTTAAGTAAATGCTCTGTTTATAATAAACAGTATTAAACAACATTTACCGGCCTGAATGTCCGAGAAATTTTCAGATAAAATATTCGTCCCCGACAGGATTCGAACCTGTATCCTATACGGAACCGTCATTTAGCTTGACTTGCCTTAACCGATTTGGCTAAAGAGGAGCCTTCGGTTAGCAAGGTCGAATTTACTGTCTTTAAACTTCAATCTTCCATGAATCTCTCACGTACATTCATATCTACTCATAGCGTATCAAATGTAAACAAATGACGTCACATTATGAAATGGACAAAGTCCGACAATTATTTTAAGCCACTTTTATGTTTATACGTTCTTTTTATAAATACAAATATTTAAGTAAATGCTCTGTTTATAATAAACAGTATTAAACAACATTTAGCGGCCTGAATGTCCGAGAAATTTTCACAGAAAATGTTCGTCCTCCGAATTCTGTGAAAATTTCTTAAAATACTTGTCGGACTTTGTCCATTTCATCATCATATATATATATATATATATATATATATATATATATATATATATAGAGAGAGAGAGAGAGAGAGAGAGAGATAAACCTAGTGAACCAGACAAACCTACCCAGGTTTCACCTAAGTGGTCGTAATGTTTCTAGCTCTTTCTTTTTTTAAAAACTTTTTTTCCTTCGAGATTGGTTTGATTATTGGCAAATCAAAAATTCGAAGGTTTTTCGAAACGAGTATATATATATATATATATATATATATATATATATATATATTATGAATGTAACATTTATAAAATCCAAATTGTGGTTGAATTTATTTCTAAGTAGGACTAGTGCATTTCGTAAATTGTTATTTATGAGGTCCCCTTTGTGCTTACAGATGTGTTTCTTTATTTCTGCATGTTTCTCCAGTGTATTGTGAGGAACAGTTCTGTCCACTTATTTTTATATATTCCTGCTTCAAAAATATTATTGTTATGGGTGTTTGAGGATATGATTATATCGATAATGGTTTTGGAAGTGAATAAGATTATTTTGGGATTATTTAGATAAGATAGGCTGTTCTGAATTGTGGACGTGACAGAGTTGGTCGGTAGTATTACGTATCTCTTCTCATATAATTTATATAACAAGAAAGGCATACAAAATATACAACCGCAACAATAATAACATCATGCGTAATAATAAATTATATGAGAACAGATACATGAGCACCTCGAGGAGGTGTAATGATTAGCAAGCTTGTCTTGCTAGAACAATTACGACTGAGTGGTGAGTTCAATCCACGCTGAGTGCCCCATACTTTCGGCCTCGTGCCACATCTAAGTTACGTTTGGAAAATCATTAGGGCACCTCGAGTCGGTGTAATGATTAGCAAGCTTGTCTCGCTCGAGACATTACGACTAAGTAGTGAGTTCGATCCTCACTGGGTGCTCCATACTTTCGGCTTTGTGCCATATCTAAGCTATGCTTGGTTTGGCTTATTTTGTTTTGTGGCATATCAACTTCAATGGGTTATTTAATGCCAACAAAATTTTCATTGCTGGTAATATTTTTTTCCTCAAAAACGTATTGCTGGTAATAATTTTTACAAAGTAATCTACGTATTAAAACCTATTTTTACGCTTTCGTAGTGTTTTGAACCCAGTTTGGGGGTTAATTATTTACCCATAGCTGGTACCCTAACAGGTGCTACCACCCTGGGTCAGGATGGACCTAAGAACACCAGCAATTAAGATGTTGTTCCACGCTCCTCAAAACCTCTTGATCAGAGGCCTTACTGTTGGACGTAGTTTATCGTCTTACCCAGGAATCAAGCTATGCTTGGAAAATAACAATGAGAACCGATACATAATACTACTAACTCTGTCATGTCCACTATCCAGGACACCCTATAATTCACTCAGAAGGAAAATCCTCGAGAGTGCCGCCATTGGATATATATATATATATATATATATATATATATATATATATATATATATATATATATATATATATTTCCGAGATGAGGTATTATGTACACTATTTACATTATTCAGACTATTGAATACAATATGGAAACCGGTAATAAGGAGGGCCCGAGAAAAGCAATAATAACAATAAAAATTGCAATATAAGCTCTGGTAAAAACATGGATTGATAAAAGCAAAAATGACAATATGAGCACTGATAAAAATGGTTGCTGAAGACATTAGGTTTATAATACCCAGAAATTCATACCCAGATGTCCTCAAGGACACATGGCACAGTGGATAAAGACGTTCGTTAGATCCAGTGGTAGGTAATCTAATCTAATCTTCTTCAAGTGATTGAAACGTTGTAATAAATATGGACAATAGTGTATATATTATATATATATATATATATATATACACACACTATTGTACTCATATTTGTCGCCATATTTATTACAACGTTTCGGCTGTTATATATATATATATATATATATATATATATATATATATGAATAAAAATGACAATAGGAAAACTGGTAATTGCTGACGCGTTTCGTCCAATGTGGACTTTATCAAAGCAAAATACGAAAATGAAATTAAATGAACAAAGTAACTAATAAAAACAAAAACAGAATGTACCTAGCAACTGGAATGTAGAGAAACGCTATTTTCATATTTTTAACTGAAAAATAACGTCAGTAATTGTCACGTGTGGAGAATATTGTCATTATAACTGTGTTGATGTATTCAACCATTTTCTTTTGATTTTATGAATCTGTTGTGTATATTTGTTTGTAAGAGCATTAATTTTGTTAAGAAAGGTGAAATAGGGAAAAAACCTGGGCGTAGATTAATATTTGGATAGTTTACTATGTCGGCACTCTCCAGAATTTTCCTTCTGAGTGAGTTATTTTCTTTTTTTATGAGTGTAGCATTTTTAAAATCAAAATTATGGTTGAATTTATTTCTATGTATTATTTCAACCATAATAGTTTTGTTTTTTTTTGTTTTGTTTTTATGTGTAAATCTTGGTGTTAAAATTGAACAGGTACAAAGATCCCCCCCCGAGCCTGTATACATTTCGTAAGAGTTTTGATGGTCTTCGTTTTTGTTTTATTTCAGAGGGATTCAAGGTCTTCCGAAATTATTTAAAATCCCAGCACTGTGATGAAAACATCGACTTCTGGAAAGCAGTGGAAAATTACAGATCAAATTGTTACAAAGAAGAAATGGAAAAAAAAGCCAATATCATTTTCAAAACCTATATTACCAACAATTCCCGCCGATGCGTGAGTATAAATTTACTTTGATGCCAACCACCATTCCCGTTGGTCGAGAGCTTTCCGAAAAGATCATAAGATTAGATTATATACCATCAAAAAGAAGACACACACACACATACATATATTTGGCATGTAAGTGTAAGGAGAAAAGGTTAGGTAACTCAATAGCTTTGCAGACATTGGGTTCTGTTACGGCTGGCAAGGTTTTGTAGTCTATGTTTTAGGTTTCTTTACACATATGTGATGAAATCCCGTTTAATTTTACGTGTGTCTTTTGAGACATCTGAAGTATGGGTGACCAAAAGTAACAAAACCCTATCGTATGACGGCCAACACTAACATCTATAACAATATATTAATGTAATATATTTAATGTAGCATTTGACCTCCAGAGTCATCGTTATTTGATTGACCAATGTGATACCTGCTTTATCTTTTATTGTCTTAACACTTCCCAATTGGTTGCAGGAGAGTGGGCTCGAAAGTGAATATTCTGGGAATTTTTCTCGAGTGATATGTGTTCTATCTAGTCTGAAAGAAGTCACAGGATTTCAGAACTAGTCGGAGTCCTAACTACAAGTGTGATACTAAAGACACCCATGGAGAAGAGAAAGATATGGCTTTATCTCGGTCTCAAGTGTGTTTTATAACCAAGTGGTTCTTTTTAAAGTCCTTGTTTTCGTCCTTGTCTAAATATCCATCCACAGACACACACACACACATATATATATATATATATATATATATATATATATGCTCCTGAAAATTTTATTTCGGTTGACCTCTCTGGGTAGGAAGTACGAGTTTGTAAACAGTGACTATTACTGCAAATAATGCAAGACCCTTCAGTAAAGAGAATTGAGCTCTCTTAGTCACTGTGTGTTTATCTAAAAATAAATGCGCTTAAATTCAATTTCGTCCCTACTGTGCGCGAACGGCTTAGGGGTAGCATTTCCGACTGACGCCAATTCAGTCGGATTTCAATCCTAGCTAAAGGCAACCGGACGTCTAACCATACTCATGAGCTGTGATACAGCGAAACAGTATGTCTGTGGATGACTATATATATATATATATAGTACTACACACTAAAATCCAAAATTACCTCATATGGGGAATAGACATATTTCAACCGACGAAAAATTCGTCAGTCCTATTCAACCCCGGCATTGAGCACTTTTTGTGGATCAGTTTTAATATTTTATATTACTAGGACCCCCTTGGATTATATACCAACATAATTATTACCTTTAATATATATATATATATATATATATATATATATATATATATATATATATATATATATATATAAGGGGCAAGTAAAGGAATGGATGAGGGATTTTTGAGATCAAGCGACGAGAAACCGGACATTGATTATTTCCAGATGCTTGGGATCGGGAAGTCTGTTTTGGCCTGCCATTGCCAAAGACTGACTTGTACGTCGCATGGTTTCGATGCAACCCGTCTGTATTGCAAACCACACATCGAGATGTGTAGATAGGGAAGAGCTGATCTATGCGATCGACACAGAAGTTGTTCCAAGTGGTCACCTACCGACCTACCCAGGCGTAGCCATTAATGAAACATTTAGATATAATATAGGAATCAACGTTTTCGTTCTATTTTTTCGGCGTATTAGTTATGATCGTTTGATTTGTTTAACGGCATATGGGTCATTAATGTCGAAATTTATTTGGGGAGCAGCTTTGAAGTAATAAAAATGTGATATATGTTATTCTGCTTTCACAATAGAATATATGGTAGATGATACTCAGCTTTTGTGCATATACATGTTTGTGTGGACATAATTACTAGAGGCTGTGATGTGTTTTATGTTGTAGCTTTGTTATAGATATATTTTGGGACACAGTCTGATTTCTTTAAGACATTCTAGGATATTATATGGGTTAATGCAATGAAAGTTTTTTATGATGTATTGTTGGTAATTTTACTAGAAATATATATTGTTGGTAATTTTTTTGTATAAAAATGTATTACTGATATTTTTACTATAAAAATGCATTTTTTATACTTTCATGATGTTTGTTGTGTTCCCTATTTGCCCATGGTTGGGACTTTAACCGGTCGTACCTTCTGCCTATCAGTCAGAGTGAACCTGGGACAACAGCAATTAAGAGGTGATCCCCTGCTTCTCAAAACCGCCAGTCTCCTAATCAGAGGCTTTTCTGTCGGATATAGTTTATCGTTATACCGAACGAAGATTCATGATTGTTTAACTTCAAACGATCAAAACTTGCATGTATTTAATTATTTAGTTTCATTTTCAGTTTTGATCTTTCCACCTCTTTTTGCAAGTCACTGGAATCTTGTTGAACTAAATGTTATAAGGGGCAGACTGGTTTAATTTTAGACTCCTTTTCAAAGTATACGGATTTAGACCCCTTACAAAACAAAATTCACTCAAATTAACACAGTTTTTGCCACATATCACCTTTTTGTTTCTAATCTCACTCACAAAATTAGGGAAGTATTTTTCAATTATTTTGAAGTATATTTTCCCTATTTTTGTTTTTATTATATTGTTGGGAGGGGCGAACCAAATTATATTTCTTTTTCTGTTGTTTTTGTTTGAATTGTTTTCATTTTTTTTTTATTCTACTTTGAATATCTATTATTTATTAGGGATGATTCAATTTTTCTTCTTTCTACTGAATATTTTTAGTCTACTTAAATTTGTTTAAATTCTTTTATTTATAGATATGGGTGTTTGTTTGAATACGTTAGTGGGGTGGCTGGAATTTTTTGTTAATGCATATAGGGGGGTTGGTTTTCTGTATGATTTATATGTTCCATCGTTTAGGTTAAATGTTATACCTAAGAAATTTACTATTTTTTGCTGGATTTGATATCTATTATAAATTCTAGGGTTTTAAAGGTTTTTGTTTTATTTTTCTAAGGTTCTGCCATTACAGTTTCTTGAAATTAATAGACCGTCGTCCCTGTATAAGACATATCTTTTATTAATAATGTTTGTTAATTTACTGCTTGTGTATATGCCTATGAGTTCGCATATAAAATATACCATCATAGCCGCTCAATGTTACATCAAAGTTATTATTATTGTTGTTGTTGTTGTTTTTATTATGGCCATTTTTGTCAATATTTTTTTATTATAGTATAATATTGATTTCAATACAAATATAAAAATTCATTACTTAGCTGATTGATGTTACTTTCAGCATCCATAGTAGAGATTCTTAGATGGATCCTCCAGCAATTACTCTCAACACTAGTCAGAGTATATCAAATAAAGTGTGGATGGATAAAAAGACAAGAATGAAGAGGCGGAGACAGAAAAATTATGACAGAATGAGATATCGAGAGAGTGAGAGAGGCTGAGAGATTGCCTATCACTTGATAGGGTATCAAGGGATCGAGAGGTGAGAGTGGGAGGTAGGCTGTTGAGTGATTGAGAGATGGGTGATCAAGAGGTAAGCTATTAAAGGATCGAGAGGTAGGCTACCGAGGGATTGAGCAACAAGAGATCAAGAGGTAGTCTACTAAGAGATTGAGACGAAGATTATTGTGTGATCGAGAGGTAGGCTACCGAGGGATTGGACAACAAGAGATCAAGAGGTAGTCTACTAAGAGATTGAGACGAAGATTATTGTGTGATCGAGAGGTAGGCTACCGAGGGATCAAGAGGTTAAAGATCGAGTGGTAGGCTGTTGACTGATCGAGAGGTAGGCTACCAAGAGGTCAAGCAGAGATTGAGCGCGTGGTAGGAAATCGAGGGATCGAGAGGTGAGAGATCAAGAAATAGGCAGGTGAGTGATCGAGTGGTAGGCTATCAAGGCATCGAGAGGTAAGAGATCGAGAGGAAGGCTACCTAGGGATCGAGATGTGAGAGATCAAGGAGTAGGCCACCGACGGATTGAGAGGTAAGAGATCGAGGAATAGGCTATTGAGTGAACAAGAGATGGGTGATAGGGTATCAAGGGATCGAGAAGTAAGAGATTGGGAGGTAGGCTGTTGAGTGATTGAGAGATGGGTGATCAAGAGGTAAGCTATCAAAGGATCGAGAGTTAGGCTATCGAGTGATCGAGAAGTAGCCTATCGAGGGATCAAGAGGTAAGAGGTCGAGAGGTGAGTGATTGAGTGGTAGACTACCAAAGGATTGTGAGGTTGGTTGGCCGGTTGGATTTTATGCCATATCAACCACTCTAGGTCACTTAAAGCCAAGATATATATATATATATATATATATATATATATATATATATATATATATATATATATATACACACCTATATATATATATATATATGAAATATATAGTACTATTAAACGTATAGCTGGCAACATCAATTTTTCAAAGACGTATAGCTGGAAACATTACTTTTTCAAAAACGTTTAGCTGGCAACATTACTTTTTCAAAAACGTATAGCTGGCAACATTATTTTTCCGAAAACATTATCAGAGGCCTTGCTGTTGGACGTAGTTTATTGTCATACCCAGGACGCAGATGTAGATTATCGCCATACCCAGGACGTGGATGTAGTTTATCGCCATACTCAGGACGCGGGTTAGGTCTGGAAAAAACTGGGAGTTCACTATTTGCCTAGAGCTGGGAACCTAACAGGTGCTACCACCCCTAGTCAGGGTGGACCTGGGAACACCAGCAATTAAGAGGTGGTTCCACGCTCCTCAAAACCTCCTGATCAGAGGCCTTGCTGTTAGATGCAGTTTAACGTAATACCCAGGACGAGGATCAAGAAGTGAACGATCATGTGTCATCGAAAGGTAGGCTACCGAGAGGTCCTGAGGTTAGTGATCGAGAGGTAGGCTACCGAGAGGTCGCGAAGTGAGTGATCGAGTGGTAGTCTACCAAGAGGCTGAGAGGTGAGTGATGTGGTAGGCTATCGAGGGATCGAGATGTGAGAGATCAAGGGGTAGGCTACCGACGGATCGAGAGGTGAGAGATCGAGGAGTAGGCTATTGAATGATCAAGAGATGGGTGATCGAGATGTATCCTTTCAAAGGATCGAGAGTTAGGCCATCGAGTGATCGAGAGGTACATCATCGAGAGATCGAGTGGTAGGCTATCGAAGGATCAAGAGGTGAGTAATCGAGAGGTAGGCTACCGAGAGGTCGTGAGGTGAGTCATCGAGAAGTAGGCTACCGAGAGGCCATGAAGTGAGTCATCGAGAAGTAGGCTACTGAGAGGTTGTGAGGTGAGTCATCGAAGGGTAGGCTACCGAGAGGTTGTGAGATGAGTCATCGAGGGGTAGGCTACCGAGAGGTTGTGAGGTGAGTCATTGAAAGGTAGGCTACCGAGAGTTCCTGACGTGAGTCATCAAGAAGTAGGCTACCGAGAGGTCGTGCGGTGAGTCATCGAGAGAGAGTCTACCACTCGATGTTTCAGTAGCCTATCGAGGAACAGACCACAGAGTGAGTGCTAGACAGTTATGATGAATTAAAAAAACTGAACAGAGATAAAAAATTAAAAAAAAAAAAAAGATGAAGTTAGGTAGGCAGGCAGATACGTGTATTTTATTGTTTTCTTCTTATCTGCTGCAATTTCAAATCATCAATAACCGTTCTATGTCTTTCTTTTTTGCAGGTAAATCTGAAAGCTCCGACCCGGTCGAAAATCGGACTCGATTTAAAGGCTGGACCAACACGTTACATCTTTGACGAAGCGCAAAAGGAAATCATTCAGTTTATGCAAAGAGACCCCTACCAGCGTTTCTTGAAATCTGACGACTACCAAAAGCTACTGATATAATCTAATTTGATTACTTAATAATATTTAATCTAAGGATGCACTTGCGCATGCGTATATGTATCCAAATAAATAATACTATCCCAACCCACCACACACATTTGCAAATATATACATATTAACGATAAAAGTGACTCCGAAAAACATACCTGTATGTCATCAATATTTGATTAGCAAACTGATTGTATTTGATTAGCAAACTGATTGTATTTGAATTCTGAAGATGAGGAATACAGAAATTTTATTTGAAGCATACGAAACTCTTGCATTTTAATCAAATATTGCTTACATCGAGGTACATTGTCTGGGATTAATTTCACCATATATATATATATATCATAGTATTCATTTGGATTGAAGCCAGAAAGCATCATTTGTTTCTGTAAAGATTTCATGTCTTCTGATGATACTCGGCGATAGGCCGACCAGTAAAAAATAATGTTTATTACCTGGAATTCATTATTATCCTTTTAACGAAATAAAATTTATCAATAAATATCTTTTTTAATTAATTATTATACTTAATTCTCGTATGAGTTAGTATTTTCGTTGCAGGACTGAGTCCCGTGAAATCTAAAATTCCGACCTAACAGCTTTTGCATAGAGTGTCGAAATTTTACTCACAGAAGAAGGTAGAGTAAAAAAAAATTAGATGCAGGTCAGGTTTGCACTTAAGTCATAAAACTGAAGAAGCAGGTATGGGTTGTATGAGAGTAAAAACAAAATGAAGATGCAGGTACAATTTGCTCTATTGTTTTAAAAAAAATGCTGACGACACAAATTCCATTTGTACTAGAGTCTAAAGAGTAGTGATAAACACAGGCCCGGTTTCGAACAGTCTCCGAGAAAATAATTCCTAATCCTACCAATCTTCACATCTTCAAGTCTAGGGTCAACAATTATCCTACCTAAATATACACTTACTTCTTCAGTTTTATTCAATAACAAAAACTTCATTTAGTAAGACTACACTGAGTGGCTCTTGGGCCTTGTACTGAGTAAAAAATAGTATAAAAAGTATAAGCATATAAACCACCTATTCTACATGAAGATGATTTAGAGAGTGTTAAGGCGTTTAGTGAAAACATGGGCATGTGACTGGACCTTGATAAATGTGCAAAAGCTACTTAAAAAAAAAAAAAAAAAGGCAAGCTTGTGAAGCCCAACATTATGAATGTTACTACAATAACAGAGGGAGACAAAGACAAAGTTTACAATTATCTAGAAATTAACGAGGCATAAGGCATGTGGGAAACAAAGAAAGTGTTAGAAAGGGGTTCTACACAAGATCTTATGTGAGAGAGAAAATTTAATGAAAGTAATAGAAAACAGACATAATTAAAAGGGATAAAGAAAAATAGGGAAAACGACAATTGTAATACAAAATTAGGAGCAAAAGAAAATTTTCGTTTGATTTGGTTTGGTTTACAGCATATCAACCTCAATGGGTTATTTAATGCAGAGGGTGCTCCCATCTGGGTCAGGGTGGACCTGGGAACACCAGCAATTAAGAGGTGGTTCCACACTCCTCAAAACCTCCTGATCAGAGGCCATGGTGTTGGACGTAGTTTATTGTGTTACCCAGGACGTAGCAAAAGAAGGAGAAAAAAAAAATCATATTGAATGAAATAACTGGTTATCGCTCCTTACTGACCAGAAGAAAATAAACACAGATCTAGAATTTACATATTACTTCCAAGAAGATGTTTTATTCAGATCAGATTCTATCATTAAAAAGTCATTGGAACTATTTTCATTAAATCAACACAACTTTCCTGATGTAAAGTGAAGGACTGGTTACAGATACTGAATGTGATTTGTTTACAAAATTATCCCAATCTAAATATATTAATGATATGCATGTATCTTTTTCATGCTTTCCTGTTTAGTCTGTGTGAACGAAGCTGTTATTTTCCTCAAGTAATAATAAAATTTCTAAGAGCTACAAAGGAAATTGCGGAGAGCCATGATAGCCCACTTCCTGAAGAAACATGATAGACAGAAGAAGCAGCTTGTGAAGACCAATAACATTATGATGATTTTCTGGGCATAGCTTAGATGTGGCACAAAAAGTATGGGGTACCCAGTGAGGATTGAATTCATTAACTCATTTGGTTTGGTTTGTGTTGTTTTACAGCATATCAACCTCAATGGGTTATTTAATGCCGACAAAGTTTTTATTGTTGGTAATATTTTTTCCAAAATTCTATTTCTGGTAATATCTTCTCCTTCAAAAAATATCTATTTCTGGTAATATCTTCTCCTTCAAAAAATCTATTTCTGGTAATATCTTCTTCAAAAAAATTATTTCTGGCAATATCTTCTCCTTCAAAAAAAAATCTATTTCTCGCAATATCTTCTTAAAAAAATCTATTTCTGTTAATATCTTTGCCTTCGAAAAAATCTATTTCTGGTAATATTTTTTCTTCAAATATGTATAGATGGTAATATTTTTCAAAAATGTATAGCTGGTCATTATTTTATTTTTTTTTACAAAGTATTTCTAGCATTAAAACCTATTTTTACACTTTCATAGTATTTTGACCCCAGTTTGGGGATAACTATTTTCCCATAGCTTGAACTCTAACAGGTGCTACCACCCCAGGTCAGGGTGGACCTGGGAACACCAGCAATTAAGAGGTGGTTCCACGCTCCTCAAAACCTCCTGATCAAATGCCTTGTTGACGGACGTAGTTTATTGTCTTACCCAGGACGCGGATGTAGTTTATCGCTATAGCCAGGACGAACTAATAAGTCGTAATAGATTTTGTGACACGAGCTTGCTAACCACTGCCCGAGCCAATGACATCATGAATGATATTAGATACAGCAATAAAAGACTGAGACAAGGATGAGGTGTATCACACACGGGTATCTTCTTTTTCAAGCTTCCCTTTTTAGTCAGTGGGAACAAAAATGTTATTTTCCTTAATCGACTTCTACTCAAACGGTCTTTGATGAAGGGTTTTCCCAAGTATCTAGATGTGACTCCCAATTCACCTTGGTTGCCTTATCCTTGAAACATTTAAAAAAAAAAAAAAGAGACATTCTCTCCCCTCCTTTACTCCTGCCCATGAACAGAGATGTACAATGTATCAGTCCCTAGGCGACATACTCAACTGGTTAACCTCAGGCAAAACATGTGCATGCTAACAACTTCAATCAAACAAGACCAGAAGCCATGAGAACCATATCTGATGTAGCACCAGGGCCATTATTATTATTATTGATGCAGATCCTACAAAGAAGTGATAGACCAGGATGACACTGCAAATATCTCGGAATCCAGGAGACAGATGGCATAAAAGATGGCAGATGGCACAAAAGAGCTAAACCAGAATGAGGTCTGAAAATGCCAAGGAATCCAGGAGACAGATGGCATAAAGCATATGGTGAGCAAAGAAAAAGTAAATAGTTCTACCGAAGGATACTAATAATACTAAATACTCAAATCAATGCTCATAATTGGATTATGGGTATAAATTAGTTTGCGATACCAGTTGTTACTTATAACTTCAATATTATCAACTGGACTGTAGCTGAAATAAAGAATGGCGATATTAAGTTTAAAAAAATGATGACTTGCCATAACATGTAAAATCCCAAGACAGTTTATTCTATTAGTACACTTTTCTTTGTTTCTAAACACATTAAAAAAAAGTCCAATGATTACATAGGCATGTGGTCGAGCCTTGAGAAATGTGCATAAACTACATCTAAGAAAGCTAGGTTTGTGAAGGCCAATAACATTGTAAGTTATATAGATATTGCAATGAAAGTGTGGGATCAGGACAAGGTTTTCAAATATCTAGAAATTAAAGAGGCAGATGGCGTCAGGCAAAGGAAAAGATTAGAAAGGAGTTCTATAAAAGAATAAGAACTCAATGCTAGTAATTGGCTTATGAGTATAAATTAGTTTGTGATACTAGGTGTTACTTATAGCTTCAATATTATCAAATGGACTGTAACTGAAATAAAGAAAATGGATTCAAAGTAAAAAAAAAATTAAAAAAAATTAATGACTTACCTTACCATGTGCAGTCCCAAGGCAGATGTTGACGATCTTCCTATTTCTAGAAATAATGATGCTAAGTGTTGAAATTCAATTTGAGTTCATCTAGAAAATAACAAATACCAGTTTAAAATATTGGGGAGTGAATAGCCGTAGTCAAATGTAAAATAACAGACTTGTTCAAGAAACAGAACTGACAAAGTTTGTAAGAAACAATAAGAAAAAGAAAAGAACAGTGTAAAAAATAATATAAATCAAGCAAACAATTATATGCAAGACAAAACAGTCAGCAGTTTGAAAAGAAGGCATATGATATAGTGCTGTTTCCTGTGCAAGTGAAGAAACTACTTAAGGACATGGTTAGAAAATGGTGGCATGTTTGTATCTCAGCAGATTATTGAAATCTTTTGGTTGTACAGTCGAACTCTCTGCCTCTGAGCAGAGAGGTACCCAGACAAGGCTATGCCAAAGGGTTGAGCCTCGTTTGGGGAGGTTGACCAACCCGATGCCGTTTATGCAGGTTCTATGGACATTTTTTGGCCAGGCCTACAGGTTCGGAGAATCCAAGTTAAACCTAGCCTTGTGCCACATGCAACCCTCATGGTAGGGGGTGAATATTTCAGCAGATTATTATTATTATTATTTCTTCTTCTTCTTCTCAGGCTATCCACAACTTCCTGTGCTTAGAAATGTTTGTCCATGTGGAGTGAGTAGCCATGGTCAAATGTAAAATAAGTAACAGAATTATCCAACAAACAGAATTGACAAAGTTCATAATAAACAATAACCAGAAAAAGAAAAGAAAAAAGCTCAGGTCAAAAAATAATATAAAGCAAGCAAAATAATATATGCAAGGCAAATTAAAAGTTAATAAGGCAAAGCAACATTAAATAAGGCAAAATGTTTACAAACTAATTATTGGGGTTAAGAGCAAATTCAGATAAGTGAACATAGAGGTCTGACTTCAAGATAAGACAGACCGGGACTTGTCAGATGACAGAGACAAGTGGCCAAATTTATTGGCTAGGAAGAAATCCTAGTATGCATTTGAGTGCTTCTGTCTATAAAAAGAGTAGTGTTTTGGAGTCATTCACCTCCCCCCAGTAAGATTGAAATCAACAAAGGGAAAGAAATAATATAAAAACAAGCAAACAATATATGCAAGGGAAATTAACAGGAAGAAGACAAAGCAACATTAATATGACAAAAAGTTTGCAAAATAAGAACTGGCAACAGCAGACAAAAGCTAGTTTGAACAAGTGAATGTAGTGTTCCAACAGGCTGGGAATGAAGTTATTTACCTCACCTCCCCACAAGGTAGAATGTGGCACAAGGTCAAATATAAGCCCATAGGCATGAGCTAAAATTTCCTGTAGACCTGGCGGTGGGCTTGTCTACCTCTCTGCTTTGGCATAGCCTCATCTAGGAGCCTCTCTATCAGATTTGGACTAAGTCAGATGAAACGAAAAACTGGCCTATTTTATTATCTAGAAAAAAATCCCAGCATGCATTTGTGTGCTTCTGCCTATAAATTGGAGAGGGGCAACTATTTTACGGTCATCCCTATTGTGATTGTAACCAACAAAAATACTGAGAGACCCCATCTGACTGGTAGCTACAAACTGCTAACATTCCTGAGAAAAGTAACAATTTTAGTTCATTAATGAAGAAAACAAATTCTTAAAAGAATTCAACTTCACTGTGAAGGGAATAAACAAAAATATGCAACCAATAAATTAAGCTGAAATTATTAATATGGATGCTAAGACACAAAGGTTAAACTATTAAAAAAAAACACCTGTTAGCAAAAATACCAACATGGCCAAAATGCAATCAGAAATAATGGTGTGGTTGTGGATAAACATGAAACACATCAGTGGCTGAAGAACACAAGACCTGAAAGAATGATTTAGAGACAATATGAAGAGTTTGGAAACATGTTCAGACCATTGACCATTTAATGTCTGGCTGTCCAAATAATACTGAAGGAATACAAAGATCAACAGAAGATTGGTTAATATATTTATTGAAAGATACGTCAGTCTCATAATGAACCATATGTTGAAAAATGGTACAAACAACAGCCTGAACCAGTCACAGGATGCCATCAGGTTTATTATTCTTTAGGACATTTATATTGACAGACATATAAAAGCTAAAAGACCAGACATAATGATGAAAGACTTCAAAAATAAATTGCTTTCTCATAAATATGACAGTGACATTAGTTAAAGAATATATTTATTAAAGAATATGATAAAATGTATAAATATAAGGATCTTGAAATTAAAAACTTGGTGTCTTAAAGGTACCCATAATAATTGCAGGGAATCAAAAAAGGTACAAAGAAAACATTAAAAAAGATCTCTTTTACAATTTATATAATTTACAAGAGATTAAAAAAAAAAAATGTCATTGTAAGGATCTGCTCATCAATGCTAGAGAAAACATTAAAAAGACTCCTGGCATTTGCTTTTTATAAGAGATTTAAAAAACAAAAATCATGAAATTGAATGGAACAGCTCATCAAGGTATAATTAGCAAATTAATGAAAATATAATGTACATATTAAGTAGCACTTAACATCAGAATTTGTGCAACCATAATGCATATATTTACTACATTGTTACCCAAGGTCTTAGGTAAGGACTTAGTAAGGGACTGTATAGAAGAGAAACTAAAGAAAAATAAAACTTAAATAATATTAATAATAATAATAATATAGTGGCTTCAAAGTCTTTAGATTTGTCTATGAAATAAATATAATTTCATATAAATAATATTATATAAGTTATATCATAATATATAATAATATAAAGATAAATATAATAAATTTCATATATTATATAATAATATAAATATAATAAATTTCATACAAATATAATATAAATTATATCACAATATATAATATAAATATAATATAAATTATATCACAATATATAATATAATGTAAATTATATCACAATATATAATATAATGTAAATTATATCACAATATATAATATAAATATAATGTAAATTATATCACAATATATAATATAAATTATATCACAATATATAATATAATGTAAATTATGTCACAATATATAATATAAATATAATGTAAATTATATCACAATATATAATATAATGTAAATTATATCACAATATATAATATAAATATAATGTAAATTATATCACAATATATAATATAATGTAAATTATATCACAATATATAATATAAATATAATGTAAATTATATCACAATATATAATATAATGTAAATTATATCACAATATATAATATAAATATAATGTAAATTATATCACAATATATCATAATATAAATATAATAAATTTCATATAAATAATATTAACTGCTCCAACAAACTACTTTCACTAGTTTCAAAACTGCATGAATTTAAATTTACTACTAGGTTGGCGTCTCAGTCCCACCCTTTCACAGTCGAAACGGCTAAATGTAGCCGTCTCTTCTACTCTTCTACGCTTCATGTCTCGCACTTCCCGTCTGTGGAACTCCCTTCCTCTTACTTGCTTCCCTGATAGCTATAATCTCCAATTATTCAAATGCAATGTCAATCAACATCTCCAGACACCTTGATCTATTCCTCGTCCTTCTCTTCATCCTTTCCTCTATCACGTCTCTTTACTCTTGCTCCCACTCTCCGTAACCCCTTGCATGCTAGTGGCGCTCCCACCTTGCTTGGGGTGAAAAGCTTAGAAAAAAAATTCTTGCAAACAACTTGCATATCGTGTAGCAGATTTGGCACTCATGAACCTTACCATTGGTTGAGATAACAGACACCCTGTTGACTTCACTGGCTGATTGGCATACTCTAGAGCATTTGAAGCATGAAAATTGTCCATCCTGGTATTCATTGCATGACATGGGAAGGACAACAAGTGTAGCTGGATTGTTTTCATGTGATTTCATATGATTAACCAATCCTGCCTTTAATAGCAGGGTCCAGTCACACACCTCACAGAACCACACATCTTCAAAATTGACAATTGAAATAAAGGAATCATTGATAATCTTTAGAAATGTGCATGAAAAAAGCTTTAGAGTAAAGGTCTGTAAAAACTACCATTCTTATAATAATAACAATAATAATAATTAATATTATGAGAAGAAGATTTATTTATTTATTTTTTATGATTTATCAACCCTATGCAGGTTATTTAAAATGAGAAAATATTTTAGATTGTAAGAATCTAGTGATACAAGACTTACTAATTAACCCATAGCTGAGAGGAAGTGGTGGATTCATACCTTTACCAAGGATATTCATGCATAAATGAAAATAAACCAACAGGAATTGGAACTCAGCTCTCCAATGAACAATTCTGAACCATTATCTATTACACCACCTGCACATCCACCTGGTATTCACAAGCATTCACCCATCTAGATACTGTCCTGGCTCAGTTTTGCTTAACCTTGTTCCTTGTATGGGAAGTAGTGTTTCTGTGTGAGCCATAAGAAGCAAATAAGAAAAAGACAAGAAGAATGAAAATAAGAAAAAGAAAGAAAAGATAAAAACAAAAAATAAGAAAAAAGAGAGAAAATGAGAAAAGAAAAGTGAAAAGAGAAGAAGAAAAAGATAAAAAGAAAAGAAAAAAAGAAGAAAAGAAAAAAGAAAAAAAGAAGAAAAGAAAAAAGAAAAAAAGAAGAAAAGAAAAAAGTAAAAAAGAAGAAAATAAGAAAAAAGTAAAAAAGAAGAAAAAAGTAAAAGAAAAGAAAAAATAGAAGAAAAAACAAAAACAAAAAAGAAGAAACTAAGAAAAAGTAAAAAAGAAGAAAATAAGAAAAAAGTAAAAAAGAAAAGAAAAAACAAAAAACAAAAAAGAAAAAAGTAAAAAAGAAGAAAATAAGGAAAAAGTAAAAAAGAAGAAAATAAGAAAAAAGTAAAAAAGAAGAAAATAAGAAAAAAGTAAAAAAGAAGAAAATAAGAAAAAAGTAAAAAAGAAGAAAAAAGTAAAAGAAAAGAAAAAATAGAAGAAAAAACAAAAACAAAAAAGAAGAAACTAAGAAAAAGTAAAAAAGAAGAAAATAAGAAAAAAGTAAAAAAGAAAAGAAAAAACAAAAAACAAAAAAGAAAAAAGTAAAAAAGAAGAAAATAAGGAAAAAGTAAAAAAGAAGAAAATAAGAAAAAAGTAAAAAAGAAGAAAATAAGAAAAAACAAAAATTAAAAACTTAAGAAGAAAACTTAAGAAAAAATAAGAAAAAGAAAAAATAAGAAGGAATTAAGAAGAAAAACTAAAGAAAAATTAAAAGGAAAAAAAATAAGAAGAAATAAGAAGAAATAATAATAATAATAATAATAATAATGAAGGGATTCAAAATTTTCAGGTCTGTAAAAAATGAAATAAATATTTTTCATACACTCAAATAAAAGGTTTGGTAGAAACACCACTCACATCATATTAAGACAATAGCTAGATGAAGATACCATTGCCTCAAGTGCCTTACCATTAAGTGGGAGTTATTTCTGATGCACCCTGTAGATAATAATATTATTAATAAACACAACATGCAGTCCATCTTTAATTGTATACATGAAATAGACTTCGAATAAAAAATGTCTTGAAGAAAAATGGTTTCATAAATCTTAAGAATTAAAAATGTCTCTGCTCTAAAATTGAGAATAATTAGTAAAAAATCTTTTGTATCAATGACCATAAAAATCTGCCTTGCAATATGAGAGAATGGCACAATGCCAAGGAGAGTCAACTCATATTCAAATGTGTGCAAGGACCATTACAAATCTGTATACCAACTTGCAGAATGAGAGGGTCTTTTTAATATACATGCCCAATTGGGGCTGAGGTTTTGCTTGTTCCTAGAAGAGGAAATTTAAATTATTACATTAGATATTCTAAGGAGATGAGAGACATTCAAAACCTTCACTAATATTGATTCATCATGATATTATTTGAAGGAAGTGTTAGCACAAAAAATATGTACATTAATATTTCATAATATTAATATATACCAATATACAAATCAAAGTCTTGAATAAATTTGCTTTTATTCTTTTCTTTTGCCTGATATTTCTATCTTAGAGAGAAAAGAATGTCTTCAAAATTTAAGGGCCCTATAGACAGCCTGTATAAAGAAACACAGGAATTAATTTGCTTGTACTGACCTGAAAAATTTCTCTTAGAGGCCCTGGATCCAGGGACCCCAAGAGCTACTTGATATAGGTCATTTAAAAAAAAAAAATGAAAAAAAAAAAAAAAAAAAAGAGCGTCAAGATAAACCTGTAGGTCACTATATATATATATATATATATATATATATATATATATATATTGATGCATGTTTCATTAAATAATAGACTAGTTTTGTCTATTTATTTTAAGTAAGTTCCTTTCATATTGTCTGATAAGCTTAATAACATTATCATTGAAAGACGAAAGGAAATCACCATATTGATACATGCTTTCGGTATACATAACCCATTATCAAAAATGACAATTACATTTCAATATATCAAAAAATACGCAGACAAACAATAATGATAGTCTGTTTTTGTTGCATGAAAAATTTCAAAGCAACGACAAACTCGTGTATTCAAGACGCGGAAGCAAAAATCACATATTTAATGAAACATGCATCAATGAAAAATTGCTGCCTAAATACACACACACACACATATATATTATATAAAACACTTGATGCCTTTCACATGCACTGTCTCCATGTCATATCTGATATAAAATGCTGAAGAAATGTAACAACAACACAGGCATTGAAACTATTTTAGGTGGGCTGGTCATGTTATGAGAATGGATCTGCATAGGCTTCAATAAAAAGGTACTGCATGGACAACAACCAAACTCCAAGTGTTCAATTGGACATCCACTTTTACGCTACAAAGACAAATTAAAAGACAACTTGAAATGTCTCAACTTTGATCTGAAAACCTGGGAAGTCCAAGCATCAAACCAAAAGGAGTGGCGTAAGACATGTTTCATTAAGTTAAAGTGTTTTGAACACAGACTGAAACACCGTGATCAGCTTCGTCAAGCTCTGAAGCAGAGATGCTATCAAAATTACGCTTCAATAAATTTCATCTGTCAGTGTGGCTTTGTCGCTTGCAGTAAGGCTGGGCTAGTATCGCCCTTAAGAAATCAAAAATGAAATATGTCTTTCACTTCACTGATTTTCTCCACAATAACCCCTGCTAGCCTGCATAAGTGTAAAACAAAAAGCACCATCCACTGCTGACTTTTATTTATCGTTCATGATAGGGGAGTCCATTGTATATAACATTTATTTCAAGAAGATTCCATTGACTTTCTCAGCAAACAGAGCAGAAAAGGCAACAACCCAGAACTGCACATTATTTACATTATTCGGACCATTATCCTCATCTTTGTCGCCATATTTATTACAACATTTCGGCCGTTGTATGCCCCAGCCTTCTTCGGGTGGTTGGAGTGTCGAACAGAAGCCTTTGTTTCACTCACTGGGGTAGACTGTTCTAGTTCCACATGCCATGTTTAATGGATGTCAGTTATCAGTCATCTCCTGTTAATGGCACAGTGGATAAAGATGTTGGTTAGATCCAGTGACAGGACCCAAAGAGTGTGAGTTCAATACCCGGTTAAGGCAGTGGAGAACTTTCACAGGGAAATTAACAGGAGATAACTGATAACTGACATCCATCAAACATGGAACTAAAACAGTCTACACCAGCAAGCAAAATAAGGGGTTCAGTTCGATATTCCAACCACCTGAAGAAGACCGGAGCGTACAACGGCCGAAACATTGTAATAAATATGGCAACAAAGATGAGGACAATAGTCCGAATAATGTACATAATACCTCATCTCAGAAATATTGATGGGTAATCCAGAATTGATCTTCTAAAAATAAATAATTAAACATAGGGCACAGTGTGCGAGAAAACGGGGAAAGAAAAAAAAACAACTTCTTGCGACACAACAAACACCTGAAACGAACGCCTTCTCTTCCAAACGAACACTTTACGACAGCAAACGAGCAAAACGGAACCCAAGACTGCTGCCGCCCGCCCGCCCGCCCGCAACGGCTTTTGTCGCCCAAGAAAAGGCGCCAAACGACTCGCGCGTCTTCTTCTTCTTGTAGTCCTCGTCGAGTCCATATTGGTACTCCAAGGTGTGCCCGGCGACAACACACACACGCAGTTCGAGGACGCTTCTGCGCATGCTCGTTCCCATAAGTCCGAATAATGTAAATAATGTGCATAATACCTCATCTCAGAAATATTGACAGGTAATCCAGAATTGATCTTCTAAAAATAAATAATTAAACGTAGGGCACAGAACTATTCTAAAATCCAGAGACACTATTTTGAGATAAGATATGGCAGATATTACTTGGAAAATGTTCCAAAAATGTCTACTTGCGAACTCACTATGCCATCCATGATCAGAAATAAAGTAGCAGAAAAAGTCACAATTTCGGTTAGAAAAAAATTTACAATTTTGGTTAGGCAAAAGTCACAATTTCAGTTAGAAAAGACACAATTTTTTTTTTTTTTTCAAATTATATGTTTGGTATAGATGTAGCAGATTTTTGGACGACGCTTATTACTGTCAATAATTCCATGCCAGGAGGCGTAAAAATTATTTCTCACTAAATCCAAATTTATTTTCGATTCACAACAGCACTTAGATCCGAGATTTCCGCTCTTTTCTGTTAATTCACCCCAAATAATGGAAAGTTATTTATCGAGAATATTATAAATTTAAAGTTTTTTTTAATTAAATTTTTGGCACTCTCTTGAAATTATTAATTTTAAATCAAAATTTGTTTAGCTTGCCTCACAACAACTCCAACCCTCAGAATGAAAAAATACCAAAAATCAGGGAGTTATTCACATTTCGTAAGTGCGGATGATGTTCGAAAAAACTACAAGGAATTTTTACAATTTAAAAAAAAATTTTAAATATCAATTTTTGACTTGTTTATCGAACTGTGCGCGAATGTAGACCCCACACTTAGAAATATTGCACTCGAATCACCCACATTTGGGGTGATCGCCAAGGTTAATCCAACTAGAGTGCAATGGAAGTGCCTGGCTCTGGGAGAAATTGATGTGAATTTCAGTAAATATAAATTCTTTTTTTATTATTTATTTTGGAGTGAATTAACAGAAAAGATCCAAGATTTTCGTCAGTTGACTTCAGATTTGGACATCCTAGAGTTTTAAAAAAATGACTATGAAAGAAAAACGCAATAACGGTGCTAACATTGTCCTGTTTACTTTTTTCCTGTGGCTTTTTACCAGGATTCGTGCCATTTTGTATTTCTGTCTTATGAAGAAAACGTTTCAGCTTGTGTAAATACTGAACAAAAATTGCTTTTTTTCAAAATTCAATCAATAACATTAGAGACAGAACAGAGGAGGAAACGCAACAATAAATTTGCTTACATATGCAATTGGTTAGATTTTCTTTCGTGGAGGAAAAAGAAATTCTCAAAAATCTGAAGTTTTACATACTGTCTGTGAGAGTTTTAGAATTCGTAGGCAGAACTAAATCTCTCTAGCTTCAAGTATCTTCTTTATCAGTAAGATTGTCCAATATTTACTTCCATATCAAAGATGGCTCTGAGGTCGGGGTTCGACTTACAATGTTTGTTTGTTTGTTTGTTTAATGGCACACTGGACATTGACTTTTTCTCCAACATTCTAACATTGAAAGTTCAATTTATAATTTTTGTGTGTGTGAGAGAGAGAGAGAGAGAGCTTGGTCTGATGGTTTGCTTACAAAAAATGTTTGTCGACGCGGAAAGCAACAATTCACTCAACAGTTGGAACAGAGTAGATTATTGGAAAATACTGAATGCATTAAAAAAAACAAACAAACAGGATGACCTTTGTGGTTGTCTAAATGGGCCATTTTGATAGCAACGAAGAAGTCGAGACAGTGTCCGCCATAATAAGGAAGGGAGGTAACCGAGTGCTTACGCAGCAAAAAGTTAAAAAAAAAAAAGATTCAGTGAGTTCGTAGTGAATTTAGTTTTACTGTTTTGAGTAATCCATCCATTCCCCCAAAATACAGATAATTTAATTCAATAAAGGTCAGGATATATAAATCATTCTTTAAATTAAAAAATAAAACCTAAGAAAATAGTTATGTTTTCATAAAAACAAATATTACTCATAATCATAGCTGTTTCGACTTAAAAGAAAACTAGGATAGTATGGGCACTACGAAGTGGTATAATGGTTAGGAAGCTCATCTCGCTAGATCAATTACGACTCCGTAGTGAGTTCAATCCTTACTGTTTGCTTCACTCTTTCGACCTTGTGCCACATCTAAGCTATGCTTAGAAAACCCTGGGTAGGGAGACCGGGGTAAATAACCATACTAGGGTAGTGTAATCATCTCTCAATTGTGTCGCTGTCTTCGGACAGAGTGCAGCTCTGTCCGCGTTGTATGCTCCGGCCTTCTTCGGGATCTGCCTTTGAGATGAGGCATTTTAACTATTTACATTGTTTGGCCTCTTGTCCTCATCTTTATTGTCAGATTTACGGTGTTTCGGCCTTTGTACGCTCCGGCCTTCTTCGGGATCTGTCTATATTTCTGAGATGAGGTAGTGTAACTATTTACATTGTTCGGCCTGTTGCCCTCCTCTTTATTTACGACGTTTCGACCGTTGTGCCCTCCCACATTCTTCAGGTGATATACATTGGAATTTCAAACAGAACCCTTTATTTAGTCCACGTGGAATAATCTACCCCAGTGATTTGATGTAGATTTTTAAAATTCATTCAGATTAAAAAGTTCATTCAATTCTAAAACTTCATTCAAATTAAAATTCAATCATTTGGTAATAAAATAAGCACATCTTGCTTGTAACCAGCCATCACAATAAAACAAGCGTTTTTCAGCACTAAAACAGAATGAGTCAAATAAAGCTTCATTAGCTTCTACATAGAGTTGTTACTAATTATTCCTAAAACTTCACTGAAATTATAATTCATTCAATTCTAAAAACTTTATTGAAATCATAAATTAAAATTATATTTGAGTCATGAAAAGTCCCGTCTTTTTTGTTATTTTAGAATATTTTAAAAGATATGGCTGAGAAAAGAACGCTTGACATGAATAATTTATGAATTTTCACACTGTCGAGAGTGTGAAAATTCAAAATTATTCATGCCTTTTCACATTCAATTTATGGGTATTTATTACAACACACGACCAACCAGGAAGATAAGTGAAGCAATAAAAGGACATTGAACATTTTATTTGAATATTTAAATAATATCTTATTTCTGGAATGTGATGTCTTTTCTCGTTCTTTTAAAAATAATTCAAAAGATATGGCTGGGAATAGAGCATTTGGGGTGTTTGACGAGAGTGAAAGTTCAACATTGTTAATACCTTGAGACAATTATTTCTTGGTTATATCATGGTATCGTCACAGACGTATTAAAAAAATTAAATTAGCTACCTCCACTGATTCATTAAAATACAGTGTAACCAGGATATAAGAGAAACCCGGATATAAGAGAAACCCGGATATAAGATACTTCTCCGGTTCCGACAAGTCTCTTATATCCGGGTTACACTGTAGCTTACCATAGTGAAAAAATGCTGCAAACTTAATAAAAAACGAAGTTTTATCGTCAAAATCTTTGTTATTCTTAACAGAAAAGAATTTTTTTCATTATTATTATTATTATTATTATCATTATTATTTTATTATTTTTATCCATTTTAGAACGTTCAAAATTTTTTTGAGCGCTGCCTCAAACAATTAAAGCCAACCGTTTCTTCATTATTAATATCTGCTTAGAATTCTCGTTATTTCATTGTTGCTTTTTGTTGGAACTTTAATCATTAAATTAGGTATTATCGCCAGTATTATTATTTGGTTAGTCCCTATTAGTATCGAGATGGGTGCTACAGGATTATAATGGACGGGGTTGCTGTTGGTCAATCATTTCTAGTGGGAAGAGTTGCGACTTGTTGCTGATGAGAATGAAGACTAAATGAAATGAATACAACCTTTTCATGAGAAATGAATTTAAACACATGGAAGAAATTTACGAATGTACATTTTGAACAGCAGTAGAGGTTTATCCCTTCCTTCTATTTTAGGAATGATTTTCCGGTTCCTTCTACAAAAGTCTTCTCGTTATCTTTCAAGCTCTGTAACCTTTGCGTCTTAGTGGCATTATCACCTTGTTTGGGGCGAATTGATTAAAAAAGATGATAATTCTTCATCTTAGAAATTCTGACTGAAACATTTCTTTATCATCGTTTTTTTTTTTTTTTTTCTTTTTTTTTCATCACAATTTTCTTGGTTAAAATAATCGGAAAACTTTCACAGCTTTTTCACAATTTTGTTTTCTTTCTTTCTTTCTTTTTTTCCTTCCTTTTTCTTTCTTTCTTTCTTTCTTTTTCCCTTCCTTTTTTTCTTCTTTCTTTCTTTTTCCCTTCCTTTTTTTCTTTCTTTCTTTCTTTTTCTTTCTTTTTCTCACTGAAATCAAACAGCGTCTGTGGTATATCTTTTCTTCTCGTGATCATAATGAGACAGTTCATTATTTATGAGGTATTAGCATAGCGTTTTCTTTCTTCCTTTCTTTCTTCCTATATTTCTTTCTTTTTCTCACTGAAACCAAGTAGCGTCTCTGATATGTCTTTCCACGCGATCAAAACGGAATAGTCCATTATTGATAGGGAATTGGCAGGATTTAACGGTCGTGCTAAGGGAGGAACAAGCAGAATATTATTATTATTAGTAGTAGTAGTAGTAGTAGTAGTAGTAGTAGTAGTAGTAGTAGCAGCAGCAGCCAAAATACAAGGTATGGCAGAAATACCTCCCACATACGCCTCCCAAGAATACCTTGCACACAATGGTAAAATGTTTGCTACATGAAGACGTCATTTCCACTAATGTCTTACCATTATGAGGAATGTATTTCTGGGGGGTATATGTCGGAGGTATTTCTGCCACATCATGCAGAATCATGAGAAAAATGTTACCAAAAAATCGGAATTTTCGGACACAACGAAAAATAAAATGAAGTTAGACTTTGCGGGATGGCTGTTGCGCATGCGTAGATTTATTTATTTGTTTATTTTTATACTAAGATTGATTGCTTGATCAATTTTCTACGGTTTGTCAACCCTATGCGGGTTATTTGAAACAAAAAAAATATATTTAGATTGTAAGAATTTTGTTTTATTAATACAAGTCTTACTAATTAATCCATAGCTAGGGGGGAGAAGAGGTGGATTCATACTTTTCACAACGGTATTTGCGCATAAACGAACCTAAAGGGAATTGGAACTCGACTCTCCGGTTAAACTTCCGAACCATTATCCATTACACCACGTGCATATCAAAACTTGAAGCACCTGGTATTCCCAAGCAGTCATCCACCTAAGTGCTGACCAGCTTCGACGTTGCTTAACTTCGATGATCGTACGGGAACCGATGTTCTATGTGATGTGGCCATAAGCCTTTATATTAAGAGTTCGTGAACATTAGACACAGAATACGAGATTATTTCCGCTTTACACGAGATCATTTCGTTACTTTACGTTGTTTTAACCTAGCTGGGAGGTTTTTATGCTTCCTTACACCGCTTTCTCTGGTGGATATAGAATTCTTGCATTCATTAATGTGTTTGAATATTATAGTGTATAAGAGAAGGATAAGCAGAATTATAAAAAAATATATATGGAATTTAATGGCTGCGTGCTGGTGTAGTGTAGGTGGGTGTTCGAGTTCAGACGTAAACACTTAAAGAAAAAGCATACAAAAAACTTGTTTTTTTAATACGATACGTTCATTCATTATTTATATATATATATATATATATATATATATATATATATATATATATTGATGCATGTTTCATTAAATAATATTTCATATCGTCTGATAAGCTTAATAACATTATCATTAAAAGAAGAAAGAAAATCACAATATTGATACATATTTTTTAATCCTGTCTAAGCTTTCGGCTTACATAAGCCATTATCATTACATTACAATATATTAAACAATGCTCGGACAAAGCAATAATGCAACGACAAACTCGTGCAGACGAGATGCTGGAAGAGAAAATCGCACCGCAGCTCATGTCGTCACACATGAACACGCGAGAGTGAAAACGAGAAGTATTAAGTATGGAAAGACGTTAGTATAAACCAATGGCTTCTGTTATCAATTATAGTCATTTAAGAATATTTGTGGAGATTTCATAGTTTATTTTGTTCAGGTTAAGTTCCAACTGTTTTATGTATATAACTTCAAGAATTTTTAGTTTTTGTTTATTGCTTTCATGTTTAAGTATAGTTGTGTTTTCAAAGAGGATTTTACGGAATTGTGTATGCTGCCAGGCATGTTGTCTTAAATGCCTAAATATGTTAGAGTTTTCATTCAAATGTAGAGTCAAGCGTCGTGAAAGCGAGTTTGTGGCATGACCAACATAAATATTATTTTATCCGTTGGAGATACAATCTCGCAATGGGCACTTGAATTTGTAAATTCTGTTGTTTTTTGCAAATCGATATATATATATATATATATATATATATATATATATATATATATAACGTGTGGAGCAAAAAGTTCTCAATGTCTCTTGAGCTTGTCTGTTTTCTTTTCTGGTTGAGGTAGATAAGGATGATTACAATAATCGAGCATAAATCAGTCTTGCACTGAGTTGGAACGACCAAAATTAGGTTTGTACTTACTTTATCGTTGAAGGGTTGGCATGATTACAATGGTCGATGTGAAGCCAGTCTTTACTGACCAAAGTTTGAACAACCAAAGTAAAGTTTGTACTTAACTTTATCGTTCGAGAGTTGGCATGATTACAGTGGTCGAGGTGAAGTCAGCCTTGCGCTGAGTTGGAACGACCAAAATAAAGTTTGTACTTACTCCATCGTTGGAAGGTCGGCATGATTACAATGGTAGTGGTCAAGTCAGATTTGCGCTAAGATGGAACAACCAACGTAAAGTTTGTGCTTCATCGTTGGAGTGTCGGCATGGTTATAAGTGTCAAGGTGAAGTCAGTCTTGCGCTGAGTTGGAACGACCAAAATAAAGTTTGTACTTACTCCATCGTTGGATGGTCGGCATGGTTATAATGGCTGAGTTGGTTCGACCAAAGAAAAGATTGAATTAATTTATAGGTGGAAGTTTTGGAAAAGACGTGCGAATGGAAAATGGAAGAGAGAGTTCAGTCGTCAGTTGACCCGTTCCATTTTTTTCTTTCTTTTTTTTTTTTTTTTTTTGAACGTTCTGGTATGTCTTTGAGCAAGAGAGAGAAAAAGGTAAAAAAGGAAATTATTGTCTTTTTTTATAGACTTAAACAGCGTCGCTAATCGACGTTTGACGAACCAAAGTGGAGTTTAAAATTTCCTTTTCCTTTATTACTAGCATCATGTGAAGATGTTTTTCGCTTTCTTTTATTTATTTATTTATTTATTATTATTATTATTATTATTATTATTATTGATCTTATTTTTTTTCCACAAATAGTATTGGCATTATTAATATTTGATTAATCTTTTTTCCATCTAATTATTATTTTCTATACTCTCCAACTATCAATAGAAATAGAATTCTTATTTTTCCTTTTCTTTTAGGAATTCCTACATCTTATTTTCACTGTTTATAGTTAATTTTCAGGTCAGAAAACTTCAGATCGTTAAACCCTAACCTATGACGCCGGAGGCAAAAAAAAAATCTTAATTCCTTTACTGAGTACGTCTGTCTATATAAGTATGTTTGCTTCTCAGTGTGTGCGTCTGCCTACGTACTTGTGCATACAAAGACATTTTTGTGGGCATGTGTCTATGAGTGTGTCTGCGTGCTTTTTACAGGAATATCATTTACCAAAGTTCGTCCGTCCTTGTTGATGAATATTACAAGCGCTAAGCTTGACAATCTGTTGCAATTAATTCGTTTGAGTGGAAGGCGGAAGGTAGCCGACCACTCCAACATCTCTTCTTAAAGCTCAATATATCCCCGTGATCATCAACAACAACAAGTTTCTCAGACGACAAGGAGATTAACCACACACATCGGCACATGATGAAAATACACAGAAGAAAAAAATAATCGTTCATTGACCCCGCTAAATGTTATGAGTGAATAAAGAAACCTTTGTAGACGATATAGTTGTAGAGAAAATGTAGGGTTTGTTATCTTTTTATTTACTATTGTTCACCCGTTACAAAACCCAAGAAGCACTCAAGGTAGAGTGTTACTGTGTAATGTGGCATGAGTGTAAGAATGGGCAAGAAGTAAAGTTTGTGGGGCTATGTAGGAAAGATAAATTAACCCTAGACTTGAAGAGGTTAAGATTGTAGTAGTTGGGTTTTGGTTTGGTTTGGTTGTTTTACGGCATATCAATCTCAATGGGTTGTTTAATGCCAACAATTTTTTTATTTTTGGTAATATTTTTTCTTTAAAAATGTATAGCTGGTAATATCTTCATTTTTTGTTTTTCAAAAATGTATTGCTGGTAATAAATTTATTTTACAAAGTATTTCTGGTATTAAAACCTATTTTTACACTTACATAGTGTTTTGACCTCAGTTTGGGGGTTAACTATTTACCCGTAGTTGGGACCCTAACAGGTGCTACTACCCAGGGTGGACCTGGGGACACCAGCAATTAAGAGGTGGTTCAACGCTCCTCAAAACCTCCTGATCAAAAGCCTTGCCGTTGGACATAGTTTATCGTCTTACCCAGGAGGAAGTGATTGGGAAAACATCCTGATGGGAGTCTGTTCCACAAAGCAGCAGTTATTTGAAAGAAACTATCTGAATGGAACTTCCTTCTTACAGCAATACGAAGGAAATGGGGTTTATTCACCCTTGTGTACTAACCCCATTTGTCAGGGGTGGTAGGTCTAAGGAATAAAGCGTTAGGTGCTTAACGCTTCGGATCAGGGTGGACCTGGGAGGTGGTATTAAGACAGGGTTTGTCAACCGGTGTGCCCTGAAAGGTAGCAAGGTGCAACCCAAGTTAATAGAAGAGTAATTTATTAATCATTTTTATATCTTTATTTTTAAAAGGCTAGAGACATGAAGGGCATGGCTTCCGTGTCTAAGTCAGTCTTTGTTATTTGATATTTTAAACTGGATGGTAAATTCCTTCATCTTTAAGAAGGAGTGGATAATCATTTTCCTTTTGCCTTCCCGGGCGGATTTAAATCAGTAGTTTTGGTCTCTCTAAAAAGAAAAATAGCAGATTCTTCAAAAATTAATTTAAATGAAAACTCTACCGCTCAAATAGACGATGTAATGTCATAAAAAGAAATACTTATTTCAGGAGACTTCTTTACTATTTTCAAATTTCGTGATTTATTTTTCCTTATTACAATTTAAAGTGCACCCCAGGGTTTTAGTTATTCTACAAGTGCGCCCTGAATTAAAAAAGAAAAAAAGGGATTGAGAAACACTGCTTTATCGAAATCACTATTAGATTTCAGTATTAAATAAACTATAGAGGTCGATATGCCGCCAAACAAATTCAATCACCCAACCAAATCTTTGTTAATAATTGGTGTTTTTCCTCCCCTCCCACCTTCTTCTGATCACTACCAATAGTACTCACTATGGCTGAATAGGAGTAACGACAACCATTACTCTTTTAGGAGTACTCTGATTTGGTCATTTTGTAACAACAGTTCAGCCTTTATCGCAGGGTTTCTCAATCGGGGGGGGGGGCACAAGTGCGCCTTGAAAGATAACCAGGTGCGTCCCAAGTTAACAGAAGAGTCATTTTATTATTTTTATATCTAAATTTTCTTCCATGTCTGAGTCAAGGTTTTGTCAATTGATATTTTAAACTGGATGGTAAATTCCTTGATCTTTAAGAAGGAGCAGATAATCATTTCAGTCTACCGCTCAAATAGACGATGTAATGTCTTAAAAAGAAATACTTATTTCAGGAGACTTCTTTACTATTTTCAAATTTTGTGACTTATTTTTCCTTATTAAAATCTAAAGTTCACCATAGAGTTTAGTTATTTAATTATTAAAAATGGTTGAGAAACACTGTTTTATTAAAATCACTAAAATCTTTCTTCTTGCCCATAGCCCTATGGTGGGCTTGTACAATAGACCCAAGCGGACGTTTGTAATTTATATGTTCATGAATGATTCAGCAGCTTAATTATAAAAATGTATTAATGATATGTTTTAGGAGTACTCTGAGTCGATCATTTTGTAATAACAATTCAGCCTTTATCGCAGTGTTTCTCAATCGGGGGCGCACAAATGCGCCTTGAAATGTAGTCAAGTGCGCCCCAAGTCAACAGAAGAATCATTTTATTATTTTTATATCTAAATTTTCTTCCATATCTGAGTCAAGGTTTTGTCATTTGATATTTTAAACTGAATGCTAAATTCCTTAATCTTTAAGGAGTGGATAATTCTTTTCTCTTTTGTCTTCTTTGGCGGATTTAAATCAGTCATTATCGGTCTCTCCAAAAAAGAAAAATAGCAGATACTTCATAAATCCATTTAAATGAAAACTCTACCGCTCAAATAGACGATGTAATGTCTTAAAAAGAAATACTTATTTCAGGAGACTTCTTTACTATTTTCAAATTTTGTGACTTATTTTTCCTTATTAAAATCTAAAGTTCACCATAGAGTTTAGTTATTTAATTACTAAATCCATTTAAATGAAAACTCTTCCGCTTAAATATAAGTCGAGGGTGTAATGTTTTTAAAATAAATGATTATTTCAGGAGACTTCTTTATTATTTTCAAATTTCGTGACTTCCTTATTAGAATAATGCGCCCCAAGGTTTTAGTTATTCTATAAGTGCGCCCTGAATTACAAATGGCTGATAAACACTGTACTCAGACGTGATTCCAGGCTCCTCAAAACCTCCAATATCCCGATCAGTGGCTTTGCTGCCGGCTGTAGTTTATCACCATACCCAAGAATTGGTTTGATTGGGTCCTTCCATAACTTCCCATTCTTTTTAACGCTAAGTGATTTTTTTTCTCTCTGCCATTCTTCTGTTCTGTTGTCCATTTGCCCAACCTAGTTAGGTAGGTTAGTACCCCCACCCCTGTGCAAATTAATTGAAATAAAACGAATAATTCCGTTATTATTTAATTTTTTCATATTTTCCCAATGAAAGATGACCCAGTGAACATGTTAGGACTTCGTATGACTATGCCATGAAGTCGTTCCTTGCAGATTAACCAAATTCTCGAAGTTAAATCAGGAGTGTTTCCAGACCAGTCTATAGTACGAACCCATCTCCTCTGTCCAGCTCGGGTTTAAATAGTAGGACGTGTATGTGAAAAAATCATTTTCATTCGCAAAAAAATTGTTAAGGCAATATTCCCTCGCAAAAATAAAATAGAATTATTGTTGCAATCCAAAAGATCTTTCGGCTTTAAATAACCTACAATAGGTTGATAAGTCATAAAAAAAAAACAAATCCATCAATCGCTATACCTAATCCCGTTCGGATTCTTGTGTTATATTTTTGTCGTCTGTTACTGTAGTATTTCCAATCAGGAAATAACTTGTGGTCTGAATCGTGTTTAATGTTAATAATGAACCCTTGTACAAAGAGTTGTCATTCTCGAGCGACACCATTATGTGCAGAACTATTCTAAAATATACCACTTTGCACTCAGCGTCACACCAGAGCATTAAAGAAGCCAGGTGCATCAGAGTTTTGACCACGAAGGTATCCTCATAGTCACCAGGTGCAGATTTGTGCCTCACATGTTCCTGACATGTGAGGAGATTATTTACATTATTCGGACTATTGTCCTCATCTTTGTCGCCATATTTATTATTTGTTTTATGCTCCAACCTTCTTGGAATGTCGAACTGAACCCTTTATTTTGCTCACTGGGGTAGACTGTTCTAGTTCCACGTGCCATGTTTTTAATGGATGTCAGTTATCAGTTATCTCCTGCTAATTTCCCTCTGAAAGTTTTCCACTGCCATAACCAGGTATTGAACTCACACTCTTTGCGTCCTGTCACTGGATCTAACTAACGCTTTTATCCACTGTGTCATATGTCCTTGAGGACATCTGTGTAGTATAAACCTAATGTCTTCAGCAACAATTTTTACCAGTGCTCATATTGCAATTTTTGCTGTTATCATTTCATGTTTTTACCAGAACTCGTATTGCAATTTTTGTTGTTATTATCGCATATGTCTGACACTCCTTATTACTGGTTCCCATATTATAAATATGGCGACAAGGATGAGGACAATAGTTCGAATAATGTAAATAATTTACATAATACCTCATCTCAGAAATATAAACAGATGTAAACAGATGTTTGACACAGCTGGGCTTTGGATGTTCGCACTTGGGAGAATCGGGTGGCGAAAAGATATATAAGCGCTCCACTCGAGTGGGAAAAGACAAGAGACTCACACATCCGCATAAGAAGATCTACGTTCAAAGAAAGCCTCCAAAGTCATACACCCTGCCGCCGAGAGTGATTTAGCAGTTTTCGGGAAATGTCTGGAGAACATAACCCAAGCGTTAAGCCCAAACCACGTGAGTGCGTAAATGAAAATAATCTGAAGCCGTCGATGGATGTGCTAACACGAAGTCGCAAGTCGTCGTGACCGAGGTTTTGAGAATAATGGTCTCGTTTAAACTGTTGATCACGCTAGATGATACGCTCTTTTCAAGAAACTGTGACTCAGATAACACTTGCTAGGTCTGCTGCTAGGACAGTTGAAAGCGATGGAGATGTGTTTCTGTTATTGGGTCCACCCCTTTTTCATATAAATGGACTCTACCAAGTGTACCTGGACTGCTGCCGTTAAATACCCAGAGTTACAGTCAGTGAGGATAGTCGGTAGTCGGGAGTCGGATAGTGAGAGGATATAGTGAGAGTGAGAGTGAGAGAATATTCGAACGGAGATAGTGTGAGGTAACCTCTTGTAGAAGTCAGTTACAAGCACGTAGACTCTAAGGAAGTCCTACTTCGAGACTGTATATATCTATCTGTATTTGCTACTAACCACGTTCCTGGACTTACTGACAGTATTACTCTTTGTATGATTGTGTAAATACATTTTATTTCTTATATTTAATTATTGCGTTTGTCATTCCTTGGAGACCGAATTCATCTCGGAATCCACAACAGTTTCTACAGATGGATTCTAAGGATATCATGAACCGAGCCTGTGAGCAACGATGAGGTCTTGGAGAGGTTACAAACAAGGAGGAGGCTTATACTTAACATCAGGAAGAGGTAGCTGAAGTTTATGGGACACGTAATAAGGAAGGAGGGCCTGGAAAATCTGATATTCACAGGTCAAAGAGAGGGAAAAAGAGACAAGAGAAAACTGGTGGGCTTAAGGAAGTGGATGACAGAACGTGGTCTGGGGGGAGGTGGCAGAGGGACGGAACTTATTAAGAGCTACAAGGGATAGGGAGAAGTGGAGAGCCATGATCACCTACGTCCTAAAAGAACACTCCACATAAAAAGAAAGAAATACCAGCGAGCAATGTCCTCCCACTAAAAGGAAGGTGCAATGTTTGACCAGACATCTTCCCCTACTGACCTAGAACATCATGCCCACACGACCGCCCGTCCAACATGGTAAGTCTTTCATATGAAAATCCAACTACAAAAACGCATCAGTCTTTAAGTTTGCTGACGTCATTTGTTAACAAAAGGGCCTCTTTGGTTGTCAAGGTTACCGACCACTGACATAATCCCAGAATTCAATGCGAGAAATATGTACGAAATAAAAAGAAGAAAAGAACAAACTTGGTCTTTTCACTTGCTGCTGTCGAATAACTCTATCAAAATCCATTTCCTGCAACAACAACAAAAAAATGCTCTACGCTCTCTTTTGCTCACTCTCACTCTCTTGGAATCTCTCATTCGTTCGGATTCTCACCTCTCTCTCTCTCTCTCTGTTTCTCAGTCTCGACATTATTCTTTCTCTATTAGATTCTCCCTCTCTCTCTTTCTTTCTCTTTCTCAATCTCTACTCCATTCTTTCTCTGTTAATTTCTCCCTGTATCTCAGTCTCTGCGCCATTCCTTCTCTAAAACTTTCTCCTCTCTATCTCTCTCTCTCCCTCTCTCAATCTCTCTCTCTCTCTCTCTCTATACCACTCTTTCTCTATTAGTTTCTCTCAGTTTCTCTGTTCTGTTTCTGCACCATTCTTTCTCTGTTACTTTATTTCTCTTTCCCCCCCCCCTCTCTCTCTCTCTCTCTTTCTCAGTCTTGACACTATACATTCTCTATTACTTTCTCTCTCTCTCTCTCTCTCTCTCTCTCTCAATCTCTACGTCAATCTTTCTCTATTATTTTCTCCCTGTATCTCAGTCTCAATTGGATGTATAAAGAATCTTCACATGTTGAATTTACAGCATCTCAAATGGACACATACACAAATATATGTGCGTGTGTGTATGCGTGTGTGTGGTGCACTCTCCCGTCGTATTCGACGTATTTGGGTCAAGCAGCTCAGTTCGTAGGAACCTACAGCCAGACACCAGCACTTATGATTTGATGATAGTGGCAAAGGCTTCATACAGAACCATCCACACTTTTTGAAGGGCCAAATACAGAGACCTGGTGTACTATGTGCCACAAGGTCCTCAAACGACCCTTCTCCCAGACGAGATGTCATCCAAGGCTATAGAACCCAGTCTGTTTTGGTATTTATTCATAGCTGGAGGGAGAAGAAGAGGATTCATACCTTTCCCAGGGATATTAGCAAGTTATATATATATATATATATATATATATATATATATATATATATAAATAGTACAGGTAATAGATCCGTTGGTATATAATCCAGGTTGATCCTAGCAATATCAAATATTAAAACTGACCCACAGAGAGCTCAATGTATTTATTATAACAGAGCATATATATTTTTTACAGCAAAAAAATCCAAAATTACCTCATGTGGGTATAGTTTATTTCTGACTGGTACAACTTAATACCGATCATCATCAGCCCTCGAATGCCTGTCTGGAATTGGGGTTTTGAATTTATTTTAGATAGTAGTCCTACTCAAAAGGACACCTTGTTTTTGATAAGGGTCTTGTGTTGTGACAAGAAGAGGGCGTAAAGTATCTCTGTAAGGGGAAGTGATCTGGAGTCGGAGTTGTGATTAGTAGTTTATCAGTTACTATTTTAAATTATATTTTTTGAGATTAAACCTAGTTCAGTTTTACTTGGGTTTATTAGTCTAGATTGTGTACTGCTAGCGAAGTTCGGTTTATGGTCCTTAAATAAAATGGAGGCAGCTTTTGTGTGAATCTTTCCTACTCTATCTGCAATATTTAACTTATTGGCTATTTCGGTGATCTCTCTATCGATCTTGGATATCCTACCATTCTAGCTATCTAATTTGTGTGTTTCTGTTATACGTTCCGTGAGGAGTTTTTGGTAGTGTCAGAGATTTCATTTATAAATATTTTTTTCAAATATTGGCGCTTACCCAAATGTCTTTGGAGTTTCTAATATATATATATATATATATATATATATATATATATATATATATATATATATAAGTGAACATTGAAGTCAACACTCAGAGGCGACACGCTTTTTCATGCTGGACGCAATCGTCAGGCCGCGAATGCTGGATTTTTCCTCGGCTATTTGTGTATATGGATCAGTGGTGCATTGTGGGTAATCTATTCTGGTGGTTACTCCCTTACTTTTCATACATATATATATATATATATATATATATATATATATATATATATATATATATATAATAATTATATATATATATATATATATATATATATAATTATATATATATAATTATTATATATATATTATTAAATTATGATTATCTGAAATCCTGCTAATTTCTATCACTTCTTGATATATCCTTGCTTGAACCGGTTCAAATGCTCAGTTGAAGAGGCTTGGTGATTGATGTTGTACTCGTGGAGTCACAGTCCTCCGGGTAAGGGAAACTCGGATTAGTTCCACCACGGAATATGTGATCGGGTGGCGCCGTATCGAGTCTAATTCGTTACTGAGGTCCGTTGGCATAACGTTTGTCTCACATCGTAACTGCCGGGTTTCGATTCACGGTAGTTGATGCGCACTGCTGATGCAGTCCCAAATATAAAACGAAACGGCCATCCAGTGCTTTCTGCATTCTGTTGAGGTTCCTTCTAGACCCTATGAATTACTTAATTTCATTTATATATATATATATATATATATATATATATATATATATATATATATGCACACACGTGCGTGCTTTCACGGATAATCATCGCTGTTTGCGAATTTCATTCTTTGCGTATATTTCATTTAAAATTGGCTAAGCTATTATTTTAACGTGGGCTAAAAGACGTCAATTCAGCTCACTGATCTTGAAGCCCCTCAGCTTTGGCGCCTTAATTTGGGTTTTAACCCCCTATTATCAAATAAATGGACTCATCTCTCCATCAGGGGGTCTTATCAACCAAGGGAAAATAACCTATATTTTTCCTAATAAGAAAGAAAAAAAATTAGAATGAAAAAAAAGAAATCTGAAAGAAGGAAGTCTGGAAGGAATTTAAAAAAAAAACTGAGAATGAAAGAAAGAATTGATTGATTTATTTTTACGGCTTATCAACCTTTTGTGGGTTTTTTAAACACTGAAACATATTTTGCAATGTATGAAAATTATTTTGTGAATAACAATTCAATATTTAACCCATAACTAAGGGAAGGAGATAGATTCATGCCTTTCCCAAAGGTATTGACGCATAATCGAATGTAGCAAACTCGCCTGGAATTCTGAGGTAGCTCTTCGATTTCTAATTGCAAGCCTCTATCCATTCCACCATCCTCACAGAAAGAAGGAAAAACAGAAATGTAAAAAGTCCCGAATGAAAAAAAAGAAATCTAGAAGGAATAAAAAAAAATATGAAGGAATTTTACAATGAAATAAATGAAAAAAAAAGAAAAAAAGAAAGAAGCTTAGAAGAAAAGTAATTGAGAAATTTGAAAGACAAAAATAAAGTAGAAAGAAAAAGAAGGAAAATATTCTAGAATGCAAGAAAGACTGATATGTAAATGAAAGAATGCTAAAATGTTATTAAAACAGAAAGAAAGAAAACAAATGTGTGACAGAAAGAAAGACGGAAAAATGTGAAGGAAAACAGAAATATGAGAGAATGAAACAATGAAAGAATAACAGAAATGTGAATGAAAAAAAGAAACAATGAATGAATAAAAGAAATATGAAAGAAAAAATGAAAGAATATCAAAAATGTGAAAGAAAGAAAGAAACATTGTATGAATAATAGAAATGTGAAAGAAAGAAACAATGAAAAGTAACAGATATGTGAAAGAAAGAAAGGAAGAATGAAACAATAACAGAAATGTGAGAGAAAGAAAGACAGAAACAATGAAAGAATAACAGAAATGTGAAAGAAAGAGGGAAACAATGGAAGTATAGCAGAAATGTGAAAGAAAGAAAGAAACATTGTATGAATAATAGAAATGTGAAAGAAAGAAACAATGAAAAGTAACAGATATGTGAAAGAAAGAAAGGAAGAATGAAACAATAACAGAAATGTGAGAGAAAGAAAGACAGAAACAATGAAAGAATAACAGAAATGTGAAAGAAAGAGGGAAACAATGGAAGTATAGCAGAAATGTGAAAGAAAGAAAGAAACATTGTATGAATAATAGAAATGTGAAAGAAAGAAACAATGAAAAGTAACAGATATGTGAAAGAAAGAAAGGAAGAATGAAACAATAACAGAAATGTGAGAGAAAGAAAGACAGAAACAATGAAAGAATAACAGAAATGTGAAAGAAAGAGGGAAACAATGGAAGTATAGCAGAAATGTGAAAGAAAGAAACATTGTATGAATAATAGAAATGTGAAAGAAAGAAACAATGAAAAGTAACAGATATGTGAAAGAAAGAAAGGAAGAATGAAACAATAACAGAAATGTGAGAGAAAGAAAGACAGAAACAATGGAAGTATAGCAGAAATGTGAAAGAAAGAGGGAAACAATGGAAGTATAGCAGAAATGTGAAAGAAAGAAACCTTGTATGAATAATAGAAATGTGAAAGAAAGAAACAATGAAAAGTAACAGATATGTGAAAGAAAGAAAGGAAGAATGAAACAATAACAGAAATGTGAGAGAAAGAAAGACAGAAACAATGAAAGAATAACAGAAATGTGAAAGAAAGAGGGAAACAATGGAAGTATAGCAGAAATGTGAAAGAAAGAAAGAAAGAAACATTGAATGAATAATAGAAATGTGAAAGAAAGAAACAATGAAAAGTAACAGATATGTGAAAGAAAGAAAGGAAGAAAGAAACAATAACAGAAATGTGAGAGAAAAAAAACAGTAAAAGACAGAAACAATGAGAGAATATCAGAAATGTGAAAGAAAGAAACGATGAAAAAAAAACAAATGTGAAAAGAAAAAAAAGCGAAAAAGTGAAAAGAAACACCGAAATGGGAAATAAAGAAAGAAATAAAACAGAAATATCAAAAGAAAGAGAAAAGAAAAAGAAACAATGAAAGAATCACGGGTGTGTGAAAGAAACAAAAACGGAAAAGGGAGAGGAAAACGCAAAAATGTAAAAGAAAGAAACAAAGAAAGAAACAAAGAAAGAAAGAAAGAAACAATGAAAGAGCAACAAATTGGTGTTAATAGACTTAGGATAACGGAAAATTATAAGGAAAACGTAGAAATGTGAAAGAAAGAAAGGAAAACAGATATGTGAAAGAAAGAAGCAAAGAAAGAAAGAAACAATGAAAGAATAACAGACATGTGAAAGAAAAACGGAAATGTGTAAGAAAAACGCGGAAATGTGAAAGAAAGAAAGAAAGAAAGAAAGAAAGAAAGAAAGAAAGAAAGAAAAAAAGAAAGAAAGAAAGAAAAGATATATAGCGGAGAAGAACGGGTCCGTAACAGAAAACAAAGAAAGAAAGAAAGAAAGAAAGAAATGCGCAAAAGTGGATGACGAATCAAAAAATATATAGAAGAAATTCAAACAAAAAATGAATAAAAGAAATGCATTAAAAAATAAAGAGAGAAAAATAAAAATGAGAAAAAAGATAGAGAAAGAATGAAATAAAAAAAAACTCAAAGAAAAACCAGGAGTGAGAGAAAGAAGGAAACATAAGAAAAGATAGATATTGAAAAAGAAAGAATGGAGTGGTCGAAAATAAAGAAAAAAATGAAAAGATTTAGTAAAAAAGAGAAAATAGAAAAGAAATAAATAAGAATAAAAGGTAAAAAAAGAAAGAAACAAACCAACAAAGATGTAGATGGGAAAAATAAAAAAGAACAACAGAGTGTAAAAATAAGATGCAGAATGGAGTGTAAAAAATGCAAACCAGACAGAAAAAGAAAAAAATCGTCAGACCAATAAATGCAAAGATAAAGAGAAATAAATGTTTAAAATAATACTAAAAAGAAAATAATAACAATTTTTTTAATTCCATATCATTTCATGACGTAATGACCATAACTCTGCGGTTTTGAATTCACAATTACCATTCACTTAGAGTGCTTAGCACTACGAAGACTTAACAGACACACAGCCAGTCCTGCTATTTTCAACTATAACTGAAACAGGTGGACACACGTAAATTTTTAAGAGCATCCCAGCCAAATGAACACAAGAGACTCGCATAGAACTTGAACCTGGCTATCTGATCCCATTCTAGACGCCGTTAAAGCCAATATTGCAGAAAAAAAAAACGAACAGTAAAAAAAATCGTGTAAGAATAACAGGCATTTGGACTGAGTATGGTTTCAACGTGTTATTTATCAGAAAAGGTCATAATGATGTTACTGTTCACGTTTGTCAGCCACACGAACAATGGAAGAAAAAAAGTCACGTGAAAAATTCCTTCGTCTCTGGAGGCAGGTGACAGCAAGCGTTTGCAGCAGTGGCGGGACAGTGAAAATAGTATATCTTAAAAGGTAACTAGAGAAAATATATCGCAATTATCTTAACTTGCTTCCAAAATAAATAGATAAATAAAATATACCAAATGAAAATAAGCACGAAAAAAAGGAAGATGCGCAGAATGATGGCATTCGGTAATAATTGTCTTAACTCTCGACCAATGACAATGTTTTTCTTTCTGATTCTCAATTTCGATAGAAAAATCATTTGCAACTCATTATCAACAATTGTCGTATCATTTCAGTAATGCTTACATTCATTCCTAACCACTGACAAATCTTTTCTTCCTCATCTTCAATGCATTCTTATAGTAAAATCATTAGCAATGCATTTACATTATACATATAATAGCCTTATTCTATCAGCAATGCTTGCATTCATACCTGACCATTGACAATCCCTTTCTTCCTCATTTTCGATGCATTCCTATAGTAAAATCATTAGCAATGCATTTACATTATACATATAATAGCCCTATTCTCTCAATAATGCTTGCATTCATTCCTGACCAATGACAATCCCTTTCTTCCTCATTTTCAATGTATTCCTATAGTAAAATCATTAGCAATTCATTTCCATTATACATATAATAGCCCTATTCTCTCAATAATGCTTGCATTCATTCCTGACGACTGACAATCCCTTTCTTCCTCATTTTCAATGTATTCCTATAGTAAAATCATTAGCAATTCATTTCCATTATACATATAATAGCCCTATTCTCTCAATAATGCTTGCATTCATTCCTGACGACTGACAATCCCTTTCTTCCTCATTTTCAATGTATTCCTATAGTAAAATCATTAGCAATTCATTTCCATTATACATATAATAGCCCTATTCTCTCAATAATGCTTGCATTCATTCCTGACGACTGACAATCCCTTTCTTCCTCATTTTCAATGTATTCCTATAGTAAAATCATTAGCAATTCATTTACATTATACATATAATAGCCCTATTTCCATGGTAAATGTTCAGATGAGCTCCATTCCTTAGTTCCACCAGTTCAGAACTTTACAGCAAAGTATCTTGTTAGTCTATACCTATTTCCATAGGAAATGGTCAGATAAGCTAAATTCTTTAGTTCCACCAGTTCAGACCTTTACATCTAAGCCTCTTGCTACTCTATCGCTATTTCCATGGCAAATGTTCAGATGAGCTCCATTCCTTAGTTCCACCATTTCAGACCTTTACATCTAAGCCTCTTGCGACTCTATTGCTATTTCCATGGCAAATGTTCAGATAAGCTCCATTCCTTAGTTCCACCACTTCAGACCTTTACATCTAAGCCTCTTGCTACTCTATCGCTATTTACTTGGCAAAAAACCTTCCTGGGTATGACGATAAACTACATCCGCGTGCATGGTAAGACGATAAACTATGCCCAATAGCAAGATCAGGGGGCTTTGAGGATCGCGAAACCAGCTCTTAATTGCTGGTGTTCCCTGGTCCACTCTGACCCGAGGTAGTAGCAACTCTCCGCGTCCCAGCTATGGGCAAATAGTTAAACTCGAAACTGAGGCAAAAACCATTTTCAAAGTGTAAAAATAGGATTTAATACCAGAAAAACCTTGTAAAAAATATTACCAGAAATAGATTTTTGACCTAAAAAAATTATTACCAGGAAAATTGTTGTCGGCGTTAAATGACCCATTGAGGTTGATATGCCGCAAAACAACACAAACCAAACCAAACCAATCCATGGCAAGTAGCCAGACCAGCTACATTCCTTACATCCACCAGATCAGAAATTTATAGCCTTTTGCTACTCTATCGCTATTTCCATGGCAAATGTTCAGATGAGCTCCATTCCTTAGTTCCACCATTTCAGACCTTTACATCTAAGCCTCTTGCGACTCTATTGCTATTTCCATGGCAAATATTAAGATAAGCTCCATTCCTTAGTTCCACCACTTCAGACCTTTACATCTAAGCCTCTTGCTAGTCTATTGCTATTTCCATGGCAAATGTTCAGATGAGCTCCATTCCTTAGTTCCACCATTTCAGACCTTTACATCTAAGCCTCTTGCTAGTCTATCGCTATTTCCATGGCAAATGTTCAGATGAGCTCCATTCCTTAGTTCCACCAGTTCAGACCTTTACATCTAAGCCTCTTGCTAGTCTATTGCTATTTCGATGGCAAATGTCCAGATGAGCTCCATTCCTTAGTTCCACCATTTCAGACCTTTACATCTAAGCCTCTTGCTACTCTATTGCTATGTCCATGGCAAATGTTCAGATGAGCTCCATTCCTTAGTTCCACCATTTCAGACCTTTACATCTAAGCCTCTTGCTAGTCTATTGCTATTTCCATGGCAAATGTTCAGATGAGCTCCATTCCTTAGTTCCACCATTTCAGACCTTTACATCTAAGCTTCTTGCTAGTCTATCGCTATTTCCATGGCAAATGTTCAGATGAGCTCCATTCCTTAGTTCCACCAGTTCAGACCTTTACATCTAAGCCTCTTGCTAGTCTATTGCTATTTCGATGGCAAATGTTCAGATGAGCTCCATTCCTTAGTTCCACCATTTCAGACCTTTACATCTAAGCCTCTTGCTACTCTATTGCTATTTCCATGGCAAATGTTCAGATGAGCTCCATTCCTTAGTTCCACCATTTCAGACCTTTACATCTAAGCCTCTTGCTACTCTATCGCTATTTCCATGGCAAATGTTCAGATGAGTTCCATTCCTTAGTTCCACCAGTTCAGACCTTTACATCTAAGCCTCTTGCTAGTCTATTGCTATTTCGATGGCAAATGTTCAGATGAGCTCCATTCCTTAGTTCCACCATTTCAGACCTTTACATCTAAGCCTCTTGCTAGTCTATCGCTATTTCCATGGCAAATGTTCAGATGAGCTCCATTCCTTAGTTCCACCAGTTCAGACCTTTACATCTAAGCCTCTTGCTAGTCTATTGCTATTTCGATGGCAAATGTTCAGATGAGCTCCATTCCTTAGTTCCACCATTTCAGACCTTTACATCTAAGCCTCTTGCTACTCTATTGCTATTTCCATGGCAAATGTTCAGATGAGCTCCATTGCTTAGTTCCACCATTTCAGACATTTACATCTAAGCCTCTTGCTACTCTATCGCTATTTCCATGGCAAATGTTCAGATGAGTTCCATTCCTTAGTTCCACCAGTTCAGACCTTTACATCTAAGCCTCTTGCTACTCTATCGCTATTTCCATGGCAAATGTTCAGATGAGCTCCATTCCTTAGTTCCACCATATCAGACCTTTACATCTAAGCCTCTTGCTAATCTATTGCTATTTCGATGGCAAATGTTCAGATGAGCTCCATTCCTTAGTTCCACCATTTCAGACCTTTACATCTAAGCCTCTTGCTAGTCTATTGCTATTTCCATGGCAAATGTTCAGATGAGCTCCATTCCTTAGTTCCACCAGTTCAGACCTTTACATCTAAGCCTCTTGCTAGTCTATTGCTATTTCGATGGCAAATGTCCAGATGAGCTCCATTCCTTAGTTCCACCATTTCAGACCTTTACATCTAAGCCTCTTGCTACTCTATTGCTATGTCCATGGCAAATGTTCAGATGAGCTCCATTCCTTAGTTCCACCATTTCAGACCTTTACATCTAAGCCTCTTGCTAGTCTATTGCTATTTCCATGGCAAATGTTCAGATGAGCTCCATTCCTTAGTTCCACCATTTCAGACCTTTACATCTAAGCTTCTTGCTAGTCTATCGCTATTTCCATGGCAAATGTTCAGATGAGCTCCATTCCTTAGTTCCACCAGTTCAGACCTTTACATCTAAGCCTCTTGCTAGTCTATTGCTATTTCGATGGCAAATGTTCAGATGAGCTCCATTCCTTAGTTCCACCATTTCAGACCTTTACATCTAAGCCTCTTGCTACTCTATTGCTATTTCCATGGCAAATGTTCAGATGAGCTCCATTCCTTAGTTCCACCATTTCAGACCTTTACATCTAAGCCTCTTGCTACTCTATCGCTATTTCCATGGCAAATGTTCAGATGAGTTCCATTCCTTAGTTCCACCAGTTCAGACCTTTACATCTAAGCCTCTTGCTAGTCTATTGCTATTTCGATGGCAAATGTTCAGATGAGCTCCATTCCTTAGTTCCACCATTTCAGACCTTTACATCTAAGCCTCTTGCTAGTCTATCGCTATTTCCATGGCAAATGTTCAGATGAGCTCCATTCCTTAGTTCCACCAGTTCAGACCTTTACATCTAAGCCTCTTGCTAGTCTATTGATATTTCGATGGCAAATGTTCAGATGAGCTCCATTCCTTAGTTCCACCATTTCAGACCTTTACATCTAAGCCTCTTGCTACTCTATTGCTATTTCCATGGCAAATGTTCAGATGAGCTCCATTGCTTAGTTCCACCATTTCAGACATTTACATCTAAGCCTCTTGCTACTCTATCGCTATTTCCATGGCAAATGTTCAGATGAGTTCCATTCCTTAGTTCCACCAGTTCAGACCTTTACATCTAAGCCTCTTGCTACTCTATCGCTATTTCCATGGCAAATGTTCAGATGAGCTCCATTCCTTAGTTCCACCATATCAGACCTTTACATCTAAGCCTCTTGCTAATCTATTGCTATTTCGATGGCAAATGTTCAGATGAGCTCCATTCCTTAGTTCCACCATTTCAGACCTTTACATCTAAGCCTCTTGCTAGTCTATTGCTATTTCCATGGCAAATGTTCAGATGAGCTCCATTCCTTAGTTCCACCAGTTCAGACCTTTACATCTAAGCCTCTTGCTACTCTATCGCTATTTCCATGGCAAATGTTCAGATGAGTTCCATTCCTTAGTTCCATCAGTTCAGACCTTTACATCTAAGCCTCTTGCTAGTCTATTGCTATTTCCATGGCAAATGTTCAGATGTGCTCCATTCCTTAGTTCCACCATATCAGACTTTTACATCTAAGCCTCTTGCTACTCTATTGCTATTTCCATGGCAAATGTTCAGATGAGCTCAATTCCTTAGTTCCGCCAGTTCAGACCTTTACATCTAAGCCTCTTGCTACTCTATCGCTATTTCCATGGCAAATGTTCAGAAGAGTTCCATTCCTTAGTTCCACCAGTTCAGACCTTTACGTCTAAGCCTCTTGCTAGTCTATTGCTATTTCGATGGCAAATGTTCAGATGAGCTCCATTCCTTAGTTCCACCATTTCAGACCTTTACATCTAAGCCTCTTGCTAGTCTATTGCTATTTCCATGGCAAATGTTCAGATGAGCTCCATTCCTTAGTTCCACCATTTCAGACCTTTACATCTAAGCCTCTTGCTAGTCTATCGCTATTTCCATGGCAAATGTTCAGATGAGCTCCATTCCTTAGTTCCACCAGTTCAGACTTTTACATCTAAGCCTCTTGCTACTCTATGGCTATTTCCATGGCAAATGTTCAGATCAGCTCCATTCCTTAGTTCCACCATTTCAGACCTTTACATCTAAGCCTCTTGCTACTCTATCGCTATTTCCATGGCAAATGTTCAGATGAGTTCCATTCCTTAGGTCCACCATTTCAGACCTTTACATCTAAGCCTCTTGCTAGTCTATTGCTATTTCCATGGCAAATGTTCAGATGAGCTCCATTCCTTAGGTCCACCATTTCAGACCTTTACATCTAAGCCTCTTGCTAGTCTATTGCTATTTCCATGACAAATGTTCAGATGAGCTCCATTCCTTAGTTCCACCAGTTCAGACCTTTACATCTAAGCCTCTTGCTAGTCTATTGCTATTTCGATGGCAAATGTTCAGATGAGCTCCATTCCTTAGTTCCACCATTTCAGACCTTTACATCTAAGCCTCTTGCTAGTCTATTGCTATTTCGATGGCAAATGTTCAGATGAGCTCCATTCCTTAGTTCCACCATTTCAGACCTTTACATCTAAGCCTCTTGCTACTCTATCGCTATTTCCATGACAAATGTTCAGATGAGCTCCATTCCTTAGTTCCACCATTTCAGACCTTTACATCTAAGCCTCTTGCTACTCTATCGCTATTTCCATGGCAAATGTTCAGATGAGCTCCATTCCTTAGGTCCACCATTTCAGACCTTTACATCTAAGCCTCTTGCTAGTCTATTGCTATTTCCATGGCAAATGTTCAGATGAGCTCCATTCCTTAGTTCCACCATTTCAGACCTTTACATCTAAGCCTCTTGCTACTCTATCGCTATTTCCATGGCAAATGTTCAGATGAGTTCCATTCCTTAGTTCCACCAGTTCAGACCTTTACATCTAAGCCTCTTGCTAGTCTATTGCTATTTCCATGGCAAATGTTCAGATGAGCTCCATTCCTTAGTTCCACCATTTCAGACCTTTACATCTAAGCCTCTTGCTAGTCTATCGCTATTTCCATGGCAAATGTTCAGATGAGCTCCATTCCTTAGTTCCACCATTTCAGACCTTTACATCTAAGCCTCTTGCTAGTCTATTGCTATTTCCATGGCAAATGTTCAGATGAGCTCCATTCCTTAGTTCCACCATTTCAGACCTTTACATTTAAGCCTCTTGCTACACTATTGCTATTTCCATGGCAAATGTTCAGATGAGCTCCATTCCTTAGTTCCACCATTTCAGACCTTTACATCTAAGCCTCTTGCTACTCTATCGCTATTTCCATGGCAAATGTTCAGATGAGTTCCATTCCTTAGTTCCACCAGTTCAGACCTTTACATCTAAGCCTCTTGCTAGACTATTGCTATTTCCATGGCAAATGTTCAGATGAGCTCCATTCCTTAGTTCCACCATTTCAGACCTTTACATCTAAGCCTTTTGCTACTCTATTGCTATTTCCATGGCAAATGTTCAGATGAGCTCCATTCCTTAGTTCCACCATTTCAGACCTTTACATCTAAGCCTCTTGCTAGTCTATCGCTATTTCCATGGCAAATGTTCAGATGAGCTCCATTCCTTAGTTCCACCATTTCAGACCTTTACATTTAAGCCTCTTGCTACACTATTGCTATTTCCATGGCAAATGTTCAGATGAGCTCCATTCCTTAGTTCCACCATTTCAGACCTTTACATCTAAGCCTCTTGCTACTCTATCGCTATTTCCATGGCAAATGTTCAGATGAGTTCCATTCCTTAGTTCCACCAGTTCAGACCTTTACATCTAAGCCTCTTGCTAGTCTATTGCTATTTCCATGGCAAATGTTCAGATGAGCTCCATTCCTTAGTTCCACCATTTCAGACCTTTACATCTAAGCCTCTTGCTAGTCTATCGCTATTTCCATGGCAAATGTTCAGATGAGTTCCATTCCTTAGTTCCACCAGTTCAGACCTTTACATCTAAGCCTCTTGCTAGTCTATTGCTATTTCCATGGCAAATGTTCAGTATAGCTCCATTCCTTAGTTCCACCATTTCAGACCTTTACATCTAAGCCTCTTGCTACTCTATCGCTATTTCGATGGCAAATGTTCAGATGAGCTCCATTCCTTAGTTCCACCATTTCAGACCTTTACATCTAAGCCTCTTGCTAGTCTATTGCTATTTCCATGGCAAATGTTCAGTATAGCTCCATTCCTTAGTTCCACCATTTCAGACCTTTACATCTAAGCCTCTTGCTACTCTATCGCTATTTCCATGGCAAATGTTCAGATGAGCTCCATTCCTTAGTTCCACTAGTTCAGACCTTTACATCTAAGCCTCTTGCTACTCTATTGCTATTTCCATGGCAAATGTTCAGATGAGCTCCATTCCTTAGTTCCACCATTTCAGACCTTTACATCTAAGCCTCTTGCTAGTCTATCGCTATTTCCATGGCAAATGTTCAGATGAGTTCCATTCCTTAGTTCCATCAGTTCAGACCTTTACATCTAAGCCTCTTGCTACTCTATCGCTATTTCCATGGCAAATGTTCAGATGTGTTCCATTCCTTAGTTCCACCATTTCAGACCTTTACATCTAAGCCTCTTGCTACTCTATCGCTATTTCCATGGCAAATGTTCAGATGAGTTCCATTCCTTAGTTCCACCATTTCAGACCTTTACATCTAAGCCTCTTGCTAGTCTATTGCTATTTCCATGGCAAATGTTCAGATGAGCTCCATTCCTTAGTTCCACCATTTCAGACCTTTACATCTAAGCCTTTTGCTACTCTATTGCTATTTCCATGGCAAATGTTCAGATGAGCTCCATTCCTTAGTTCCACCATTTCAGACCTTTACATCTAAGCCTCTTGCTAGTCTATTGCTATTTCCATGGCAAATGTTCAGATGAGCTCCATTCCTTAGTTCCACCATTTCAGACCTTTACATCTAAGCCTCTTGCTAGTCTATTGCTATTTCCATGGCAAATGTTCAGATGAGTTCCATTCCTTAGTTCCACCATTTCAGACCTTTACATCTAAGCCTCTTGCTACTCTATCGCTATTTCCATGGCAAATGTTCAGATGAGTTCCATTCCTTAGTTCCACCATTTCAGACCTTTACATCTAAGCCTCTTGCTACTCTATCGCTATTTCCATGGCAAATGTTCAGATGAGTTCCATTCCTTAGTTCCACCAGTTCAGACCTTTACATCTAAGCCTCTTGCTAGTCTATTGCTATTTCCATGGCAAATGTTCAGATGAGCTCCATTCCTTAGTTCCACCATTTCAGACCTTTACATCTAAGCCTCTTGCTAGTCTATCGCTATTTCCATGGCAAATGTTCAGATGAGCTCCATTCCTTAGTTCCACCATTTCAGACCTTTACATCTAAGCCTCTTGCTAGTCTATCGCTATTTCCATGGCAAATGTTCAGATGAGTTCCATTCCTTAGTTCCACCAGTTCAGACCTTTACATCTAAGCCTCTTGCTAGTCTATTGCTATTTCCATGGCAAATGTTCAGTATAGCTCCATTCCTTAGTTCCACCATTTCAGACCTTTACATCTAAGCCTCTTGCTACTCTATCGCTATTTCGATGGCAAATGTTCAGATGAGCTCCATTCCTTAGTTCCACCATTTCAGACCTTTACATCTAAGCCTCTTGCTAGTCTATTGCTATTTCCATGGCAAATGTTCAGTATAGCTCCATTCCTTAGTTCCACCATTTCAGACCTTTACATCTAAGCCTCTTGCTACTCTATCGCTATTTCCATGGCAAATGTTCAGATGAGCTCCATTCCTTAGTTCCACTAGTTCAGACCTTTACATCTAAGCCTCTTGCTACTCTATTGCTATTTCCATGGCAAATGTTCAGATGAGCTCCATTCCTTAGTTCCACCATTTCAGACCTTTACATCTAAGCCTCTTGCTAGTCTATCGCTATTTCCATGGCAAATGTTCAGATGAGTTCCATTCCTTAGTTCCATCAGTTCAGACCTTTACATCTAAGCCTCTTGCTACTCTATCGCTATTTCCATGGCAAATTTTCAGATGAGCTCCATTCCTTAGTTCCACCAGTTCAGATCTTTACATCTAAGCCTCTTGCTACACTATCGCTATTTGCATGGAAAATGATCTGACGAAAAACTTTCCTTCTTTTCTCCAGTTCAGTCCTTTACAGCTAAGACCCATCATGTCATTTCCACTAGGGCGAATCATTGGTAACGAAAAACTGTCATAATGGACAGCTTCTGCTTAAGAACCACTATTTGCTGGAACACATATTTATTAACTTTAGCTTAGTCTTACATCAATTCCCCAATAGTGGTGCATGTATTGGGGATCGAACTTACTAACATTGATAACGCTCTGCTAGATCGCTTGACACAGCTCTGCATCAAAGCACTCTAGACAGATAGACTAGATAAGGAGGAAGATTTTGTAAATATTAAGCACTTTGCCAGGATTTTAAATAATATAATTAGACAAACAAACAAAAAGGTTTCTAAGTAGAAGGCTACCTCGGAACAAAACAATTTGGTTAAGTACCTGTGGGTGGGGTCGCTGTTCTGCCTTTCCAGAACCACCCGCCACTTTTAAGCATGCGCGCAGTGACCTCATCGTAAACGATACCTACACCAATGATTTTTTATTCTGCCAAGGTCTTTGGCATCAGTACAGGTGAAGCCACCGAATTTTTTGGTGGTCCATGTTTATCTTCCATTAGAACTCTCACGAGCAGACAAATGCGGAATTCATATACGCATTAGGAGGAGGGGCGTTGTTATGGTTAATACGTCAACTGTGACACAAACAACAATGATAATGATACTGGTATTAAAAGGACATGGATTAGAGATTAGGCTCACCGTTTGTAAAATTGTTTTCGCTATTTAACTTAATCATAATAGCTACAGAAGTCCGAAGACACGAATGTATTAAATTCTTATAATAGCTACGAAAAGATACGAATGTATTTAATTATTGTCATAGCTCTGAAAAAAGACGAAAGCATTTAATTTTTATAATAGCTATGAAAAGGGGCGAAAGTATTTAATTCCTATAATAGCTACGAAAAGTATTTAATTCTTATAATAGCTACGAAAAGAGACGAAAGTATTTAATTATTATAATGGCTACGAAAAGAGACGAATGTATTCAATTATTATATTAGCTCTTAAAATAACGAAAGTATTTAATTATTATAATAGCTCTTTAAAAGACGAAAGAATTTAATTCCTATAATACCCACTAAAAGGTACGAAAGTATTTAATTCTTATAATGGCTACGGAAAGAGATGAATGTATTTAATTATTATAATAGCTACGAAAAGATACGAATGTAATTATAATAATAGCTTTTAAAGGACGAAAGTATTGATTATAATAGCTCTTAAAAAGACAAAAGTATTTAATTCCTATAATACCTACGAAAAGGGACGAAAGTATTTAAATCTTATGATAGCTACGAAAAAAGTCGAAAGTATTTAATTCCTATAATGGCTACGAAAAGGGACGATAATATTGAATTCTTATAATAGCTACGAAAAGAGACGGAAGTATTTAATTATGATAATGGCAACGAAAAGAGACGAATGTATTCAATTATTATAATAGCTACGAAAAGATATGAATGTAATTATTATAATAGCTCTTAAAATGACGAAAGTATTTAATTATTATAATAGCTCTTTAAAAATCGAAAGTATTTAATTCCTATAATACCTACGAAAAGTGCCGAAAGTATTTAATTGTTATAATGGCTACGGAAAGAGATGAATGTATTTAATTATAATAGCTACGAAAAGATACGAATGTAATTATAATAATAGCTTTTAAAAGGACGAAAGTATTTAATTTTTATAATAGCACTTAAAAAGAGCAAAGTATTTAAATATTATAATAGTTACAAAGAGATGCATGCATGTAATTATTAAAATAGCTACGAAAAAAGACGAAAGTATTTAATAGCAATTGCTTCGAAAAGAATCTAAAGTATTTAATTCTTATAATAGCTACGAAGTGAAGAATGTATTTAATCTTTATGATTACTATGAACGAGACGAAAGTATTTAAATATTATAATAGCTGCGAAAAGAGACTAATGTATTTATGTTTTGTAACTGCTTCGAAATGGACGAAAGTATTTAATTCTTATAATAGCCATGAAAAAAACGAATGTATTTAATTGTTATAATAGCTCTTAAAAAGACGAAAGTATTTAATTATGATAATAGCTACGAAAAGAGACGAAAGTATTTTATTATTATAATGGCTTCTTATAATGAATCATATTTTCATCACTTTAAAAGTTATATTTAGTGGATACTCGTCGTGAAGTAGTTCATCCTTTTATTTATTAAACAGTTTATTTATTAATTTATTTCCGTCTGTCAGCCTGAAAGTTCGAGAAATCTTATTAAAGAAAAATTTACACCCTGTGGCGGGGATTGTCGTTTTATAGCTCAGTTGGTCAGATCCTACTGGTTCTAACGGTAATCTTTCTCTTCCCGGTCATAGGTCCTGACATAGAGCCTAACTTATTCTTTAATAATGTTAACACCTTCAAAACGAAAATTCTTTCTATTAATCATCTGAGAGTCCCTCTTTCTGCTTCCCATCAGTATGGCTGATGCTAACCTCCAGGAGAGTGACTCATTGCGCCTACTCTGGCTAACGTTCTCGGCTACCATAAAAAGAAAAGATTATATTGAATCCATTGGTAGGTCTGCTGCTTGGTTCACTGTGTCATGCGAGATAATTTTTCTCTTCAGAATTCATTTTATATTTTTAAGAGTCTACCATTCGTCCATGCTTTGAATATTGCTTCCACATATGGTTTGGTACACCTGCTGTATATTTAGAGATTCTTGATAAAATCTAAAGAAAAATCAGCATTATTACTGGTCCTGACCTGGCATCTCGGCTTCAGTCACTTTCTCACCGCCATAATGTAGCTTCACTGTGCCTTTTCTATAAATATTTTCATGGTAATTGTCCTGATGAGATTTTCTTGTTGCTCCCTAAACTTTATGAATTTAAGTACACGACTAGATTTGCAGCAAGGTCTCATCAATTCATAGTTGAATTGTCTAGATGCACCTTCATGGTCTATGCTAACTTTTTCTTCTCTCGCACTTCTCGCTTGTGGAACTCTCTTCCGGTTCCATGCTTTCCAGCCAAGTCAAGCGTTGGCTGAATCCAATGACTTGACCAAAAACGATGTGAACTCAATACCTGGCTATAGCTGAGCTGAACAAAATCTAGGAGCGTACAACGGCGGAAACGTCGTGAATAAGACAATAAAGATAAGGACAACAGTCCTAACAATGTAAATAGTGTAAATAATCGGTCTTCCTATATGGCATAGAATGCGGGACAATCACATCACAGATGACGAGACTTGAGACTAAAGAAATGTGGTTAATAGATTCGTATGAATAGAATATGTATTTTTCGTAAGAAATCAATTTGTAGGAGATAACTGATACTTAGACATCCGGAAGAGACATGGCACGTGGAACTAGAACAATCTACTCCGGTGGACGAAATAAAGGGTTCAGTTTGAAATTAGAACGTCTGAAACATCATGACTTGGGCAACAAAGATGAGGACAACAGTCCTAACAATGTAAATAATTACAATAACTCATCTTAGAACTATAGTTAGATCCAGTTAGTAAGGCCAGAGCGTACAACGGCTGAAATGTCGTGAATAAGCCAACAAAGATGAAGACAGCAGTCTTAATATAAATAATGTAAATAATTACAATATTCATCTCAGAAATATAGACAGATTCTGAAGAATGCCGGGGCGTACAACGGCTGAAACGTCGTGAATAAGGCAACAAAGATGAGGACAACAGTCTTAACAATGTAAATAATGTAAACAATCGGTCTTCCTACATGGCATTGAATGCGAGGCAAACACCTCACAGATGACGAGACTTGAGACTAAAGAAATGTGGTTAATCAGAAGGATGCTGAGAATACCATTAACTGAACATTTGAGCAACGAGGAAGTTTTAAGGAAAATGGGGAAAAAAAGGACCTACCAAACTTGATCTTTTCTCACACAAAAGTATTTTCCGTCAGAATTCCTGGGTTTCGTTTATTTTGTTTTACTGCATATAAATCTCAATGTGCTATTTAATGCCGACAAGATTTTTAGAATAGATTCGTATGAATAGACTATGTAGAACGCCTGAATTTCTGGGATGAAGACTTATCATTATTTCATTATTTTGCATCCGGACTATTAACCCCAAGTGTGATACTATTATCACAACGTTTCGACCGCTCTCCTCCCGGTTTTCTTCAAGTGTATGTCGATCGGAATAAACTTTTATCCAATGTGCCATGTCTCCAAGCGTTGGTTGAATCCATTAACCTGAACCAAAGAATTGTGAGTTCAATACCTGGCTACAAATGAGGTGAACAAAAACTTGTCGAGTTCAGTTAAAGGGAGATAACTCATGCTGGAACATCCAATTCACGTGAAACTAGAACATCTACTCCAGTGGACGAAATAAAGGGTTCAGTTCGAAATTCCAATCACCTGAAGAAGGTCGGAGCGTAAAACAGTCGAAACGTCGTGAATATGGCAACAAAGATGAAGACAACTGTCCGAACAATGTAAATAATTAAATAATTACAAAATCTCATCTCAGAAATATAGACAGAACCTGAAGAAGGCCACAGTGTGCAAAGGTTGAAAGGTCATAAATATGGCAACAAAGATGAAGATAGCAGTCTGAACAATGTAAATAGTGTAAATAATTACAATAACTCATCTCAGAAATATACATAGATCTTGAAGAAGGCCGGAACGTACAACGGTCGAAATGTCGTGAATATCTCATCTCAGAAATATAGACAGATTCTTAATTCCTGTTCTATTATTGTTCTCTCTCGTTAATAACATTTTTTCCTCATATTCTTTCACGTTAAGTCTTAGTGGCTTAATTTCCTTCCTGGGGTGACATGATTAAAGTTATTAACCGTTATTCTTTCCTCTGTCCATATATATATATATATATATATATATATATATATATATATATATATATATGAAGAAATATAATGTTAAGATATGCTATATTTATGGGATAAGGTGCTCAATATCATCGATACAGCGTATGCAAATATAAATATAAAAGTGAACACTGAGTGTTGACTTCAATGTTCACTTATATATATATATATATATATATATATATATATTGCATTTTCTTATCTAGTGCTGCTCACTTATTGCTCGGTGTTTTTCTACTATGTTTGTCCGTATCAGCTGACACAGAGGTTGAACTCCCAATTACTATATCACCAAATATACAAATCAAACACCTTAATCCACTAGGACAATCCTGAATCTAGAACTTGTAACATTAAATCTAATATTGTTCATGCCTGCCTGCTGCTGACACTGTTGCTCTTACCGTCACGCATTTCCCGCAGCTTCTCTTTTCTAACAATTTCTGCTGCTGAAGGCTTAATATCGTTTCTATCTATTTATTATATTAGGTTGGTGCAAAAATAATGTCGGTTTTTGACGTATTTTTTAACGTCAAAAACCGTCATTATTGTTGCACCAACCTAATAGCATATGACATTTATTTCTATACTAGTCTTAGGTCTTTTGGGGTTATTTTGGATTATACTTCTGTACCAGGTGCTATACCCTTACAAAATTGCCGGGTGTGTTTAGACAGTTGGTTGATTGAAACATGCTAGACAATTTTTTTTAATTTGTTCAACACACGCATTCCGATCTCAATTGTACATCTAGCCACACTGAGGAGCAGCGATATAGCGAAACAGTCTGTCTGTGGATGACTATATGTTCCCGGAAATCCGGTTGAGCTCACTAGGGAAAAGGGTTTTTAAAAACAGCAGCTCCTACTGTTATTAAGCATTACTCTTCAAGTATGAATTGAGTTCTCCAAGCCGCGATTTTGTATAGAGAAAAACGTTAGAATTCCCTTCCTTTCTGCCGGGGTAAGGTCAATCAGTCTGGTTTCGATCTCGGCTTGAAGTATTCGAACGTCTAGTCACACTGAGGAGCTGCGAAACAGTGTGTCTGTGGATGACTATATATATATATATATATATATATATATATATATATATATATATATATATATATATACTGCAGGTAATAGATCCGTTGGTATATAATCCAGGCGGTAATATTAGACTAGTAATATTAAAACTGATCCACAGAGCGCTCAATATGTTTATTATAACAGGGCACATATAATTTTACAGTAGAAACTAAAATTACCTCACATGGGTATAGTCTATTTCAAGCAGGTACGACATCACCACAATAAAATTGACAAAATAACCGATAAACTATTAATCACAACCTTTTCTAACTTTAGAATGATTCGTTAGATACTATTAAATAGTTCACCAATATGAGGAATAATTAAGTTTGACATAATAGATTTCTATCCCTCTATTGCTAGAGACATCCTAGTTAATGGTATCAATTTTGAGCTATATGGAAATAACGAATGATGAAACTAATATCATCTTGACTGCTAGGAAATCACTGCTAACACTTAATAATTCTACCTGAACTAAGTGCCATAATGACGATTTTGATGTCCCTATGGGAGCGTATGACTCAGCCCAGGTTGCTGATTTAGTATGTTTTTAAATGTCAGATGTGCTTAATAGAATCGTAAAACCGGAACTAGTAGGACTGTATAGGGATGACGAACTCATCCTCATGAGTAATAGTCCACTAACAGCGAAATTACAAAATAAAATTATCAGGACCTTCAAATTCCTAGGGTGTAAGATCGAGATTTCCTCTAACCTTAGAATAGTTAACTACCTTGACATCACCTTTAAGGTTAATGATAAAACCTTTAAACCTTACCATAAAGAGGAAGAAACCCCAAGCTATATTAATATCGGTTCTAACAACCCCAATGCAATCCAAAGATAAATACCCATAGACCGTTTGCACCAGAATTAGTAAACTATCGTCCAATGAAGAAATCTTTAATAAAAATAATAAACCATATTGATGTAATGGAATAACTCGGCACCCCCATGAACGATTACACTATAGGTAGTAAGTACCTATAAAGTCAACTGTCTACGAAAGACTGGGAGAGAGTGAGAAAGAGAAGACGCTAGCACCTCCAACTATCCAATTGCACTCACTACTGAATTAACCTGTGTGTATAACTGTACAGTATTTCATATTGTACTGGTTATGTACAATAAGCCTTTCTTTCCAGCAACTTTTCTAGGCCGTTCCTTGTTTAAGTTGCCATAATTCTTCCCTTCTCTTATCTCTGGTTTTATATGGAGTTTTATTGGTCTCTGGCTCAGTTGATAATAATCAATAATAATAATAATATATCTATATATTTGTCACAATTTGTTTATATTTCAGTTTTTTCATTTCTATCTGTAAATCTATGTTTTCTCTTTCTATCTATCTATCGATCTATATTTTTCTTTCTTTCTATCTATCTCTCTCTCTCTCTCTCTCTCTCTCTATATATATATATATATATATATATATATAATATATATATATATATATATATATATAATATAGATATTCTCTCTCTATATATATATATGTATATATATGTTAGTTTATTACCTATCTACTTCAGTCTATTCATATCTATCCATCAACCTTATTCTGTTCATACCTATCTATCTATCTATCTGTCTCTCTCTCTCTCTCTCTCTCTCTCTCTCTATATATATATATATATATATATATATATACACACTCGACTCTCCCGTTGAATTCGATGTATCAATTCCTAGGAAACCGACAGCCCGACAACAGCATGAGATTTGATTATAGTGGTGAAGGTTTCGTGCAGGACCATCCACACTTTTTGAAGGGCCGAATACAGAGACCTGGTGCACTACGTGCCACAAGGTCCCAAACGACTCTCCGCGGGTTTTGAATTCAGAGTTGTCCTTCTCCGAGACTATTTGCCATCCAAGGCTATAGAACCCAGTCAGTCCTGCTATTTACCCATAGCTGGATTCACACCTTTCCCAAGGGCATTAGCACGTAAGTGAATGTAATGGATCCGACTGTGTAGAGTTGAGTATATGTATGTTTGTATGTATGTATTTATGTATATATGTATGTTTATTATCTATCTACTTCAGTCTATTCATATCTATCTATCCATCAATCTCAGTCTGTTCATATATTTAGTTGGATTCATCAAACATTCATTAAATATCTATCACTGATATTGAGCGCTTTCCAATAAGTACCGCGCATATATAATATATTGATAACATATATATAAATTGTATATATATATATATATATATATATATATATATATATATATATATATATATATATATATACATTTAAATTTAAATACATTTAAATTTACATACACTTTTTACATACACACACACACACATACACCGTTTAATATCTATCTATTTCAGTCTATTTATATCTATGTATCCATCAACCTAAGTCTGTTCATATCTAGCTAGCTAGCTAACTCAGTCTATTCAAGTCAATCTATTTATTTATTTGCTTGTCTATCCTTTCGTCTATTTCTCTCTATCGTACACAATCTTTTACCCCTGCCCCAAACACCATCCCACTTTGGCTGTTGTTTGTATTTCTCAGCAAACAGGATATTAGGAAATTAGACAATTTCCTGTGTAAGTAAAAAAGAAAAAAAAGGAAGAAAATAAAAAAAAGTTCCCTTCCCACAATTCATCAAACCTTCGTTAGGTATTTTCTGCGCAGAAACAATCGGTAAAATTCACAGCGAAGAAACTCGTAAAGCAACAAAGAATGTCGATCACATGAAATGACGAGGATAATTATCAATAAATTAATCAAGATTATTGCAGTAAGAGTCGGTCGTAAATTTGATAGGAACAGACCGAGATAGATATATAGATATCAGCAATTTTAGATAGATAGATAGATATCAATAGTTTTATATATAGATAAATTTGATAGATAGGAACAGACTGAGATAGATATATAGATATCAACAGTTTTAGATAGCTATCAGCAGTTTTATATATATACATATTTATACAGATAGTTAGATATATAGATAGATAGTTATGAACAGACTCAGATAAATAGATAGATATAAAGTTTCATATAGATAGATAGATAGATAGATAGATAGATAGATAGTTATTTTCCAAGCATAGCTCAGATGTGGCACAAGGCCCAAAGTATGGGGCACTCAGTGAAGATCGAACTCACTCGTAATTGTTCTAGTGAGACAAGCTTGCTAACCATTACACCATCTCGAGGTGCACTTAGATAAATAGATAGATATGAGCAGACTCAGATAAATAGATAGATATCAACAGTTTCATAGATAGATAGATAGATAGATAGATAGATAGATAGATAGATAGATAGATATGAACAGATTCACATAGATAGATAGATAGATAGATAGATAGATAGATAACAAAAAGAGTTGGATAGAGTTCTGTCTGAAAATGATCCTGTCATTTTATATTAACAAAAAACGTAGCCTATCAAGCGCAATTGCGTTTTCCCCCTCAAAATACTCTTCTTGAGACCATATATCTCCCCACCCCTTCCACTACATCACATCAAATTCTGAAATCTCTTCTCGAACCCGCTACAGATGTCCAGGCAACCGCCTCTAGTCGTGGTTTCTTCAACTACCATCTGTTCATTTGCCCCTTCCATGTGGGGAAATAGAAAAACGAGGCAAACTAATTTTAGTGTGTGAATTTTTACTCGCGCGCCTTCCTGATTGAAAGGCCCTCCCCTGCGCTCAAGACGCTCAAGGTACAGGCTTGCCAGATAAACCTGGATTTCATTTTATTTTTATTTATTTTTTTTTTTTTTTGTGAAATTTAATTTTGCCAAATTAATACTAAATGAGAAGAATCCTTTACGCGGACTTGTACAAGGTGCGGCAGAAATTCTTCCCACATTATGGTAAGACACTAGTGCTAATGTTGTCTTCATCTAGCTAATGTCTTGCCATCACGTAGAAGGTATTTCTGGGAGGTATATGTGGGAGGTATTAGGTTGGTGCAAAAATAATGACGTAATAATGTCGTTTTTTGACGTTAAAAAATACGTCAAAAAACGACATTATTACGTCATTATTTTTGCACCAACCTAATATTTCTGCAGCACCCTGTAGAGAATGACTTATTTTCCACGTTACAGCCTCTTTTCTTACAAGCCACTTTAAGTCTGGTCAGTACCTACACGGATGACCTCTGAGAAATACAAGGTGCTGTAAGCTTGGATGTGCCGCTGGTGTGATAGATAATGGCTCTAAATTGTTAATCGGAGAGCCAAGTTCCAATTCCAGACGAGTTCGTTATACTTACTTACTCGCAAATATCCTTGAGAAAAGTATGAATCCATCTCTCCCCTCAGTTATGGGTTAATTATTAGGACTCGTATCACTAAAAAACATTATTATCTCCAAGAAATAATTACAGATGATAGTCTTAATAAATAGGGGGGTATGTATGGATATGTGTGTATATGTATATGTATATGTAAGGATGTGTATATGTATGTGTCTCTTTTTCATCACCTCCCCTTCCACAATCTTAGATATACATCTTTTCCCCTCCCCTTCCACAAAATTAGATCTGCGTATTTACATAAATTTGTTTTTTAGGCATTGAGAAATCTTTTCCATTTTTATTTGTATTACAAGATCTGAAGAGTTGAGATCAATTTTCTGACTTCAATGTAATAAATATCATCTCTTGACATTTTAAGTGTTCGTTTTTTATAATAATAATTATTGCTCTGTCTCTGACATAGAGCTCTCCATGGATCTATATCCTTTTGGAAATATCTATACTGATTACAATAAAATAATCATTATATATATATATATATATATATATATATATATATATATATATATATATAAAATGGATTAAGTCCCAAAATTATTTAATATATTTTGTTTATACGCTATTGTTATTGTTGTATCCTTAAAGAAGTTTACAAACAGACAAAGGTGGTACTCGAGTGAAAGGAACAACAACACAGACGTAGATGAAAGAAAGAGAGGTTTATTGTAAAAGAGAATACACTACTGATAGACAAGAAATCGGTTAGAAATCTAGAAATTCCCGAAGCAATGTTATTTACCTTACCTCCCCGCAAGGCAGGATGTGGCACAAGGCCTTTTTTTAATGCGGGGCAAAACCGAACCCGTAGGCTTGGGCAAAAATTCTCCGTAGATCCCGTATACATGGGGTCGGATAGCTGTCTACCATCCCAGACGAGATTCTGCCCTTCGGCATAGCCTCGTCTGGGTTCCTCTCTGCCTTCGAGCAGAGAGTTCGACCAGCACAGCAGGAGACGAATTTCCTACTAATTGCCGAAGCAAGGTTATTTACCTCGCCACCCCGCTAGGCAAGATGTGGCACAAGGCCTTTTTTAATGCGGGGTAAACCGAGCCCGTAGACTCAGGCAAACATTTCCCATAGAACCCGTAAAAACGGGGCCGGGCAGCTGTCCACCAACCCAAACGAGGCTCCGCCCTTCGGCACAGCCCCGTCTGGGCTCCTCCCCGCCCGAAGGCAGAGAGCTCGACCAGAACAGCCGGAGACGAATCTCCAACCAATTGCCGAAGAAAGTCGTCAGGTATATCCTGTGCACTCTATGTATATATTTACCGATATAGTCAGTCTACAATAGGAGATAGGGAGTGTGGGACAATCCATTACAACAGTTATAAATACAATGTATTTAAGTAAATGCTCTGTTTTTAATTAAATATTATTAATTACATTTACCGGCCTGAATGTTCGAGAAATTTCGTAGAAATTAGATGTTCAACAAGAATCGAAACTGTATTCCTATACAGAAACCGTCATTTGGTCTGACGTGGTGTACCATTCAGCTACAGAGAAGCGTCGGGTTAGCAACGCCCGAATTACTGCTTGTAAACACGATAAGTTTCGTGAGTAGAAATGATCGATCGAGAAAATTATTTTGAGGAATCAGAAAGAAAACAACAATGACCAGCCAGGAACCGAATCTGTCCCAGATACCATTCCGTTGGCTTTGAATTGCGGAGGAAGTGTGCCATTGAGCGGAATGGGCCATAGTCACTCGGGGCAGCATCTGGGCTGAATGGTGGATGTGGAAGAATCTCAACACTGTCCATCTGTTTGAACTTCTCCTTAGTCAACCTGGCAGTGTATGGCTTCGCATTGTCTTACTGAAACAAAGCCTGGACTCGATTGACCAAAGCAGGATACTCCTTCTTTAGTTTGTCATACACGCAGTCTAGCTGCCCGCAATGGCGTTAATGGCGCGACCATGTGGAACAAGCTCGAAAATGAAGTACTCCTTGAAAATTTTACCAGAGACCAAGATTTGTTGTTTTCTAACGGCTTCCTCGGTGAATCCGGACTTTCCGGCTAACCTAGTATTGTCGCGTTTTGTATCGTATTTATTCTATTAATAAAGTCGGTAAATATTTGTTTAATCAAGAACCTATACTGGCAGCAAACAGCATGCTTGCGCATAGGGAACGAGTTCATTGAATATACAAAAATAAAAGGGGCGTAAGGCAAGGATGCGTCTTCTCACCCGAACTTTTCAACCGATACATCGAGGCAATTCTGAGAGAATTGGAAACCCTACCGGGATTTAGCATTGTCGGACAGTATCTTAACTACATAAGATACGCAGATGACACAGTAGTGATAGCAGACACAGAAAAGAAATTACAAAATCTCCCACAGAAATTAGCGACAGAGAGTGAGAAGAAAGGACTAAACTACAAGACAGAATTCACGGTCATGATGAGGATGAGCCCGAAATTCGATTTGAAGGTCGGGAACACTAGAATCAAGCATACACGGAAGTTGAAATATCTGGGAAGCGTCTTGACAGAGGACGGCAAGTGCGACACTGAGATCCGTAGATGTATTGGGATGGCCAAAGACACATTCTAAAAGCTGGGCAGAGTATTGCGAGACAGGAGGATTTCTTTGGTAACAAAGAAAAGAATACTGAGTTGTTACGTGACATCTGTCCTTTACAGCGAATGTTAGACGATTTCCTCAAAGATGAAGAGACTCTAGGCGACTGAGATGTGGATGCTAAGGATATCATGGACCGGGCGTGTGATCAACGATAAGGTCTTAGGTTGTAAACAAGGAGGAAGCTTATACTTAACATCAGAAAGAGGCAGCTGGAGTTTCTGGGACACATGATAAGGAAGGAGGGCCTGGAGAATCTGATACTCATGGGTCGAATCATGGGAAAGAGAGACAAGGGAAAACAACGCGTGACATACCTGGCGGGCTTAAGCAATTGAATGACAGAACGCGGTCTTGGGTGGGGGCGGGGAGAAGCAGAGAGAAAGAATTTGTTGGGAGCCTCAAGGGATACGGTGAAATGGAGAGCCATGGTCGCCTACGTTCTGAAAGGACATATCATATAAAAAAGAAAGAAAGAAAAGAAATATTTGTTTGTAAATCATGTAGAAAATATATTTGTAGACCAAACAAACATAAAAAAAAAACTGCCCGCACTCGTTGACCTTTAATTTAGGCTTGTGTCTCTCTCCACATCTCTACCCCGACCGCGCACGCATTCAAATTCTCTCCTCGGTCGACTTAACCGGATTTTCATTGTTTATATTCACCGTCACTGAAGGTTACTCTGTATTAATATTAACAGAAAGTATCCTACCTAGGGTAATGGCGCATTAGTGCTCTTGAAAGTACTCATCCTGGGGGCCTCATACACTTATCCTAACGTCCTTTCTATTTTTTGCAACTGTCAACCGTAACGTCCCCTTTAAGGATCTCCATCAACTTTTTTATACTATAGTTCTCTTAATACAAGAGCCATTCAAGGTAGAGTATTATTGAATTAGGCTTTTGTATCGGTGCAAAAGGAGAAAGTAAAAAGTGTAAACTATGAGGATATGTAGGATAGATAACGTTTGACCCTAGGCTTGATTTGGTTAAGATTATATGTTCTCGGGGAAATGTTCCAGAAAGTAACAATTCTTAGGAAGAAGCTGAGTGCAACGTCCGCCTTACTAACTGAATACGAAGGAAACGAGGACGATTCGACTCTGTGTATGTAGCATGACGAGTTATGGTTGGAAAGGTGAGGTGTCATTTTTAGTTGCTGCATTTAACCAAAATTTGTTCACATTTTTATCATAGCCGAGGGAAGAAGAGATAAAGCCAGTAAAGTGCCATCACGTGATACACACTTGGACGATCATGTCTCTTTCGATTCATGACTGACTAGGCAGAAGAATTTCCCGCAGTAGGTTGCCATTTCTTTCTGCTGTAGACTTGTTGCCAACCATGGCTATAGGACCCATTCTGTCCTGTTATTCAAATCATAGCCAAGGGAAGAAGAGATAAAGTCAGTAAAGTGACATCAAGTGATACACACTTGGGCGATCATGTCTCTTTCGATTCATGACTGACTAGGCAGAAGATTTTCCCGCAGTAGGTTGCCATTTCTTTCCGCTGTATAGTTTATATGATATTTTAAATCACAACGTATGTATTGAATCGATTGCTAGCTCATCTGCCAAGAAAGTCGGTTCACTCTGTCGTATGAAGTAATTTTTCTCTCCAACATCTATCTTACATATCTATAAATCTACCATTCGTTCATGCTTAGAATATTGCTGACACATATGGTCCGGTGCCCCTGCTATTTTACTTGAACTCCTTGATAAGATCCAAAGAAGAATCAGCAATATTATAGGTCCTCATCTGGTGTATCAGAAAAAATTCATCAGAAAATGCCGATCACGCGATAACGTCTAGTGATATCATAATAAAAACTGCCAACCATGTTAATGATAACAAATACAATAAAAATAACAAGAAAGAATCAGGATTTTAGATACTAGTTTTCAAGGCAATTAGGCCTTCCATAATTCCAAGATTGGCACAATACATTCTCCTTGTGTTGGAAAAAGTTAAACTTGATAAATATCCATAATGAAAAGATTTTTTCCCCTGAAACATCTTAGAATTACAATATCATTAAAGAAATTATTATACCTGGAGATTAATAACTTACAGAATAATAAATAAAAAAAGAGAAGAATCAGGTTTCGGCCACTATGTTTTCAAGACAGGATCTCCCCAATCTGAAGATTGGCACAACAAAATTCTCTTTATGCTGAATAAAGTTAAGCTTAATAAATATGGAAATGAAAATTATTTTTTTTTCGAGACATCTCAGAGAATAGCAACAACATTCCTTCCTCAGTAAAGAAATTATTATATCTGAAGAGAAACTTTTTCTAAGATTTCTGAGTTGACAAAAAAAAATTTTTTTTGAAGTTACAAATGCAGGTGTTGCTTAGAAAATGTATTATTATAAAGTTTATCAAATGTTTAACCGTCCATTAAACAAAGACATTACCACCCCACCCACAGTGAAATTGGTGATTCTGTTTGTAAGAAAGGAATTGGAAAATCCCCCCCTCCTTGTATTTCAAAGCTCTCTCCACTCTCCTCAATTTTACCTTTTCAATAGTATATTTCAGCATGAAAATTTGACAAATCAAGTTCATCACAGACTGAGAAATAGTACCAAATTTATGGTAATGATTTAGAATGTAATAATTAGAATAGCTAACTCCCATGTCTGACCTTTGATTTATAGGACACAGGGTGGTTTTTAGAGATATTTTATAGGACAAAAATGTGTCTTATAAGCAGTAAAATATGGTATATGGACTTGAGGATTGGTACAATATTTGTTTAATAGAAATACAAATCGCTTTTTATACTTATTGAAAAATATTATTTTAGAAGTAAATGTTCATTTTCATTATTATTTCTCTTTTTCTAAAAGATTAAAAATGTTTTTAAAATCTCCAAAACAATATTTCTTAAAGTATTACAAATTTCATTTTCATTATCCCAAGCTATTCTGATCCACCTGAAGATATGTTTTTCTCCTCCAGTCCTACTTTTTCGATATTTGAAAAAGTGTTAAAAATTGCACTGATAAATGGTGCACAGTTAATGCAACAGAGTTAATGTTGCATAATGTTTTACTGCATCACAGCAGCACCAATCATCAGAAAATTAAGCTGTGGCAGAAACAGCTAAGTAGCGGGTCACTATGTCTGATAATAGAAGCTATCTGGACTTTGGCTTGTACGTTTCAGGTCTATTGCAGTTGCTTGTAAATGTTTAAAAATAATCAGCAGAAAAATAACAAAATGCATTTATATATATATATATATATATATATATATATATATATATATATATATATATATATTCAAGCATGTTTGGATGAACTATAAAGGAGAGTTACATTAAACATGGCGGCTTAAAATTCTATTGCAGAACATTCAAAATAACATTCCTGTCCACATTCACGTTTTAGAGAATACTTCAAATTCTCAAAGCGCCTGAAATAAATAAAAAAGACAACACTAAATAAAATTAATTATGGGTTTAGCAACAATGTTTTAAAATGTCTATAAAAGCAACTTTTTGGTGATTGGTACAATATTTGTTTCATAGAGATACCCATCATTTTTTGTACTTATCGAAAAATATTTTTTCAGAAGTAAATGTTCATTTTCATTTTTTTTTTTCACTTTTTCTGAGTTGACAAACAAAAAAAAAGATTTTTCAAGTTACAATGGCGGGTTTTGCTTAACGACGTATTATAAAGTTAATCAACAAATTAATTAATTAATTAAACAAAGTCATTACCTCCCCCTATTTCGTATATTTTTCGTTTTTCTGAAAGATTAAAAATGTTTTTAAAATCTATAAATATAATATTTCTTAAAGTATTAAACGATATTTCCTAGCACCAGTGATTGGTGATAGATTAACCCACTGACTACCAGAAATCAATTACAAAGTCTGACTTCAAATGCCAACTTTATAATTGCCAACTTAGAAGTGGATCACCCAGCGAGAATTGTATAAAAAGTACTGTCGATGGGACAGAGCGTAAGGTGATGGGAATTTCTCGGTAAAATGACCTGGTATGAAAAATCAATAGTAATTAATAGTAACAACAAAGAAATTTAGTCAAAAATGAATATTGTTTTGCAAAATTTTGTGTTACAACTTTATTAATAGGCAAATTAGGCAATAAAATATTTTTATGAGTTGATTTGTTGCGGATTTGAATCAATCCCCAGCAAAGAAAATGACGAGAAAGGTTTTTTAAATATAAAAATATTTTATTTTCATGTTTTTACAACAAAATTTTTCTTAGAGTGTATAAGAATTAAAGTTCTATTAACTGCTTGTTTGTAGTTGCTTGAAATATGATTTCTTCGCGTGTATGTGTGAGACAAAAGGAAAGTGTAAGTGTCACGTAACTTGGTGAAGAAGACAGATGAATGAGTAAAGGAATTTTCTTTTAAGCTGCGCCGTCGTTAAATGAAGCAGTATGTTGCCGTCCCTTCCACTTACTGGCTTGTCTGGTCTAGGAACTTTGCTTAGATATTCTTCAGAGGGATCACGAAGAACGTTTTTATTGTCGGCGGGAACCGGGTGGTTGAAAAATGTTGAATATTTATTTTCAAAGGATACTTTGACTCAGAAACCACTTTTTGACTGTTTTGCTGTTTATTTCCATCTTCACTTTACAGATTGGTAGTTTTCATACTAAATGTATCACTGCATAATTTTTTAAATATTTACATGGGGATCAACTACCAACTAACACAAAACGTCCAAGAAATTACGATGGAACAAGGCATTATTTACAACAGTTGTTCTCAAACGAGGTCCATATGAACCCCGGGGTCCATGTAACATTACTGAGGGTCCACACAAAAAAATAACAACTTGGGGATCCACGGTAATATTTTAGTGGTCCACTTTAGTGGTTTCACTTTGGAACGATTGTTACAACTGAGAATTGAAATTTCTACAATAATCTAAGCCGTATTAAAATATTACAAATAGAAAAACAACTCTAAATCCTGCAGAAAACGAGATCAAGCTTTGTAAGTTAACGTCCCTTTTATTCTACCGGATGTTTCGATTGCAAAAGTTGAATAAAAACTGAGAAGGATATATAAAGGAAGGATTATATATATATATATATATATATATATATATATATATATATATATATATATATATATGTCCATTTCATAATGTGTCACGTCATTTGTTTACATTTGGATACACTTTGAGCAGATATGAATGTACGTGAGAGATTCATGGAAGATTGATGTTTAAAGGCAGTAAATTCGACCTTGCTAATCGAACGATCCTCTGTGGCTCAATCGGTTAAGAGCACGTCAGGCTAAATGACGGTATAGGATACATTTTCTATGAAAATTTCTCAAATTCAGGCCGGTAAATGTTATAAATACTGTTTATTATAAAACAGAGCATTTACTTAAATATTTGGATCTATAAAAAGAATCTATAAACTATAAATGAAAATTATATAAATATTATAATTTATTATATAAATTAATTTAATATGTAAATAATAATATTAATTTTAAATATTAATAAAATAAAATATTAAAATATCAATATAAATTAATTAATATAATAATAGATTTGACATTGTGAAATCGACATTCGACTATCATTGACATTGATATATATATAAAAAAAAAACTCACAGAGCAACATCAACAACATGATCACATTGAATTAATCTGCATTTTTTTAAATTTATTAATTACTCACATACCTTAAAATGGTTTATTATGAGGTATTTTACATAAATGTTCCATAGAATTTGGCTGTTAAATACAAGGTTATTTTCATTAAATTAGTTTTATTTCAAAATAAAGCATATATATTTACTATTTCTATAATGCAATTCCTAAATCTATCTATTAGTAAAAAATAAAATAAGCTTTTTTTTTTTCATCGAATGCTTATGGGGTCCACGAAAAGAAATTAAGAGTAAAAGTGATCCTTGTGTAAAACAAAAAAGTTGAGAACCAATGACTTGGAAGCTATAACATCATCAGGGAAGAAACAAAATCAAAGAAGACCCTATATTCACAAAAATAAAACACGATTACGATGCTGTTGATTGTTTTAAAGAATCACTATTCGAGCAGCTAACTTGGATATTGGACAATTCTGTTCCTTTGCAAATGTTTCTTTCATATGTCATATTTTCAATAGATTCCTCCCATAAAACGTTTTTAGTTACCAGTACGAATTTTTTTCGTCTCTGTCTAAGACGCCGGGTATTAATGATTTGCGTTAAAGACAATGAAAAATCTCGTTTTTAGCCTTGATGGCATGACCACAAGACGAGATAACGCGTGACTAGCGTCAAAATAAAAACTGCCAATCACGGGTTATCACGTGGTTGTTAGTCAACGTGTTAAGAGAGAACGGAAAATGCGACACAGAAATCCGACCGACCTGTCGGCTGGGACCTTTAGAATAGGACGACTATGCCTCTGCAGAGGGATAAGACACCAACCAAATAAGGCGCCCTGGGTAAGACGAGATAGCAGGGCCTCTGATCGAGAGGTTTTGGGGAGTGTGGAACCACCTCTTGGTTGCAGATGTTTCTAGAATCACGCTGACACGGGGTGGTGGCGCCTGCTGGGGTCCCAGCTAAGGGCAGGTAGTTGGCCCTAAACTGGGCTCGGAGCGCTGTGAAAATGTATAAATTGTTGTTTTTTTTCTACAGTTTTTGTAAAAGGTTGTTACCAGCAATGATTTTTTTACAAAAAAGTTATTACCAGCAGTATATTGTTGGCAGCACTACATTTTTTAAAGGAAAGATATTGTCTGTGGTGCATTTTTGATAAAAAAAGAATATTGTCAGCAATACATTTTTTAAGAAAAAAAATATTGCCAGCAATACATTTTTGAGTAAAAAATATTGCCAGCAATAAAAATGTTGTTGGCATTAAATAACCCATTGAGGTCGATATGCCGTAAAACAAGCCAAACCAAACCTAAGACAGTATGAAAGTGTAAAAATAAGTTTTAATACCAGAAATATTTTTTTGGAAAACCAGCAATACGTTTTTGAAAAAAAAAATATTACCAGCAATAAAAATCTTGTTGGCATTAAATAACCCATTGAGGTTGATATTCCGTAAAACAAGTAAAACCAAACCAAACCAAATCTAAAACAGTATGAAAGTGTAAAAATGTATTTTAATACTAGAAATATTTTTTTGTGAAAAAAATTATTACCAGCAATACGTTTTTGAAAAAAAATATTACCGGCAATAAAAATCTTGTTGGCATTAAGGTTGATGTGCCATAAAACAAACCAAACCAAACTAAACCAAACCAAACCAAACCGAAATCCGAAGGCAAACATGAATAGTGATAATAACTGTTAAAATAAAGTTATTGCTCTGGTCTTTTATTTCTTAGCATAAACAGCCATAAAGCAAATAAAATTAGCCATTTGCTAAACTGAAATTCGTTTAGTGCAAAGCCATAAGTAGAAGTTACCTCCAATGAGGATCGAAATCATAAGTATTACTGATCAGCCAGACTAGCCTTGTTAACCATTACCTGGACGCTCATAATGTGATAGACGAAGAGCTTTCTGTATTGCACTGGGCAATCGACACCATTTCTTTTGTATATAAAAAGGTGGATTAACAGAGATTGTGTATGACAAACAAAATATTTTAGGCGTTCCCCTCTAAAAAAAGGAATTAGTGAAAGCTAGTGTCAATTTAATCAACATTATTTTAAATAATATACAAATCAGATTACAGTTTTATATCGAACGTAATTAAACGCGCACATAATCAGAGAAGCAGACGACTAAACAATTGAGTGAAGGTCTCCTCGGCGCCATTTGCAATGAGTTAACCTTCCATGCAGCAACATATCGTTGCTAATAAACTGAACAATCGTATTTCACAAAGAGACCCAAATCCACTGGTCATGCATCGTAGATGTCTAAATATTCTTGTTTCTATCAGGGAATATCTCAATAACCTTTCATTTTCAAGATAATAAACGTATGAACCAACTGAGGAATGCCTGCCTCTACCTCCATGTATGAAGTGGGTGGCGTATATTAAACCGACATTGTCGAATTTATTTTAGAGTTGAGACAGAGAAATTAGATAGTTATGTGCCATGCGTGATACACGCTTAAGCGAACATGTATCTTTCGATACATGACTGACGAGGTAGATTTTTCCCGCGGTATGTTGCCATTTCTTTCTGTGGTAGACTAGTTGCCATCCAAAGCTATCCTGCTACTTACCCATAGCTAGGAGGAGAAGAAGAGGATCCATACCTTTCCCAAGGGTATTAGCACGTAAGTGAATGTGATGGATTCGCCTGGAATGTCAGTCAGTCAGTTACGGGCTATGCGTGATACACGCTTAGGCGATCATGTATCTTTCGTTACATGACTGTCAAGCCAGATCTTTTTTTTCTTGCAGTAGACCAGTTGCCATCCAAGGCTATAGAATCCGGTTTGTCCCGCTATTTACCCATAGCTGGAGTGAGAAGAAGAGGTTCCCAAGGTTATTATGACGCTAGTGAATGCAATGGATTCAACTGAAAAGTCAGTCAGTCAGTCACTTCTGTGCCATACGTGATACACACTTAAGTGATCTTACGATACATGATTGACGAGGCGTATTTTTTCCTGCAGTAGATTGCCATTTCTTTCTGCGGTAGACCAGTTGCTATCCAAGGATTTCTTGCCATAGCTGGGGATGAGGGAGAAGAAGACTATTCAAGGGTATTAGCACGTAAGTGAATGTAATGGATTCGACTGAAATTCGAACTCGGCTCTCTGATTCCTCAATCCGAGCGACTATCCATTACTCCACAGTGCCTCCTTTTTATTATAAATTATAATAAATTGTTTTGTTTGTGTTAATAAATAAATCAGGGGAGAAGAATGAGGATTCATACTTTTCCCAAGGGTATTAGCACGTAAGTGACTGTAATGGATTCGACTGGAATTCGAACTCGGCTCTCCGATTCCGCAATCGGAGCCGTTATACATTCCTTTTTGTTCTGGCGTCTCGACTTCACTTACTTTGCCACTGACATGACGTGGCTTACCTCTGTCTTTTCTATAAATAATTTTATGGCAGTTGTTCTAATGAGCTCTCTTCCTTGGTAACTCGACAACTTGGTAAGCGTACAACTGGACTGGCTGTTAAGTTTCATCGTTTTGCTGTTAAAGTACATATAACCATAAGTTCTATTTTAATAGTTTCTTTTCTAGCACTTCTCGACCGTGGAACTCTCTTCCGATTTCCTGCCACTTACAATCTTCAAAACTTTAAATTTAAGATTAATCGCCATCTTCTGTCTTCTTGAACCCTGTTCTCTTATTGTCCTTTCTCCTCGTTAAAGTCTGTTGTGGAAGCATGCTGTACGAGTGTTTAGGTGGAAAACACGTGTCTCCAGGTATATTTATCACTCAATAAAAATGGCGGACTCGGAGTATGAGTGCGAGTAATAAATGAAAAAAGTAACAACAAAATTATATATATATATATATATATATATATATATATATATATATATATATATATATATATATATATATATATATATATACTCTCTTTTTGTCCCACTAAGCGCAAGATTAACATTATTAAAACCCTTCTACATAGAGCATGAAAGATCTGCTTTGAGCCTTTCTTGAACGACGAAATCGACTTTATTAAGGATACCCTATGTAATTTGGGTTATCCTCTTGATACTGTTAATTCAGTTATCCGTAGTAAAGTTGAAGATTTCAGAAGTGCCGAGCTCTACACTGTCAAAAAATGCCCAGTTTACCTCAGATTACCCTGAATTGGTACCAAATGTGAAAATGAGAATAAAACACGTTCCTACAAAAATTAGAAATCACACTTTGCCTTTGAATGGACTCCTCCCGAAAACCTATAGTTCCGCCATATGCGAACACCTATTAAAGAACAGAGATTGTGCAGCCAAATTTAGTGTTGACTGGTTCAGTCTGAAGTCGGACGTCCGGCTGACCGGCTGATCGGTTGATCGGTTGAACTCTCTGCCTTCGGGCGGGGAGAAACCCGAAGGAGTCTACGCCGAAGGGCGGAGTCTCTTTCGGGGAGGTAAACCGACCCTGAACCCATTTATAGGGTTCAAAGGGCATATTTTTGGCCGAGCCAACGGGCTCGGAGATCCCACGTTAAACCGGCCTTGTGCCACATGATGCCCTCGTGGGTGGGTGACTAAATACTAGTGTTGACTGTTTCAGTCTGAAGTCAGACGTCCGGCTGACCGGTTGAACTCTCTGCCTTTGGGCAGGGAGGAACCCGAAGGAGTCTACGCCGAAGGGCGGAGTCTCTTTCGGGGACGTAAACCGACCCTGAACCCGTTTATACGGGTTCAAAGGGTATATTTTTGGGCGAGCCCACGGGCTCGGAAATCCCAGATTAAACCGGCCTTGTGTCACATGATGCCCTTGTGGGGGGTGACTAAATACTAGCGTTGACTGGTTCAGTCTGAAGTCGGACGTCCGGCTGATCGGTTGAACTCTCTGCCTGCCTGCGGGCGGGGAAGAACCCGAAGGAGTCTACGCCGAAGGGCTGTGTCTCTTTCGGGGAGGTAAACCGACCTTGAACCCGTTTATACGGTTCAAAGGGCATATTTTTGGGCGAGCCCACGGGCTCGGAGATCCCACTTTAAACCGGCCTTGTGCCACATGATGCCCTCGTGGGGGGGGGGGACTAAATATTAGTGTTGACTGGTTCACCGTGTTCTCCCGGTCTCACTCCTTATTTCATCTAGAGGTTCTGGAGGCACTTTACATCGGGTCCCGTAAGCCTTCTTTGTGCAAACAACGTGTGTGTTTGTTGAGACTCGCTGTCATTTGTTTCTAGTTCCTTTTGCGTATTTTTTTTTTTTTACAATTCCTTTTATTGTGTATATATATATATATATATATATATATATATATATATATATATGAAGGAATATAGTTTTAAGGTGTGCTATATTTATGGGATAAAGTGCTCAATATCAGAGATAGAGAATATTTAAATATAAATATAAAAGTGCATATTGAAGTCAACACTCAGAGGCGACAGTCTCATGCTGGACGCAATCGTCACGGCCTGACGATTGCGTCCAGCATGAAACAGTCTTTCGGCTGTTGATTTCAATGTTCACTTTCAAAAACAATTTTTCAAAATATATATATATATATATATATATATATATATATATATATTTTGAAAAATTGTTTTTGAAAAAATATTTTTACAGTGTTGCCAAATTCATCTGTATACTTTTTTTCTTTCCATCACCCTTGTCTCTGACTATCCCACATTGTGACAACAGATAATTTACCAAGAATGGTGATATATTGTAAGAGCCTGGACGTTAATTTATATATATATATATATATATATATATATATATATATATATATATGCTTATTTAGGCATGTGGGTATTTCTCTTTTTACTAAATCACATTATTGCTTCAAATCGTCAAATTCAGTGTCTATTTATATAACGCTTTTATCATGTGACCAATAATGCAGTAATTTGGTACTTGAGGGGCAAAGTGGCCTTCCGACGACAGGAAACTCATTTGAGTATCGTTTTCAATCACCGCCAACCGGAAACGGAAATTAAAGGTGACGCCATTTTGTAACTACAGCTATGAGAATCAGAAAGAACGTTGTAAGTCTACTAATTGGAAAGGATGAGTACATGTAAATATTTACACACACACACACACACACACAAAGAAACAAACACACACACACATATATATGTGTGTGTGTGTGCGTTTGTGCGCACGCGCGTGACAAAGTGGAAAAAGTTTACTTGTTTCATCCTTCAGGACTTAATCGGACTAAAGTTATCATGTTCGTACGAATACACATGCGCACAACAGAAGGGTGCTGGGGATTTCAGAAGTTTTCTTTTTTTATAATTTTTTTTTTATATCTAACCGGATTCATTCAGGATCGTTTTCTTATGAATTCGGCTATATATATATATATATATATATATATATATATATATATATATATATATATATATATGTATATATATATATATATATATATATATATATATATATATTTAAAAACAAGAAATTGAACATCCCCGCTTCATTCGTGCGCATGCGCATGTGTAGTCGTACCAACATAACAGATTCAGTCCTGGAGGACGAAACGCATTACAAATAAACATTTTCTACCTTGTCACACAATTTACCCATTATTGTTCTTGATATATAAAAAAATATATATCCTTATCTCATATATATAGGCACCTCCACTGTTCGATACCTAAGTTTTAAAATTAAATTTTAAAAATGAAAAAGCATTCTTGAATATTTCGTTCTAGCTTTAATTGAAAGCTAAACGATTAAATTTATTATTTCACGTAATTAAAATATTCTGGTGTATGTCAGATAGAAATTATATAGATTGGAATGTCAAATAATTGCTCGATTTTTTTTTAATTTTCTTAAAAGCGGCCATTTTCTTAATTTTTAAGAAATTTGTAAACAAACACATTTATTGGGTTTTAAATTCTTAAAAAATTAAATTAACGATTTCTGACACGTTATTTGAGTAAAATTTAAAGTTAAATTAATCGGATTTGACATAAATATTACTTACTTATAGCATAAAAACCAAAATACAAGCATTTCTTAACAATGGGTTCCTCTTTCTTTGATCTTTATTGATTTACGGAGAAGGACTTAAGGTGATGACAACTCTTATGGATGACCAGAAATGACTTATTTACAAAAACTAAGTGAATGCATTTTTTTTTTTTTAGTTTTTAACTGCCTAGTAATTTTTACAAACATATTTTCAGCAGTTATTTAATATTTTATTGATTTTTACTTAAGTTTTTAAGGAGCTTTATGCAATTTGCATTTCGCTGTCGTAAAACAAACAAGATTTTTAACCAAAATTTCGAACGTGTTAGAGTAAAAAATTCAAAAAATAATAAAAAAAAAATACTTTAGTCCTTCCTCTTAATAATAACGTAAACATTTTGTTGACAAAAATTTGTTTTTATTGCCAGTAATTTACAAACGCCTGATGAGATGCATTGGTATGCATTGAAAGACGACTGCAACAGTGTAGCGATTTTTACACATTTTCTGTGTAATATCCTAAAATAAAAAAATTATATATATATATATATATATATATATATATATATAATATCCTAAAATAAAAAAATTATATATATATATATATATATATATATAAAGAAAGAACAGTAAGATATATAATCCGGTGTTCTTATTGATATTTTTATTTTTACAAAACAGTGCTCAATGTAAATTTATTTATTTTTTATAAACACTCAGAGAACTCAATCAGCTATTGACTTGCATTATCAGCAATAATAGTGACTGTTTACAAATTTGTTCCGTACTCCCCACAGTGCTCAACCGATTAAATTATTTTATCGAGAGCTAAATTTAAAGAATTACTGTTTTTATTTTTAATCGGAAATTTTTAATACTTCAAAGGATTTTATAATGGATAATCGTATTTAAAATAGACGCCTCACTTCTATTTTCTCTTTAAACAGTGTAATGTGTATTATGACTATCGGATTGCGTATTGGATAAATAAAGAAAATGTAAGATTTATGAATACGGAGCCTAACTGACGTAACAAACACTCCTTAAAGTAGAAATAAAAATTGGGTGTCTATTTTTAATACGGGTAGCCACTATAATGATGTTTGCAGTAATATATATATATATATATATATATATATATATATATATATATATATATATATATATTACAAAGAGCAGTCAGCAGATTTATAATCCACAGTTCTTTAGCATTTATTTTTAAAACACTGTAGATCATAATATTATTATTTAAAAATATGTATTCATCGTGACACAGAAATTTTCATGTTTTGGAACTAAAAACTAAACTTCAAATTAAACTTCAAATTAAAGTTTTTGTTCCATTCGCAAGGGATGTTGAATAACTTTCAAAAAAATGATTTACTTTTTTAAGGCTAGATAGTATTATATAGTTTAAGTTGGAGGGGGAAAGGGATTACAAAATTTTAAAAGGGTGTTGCCTTTTTTGACGAATCAGGATACAAGTCTAATTTAAGATGGCAAAGTGTAAATATAGGTTATGGGTTTGTAATTTCTGCATGTCGATACTGGCTTCCTTATATGAGAACAGACGTGTCATCCTGTCTGTTTTTTTTACACAAGATACACTACAATACATTGGCATTTTTATTTAATTTTTAGTTATTTTTTATTTTTATAAAATACATTAGTGTTGTCTTAAAGACGCTTCAAATATGATTAAGTGATATTTTATATATTTATATTTTTATTTATAAAGATCTAAAATACTATATTTATTATATTTATTAGTATACTAGTTAGGCTATTATTAGAATTAATATTTAAAATTTTGGAATTTAATTACGCGCTTTCCTACTTCTCATTTATGATCTAATAATTAGTAATTATGAAATTTTTTTAATTAATAATGTTTTAATTTAAACTCTTTTTATAGACATTACATTATGCTATTTCTTTTCTTTGAATTAATAAATATTTATTTTTCAGAAACTTAATATATAACTATTCATGTAGGCAAATGGACATGGCTCATTTAAAAACCTACAAGTTCTGTTCTTTTAATAATTTCCATGTTACTGTGGGTGTTTTTTTTTTTTGCTTCTTTTCAATATATATATTTATTTGTTTTATTTGTTTTCTTTTATATATATATGTAATTATTATTATAAGAGACCATAACAAAAACATGTTGAAATCTTTCTCTTATTTGTACATATATATATATATGTGTGTGTGTGTAATTTAAAGATAAGGGAGAAGCCGCAAACGTTTTTGGTTATAATGTGGATTTTTTAAATATGTATTATACTTTATTTTCTATATTTTGCTACACGCGTTTCCGGTTTTCCGACCTTCATCAGACAAAAAGTGGTTATTTCCACATACTATTAAAAGCAATTAATTTTTCTTATATTTTCCGATATTTAACCATTGACTTTTGTATATAGTAGTAATCCAAATTTTTCTTGGACTTGTGGCTGAAATATTCTCCTGCTTAATGGGTAATAAAACAATTAGGATTGGTCAGAGAAAAGACGAAGAAAGAAGATCTTCGTTCTTATCTTTTTATGACTTCTGTATCTTCTTAGACCTATCTCGGGAAGGAAATGTACGAGACTGGCATGAACATCACCCAGACCCGGTTACAGACATAGGGTGTGTAACAGTTTTATGGGACTTACAATACATACAGACAGAATAACCACAGCGAATCGGCCAGAGATCGTGATAAAAGGCCACAAAATGTGTTTTCTCATTGACATGGCAGTCCCTGCTGATTGTCATGTTTCATTGAAGATCCTGAAAAAAATAACAAAATACAAGGATCTTGAAGTGGAAATCCCAGAAAGGTACACATGAGGACATCAGTAATTTCACATGTATCTGGGTCCCTCAGTTTGATTAGAAAAGGTTCTGAGAAACTTATCGAAAGGATCCCTGGTAGCCAAACCCTGAAAGAAATACAAATCTGTGATCTTAGCTGTTTTTTTTTTGTTTTTTTTTTCACAAAAAGGATCGGTGTAAGATGTCATGAAGACATTTCTGACCTTAGGTCTCTGCTTGGTACCCGGAAGGGAATGTGTATACAACAGAAATCCATGAAAATAATAATAATAATAATAATAATAATAATAATAATAATAATAATAATAATGGACACAGTTACCCAAAGTGACGATGTAACTATCCTCTGGGACATTCCAATTCAAACAGAGAGGAAAATAAATAGACCTGATATTATAAAAAAACAAGAAATTCAGTAAGTGTATAATTATTGACATAGCGGTACCATCTGAGAGAAACACATCTATGAAAATCATCGAGAAATTGTGCAAATACAAGGACCTGGAGATCGAGATTAACAGGATGTGGGCAATGAAGACTGAGACTGTACCAATAGTAATCAGAGCTCTGGGCCTCGTGTGAGAAAAGGAATGGACAATTTTTCTAACAGTGTCCCAGGTAACATCAACATATAAGTTGCCAAGAAGATCGCCCCACTGAAAACCTCCCATTTCTAAGAAAATTACTATCAATTAAATGACAATTAAGGAGCATAGTTTGAACCCGGCTCTACAGGATACAAAGCAGGAAACAACACACAAACAACACACAAACAACAACAATAATAATAATATAGTTGATAAAAACATTTACAGTATTTCTTGAGAAAATCTCATATATATATATATATATATATATATATATATATATATATATATATTGTTATGGTCCGGTTCCTTGTACCACGGTGATAGTCCACAGTACAACCAATAAAGAAGAACTCGAAGGCGAATATGGAATAACACAGATATATTACAAACAGGAATATATACAGAGAAGAGGGAAGTGTTAGTACGAACAATCAGGTTTAGTAGTAATTGTCTGAACACGACTCTGTTTTGGACTGTCTCTGAATGACTGACAGACTCCTGACGGACTTCACTCCAGACTTCAGACGGAACTCCAGGTTTCAGACGGAACTCCAGACTTCCGATGGAACTCTCTGATTCCTCTTGAGGCGCAGTATTTATTACGTATGGAATAGTCCATTATGTTATTATGGGTAAGGTCCCATAACATATATATATATATAATTATTCAGACGCAATTGTAATTTTCATTATTTTTAGTCTCCTTATGCAAACGTCCAGTCAGATTGTCTATTCTGTCATAAAAGAATGTATCTAACATTGTATCAACGAATCTTTTAATGGATTCTTTCATATCTTGAAATTGTTAAAACTCGTCAGAAGCCAACAATTGTTACATAGAAAGAGACAAATGATAGCCTGAAGATGACTGGCTTGGGCAATATGCCGAACGAGGAAGAATTTCTTATCCCAGTTATATCGCTGCTTGCTAACTCGAATTTGTAACAGGAGAACGGCTGTTATCGAGTAATCAAATCATCTCAAGTTCCTTTGTCCAGAAAATGATCAAGTCATCGTATAGTTGCAGCAATTCGTGATAAAGAATTCTGTTTGTATTCAAGCAACACACATTTTACTCTTTAGATTTCTTTTAGATGTTGGAAGCTGTCTGGGAATTAGTCATTATTTTCTTCGTTTTATCTCAATATGACTTTATTTTTGCGAAGAGCCAAAAAGAGAAAGACAATCTTCTAAACGCTGAACGATATTTGCTTGAGTCAGTTCAAGTGAAAGTCACTTTCCTGTCTTCTGGATTTTTCATTAAGCTTCGAAAGAAAGAAAGAAAGAAAAACTATGAAATACGAACATACAGAAAGAATTAAACAAAGAAAAAAAAGAAAGAAAGAGCGGTGAAAACGAAAAAAGAAATAAAGAAGGAAAATAGATAACTGAGATGGGAAAAAGTAAAGAAAAACAAAATTCGAAAAAAGAAAGAAAGAGTGAAACAGGAAAAAGAAAGAATGAAGATGAAAAACGAACGAAGACATGCGTAAATGACAATGAAAACGAAGAAGGAAAGAAAAATGAGACCAGAAAGAAAGAAAGAAAGAAAGAAAGAAAGAAAGAAAGAAAGAAAGAACAATGAAACATTAGACTTGGATATAAATAAATAAATAATTAAAGAAAGATAAGACATTAGACCTGAAAAGAAAGAAAAAAATGTAATAAAGAAAGAAATAAACCAGAATCCCAAACAATGAAAGGAACGGAAGAACGAAAAAAAATAGATAGAAAGAAAGTGCACAGAAATATAAGAAAAGAAAAAGAATGAAAAATGAAGTAGAAAAAGGCAAAATAGAAGGAAAAAGGAAAAAAAGATTTAGAAAAAGATAACAGGGAAAAGGAAAGGAAAAGAAGAAAAAAAGAAAAGAAAAATCACAGAAAAAATAAAAGGAAAGAAAAAGATAAAAAGAAAGGAAAAAAAAGTATAAAAATGGCAAAATACCCAGGGAAAAGAATAAGGTAGGAAAAAGATGCAGAAAAAAGGGAAAAGAAAGAAAAGGCACGGTAAAAAGAAAAGAAAGAAAAAAGACAAAGGAAAGTAAAGGAAAAAGAAGCAGAAAAAAGAAAAGGAAACAAAAAGAAACAAAAGAAATAAACAGAAAAAAGGAAATGGGAAGGAAAGAATAGAAGACAGAAAAAAGGTAAAGGAAAAAGAAGCAGAAAAAAGAGAAAGAAAGAAAAAAGAAACAGAAAAAAGAAAAGGAAAAAGAAGCAGAAAAAAGAGAAACAAATAAAAAAGAAACAGAAAAAGGAAAGGAAAGAATAAAAGAAACAGGAAAAAGAAAAGGAAAAAGAAGCAGAAAAAAGAGAAACAAAGAAAAAAGAAACAGAAAAAGGAAAGGAAAGAAAAAAAGAAACAGAAAAAAGAAAAGGAAAAAGAAGCAGAAAAAAGAGAAACAAAGAAAAAAGAAACAGAAAAAGGAAAGAAAAGAACAAAAGAAACAGAAAAAAGAAAAGGAAAAAGAAGCAGAAAAAAGAGAAACAAAAAAAAAAGAAACAGAAAAAAGAAAAGGAAAAAGAAGCAGAAAAAAGAGAAACAAAGAAAAAAGACACAAAAAAAAGGAAAGAAAAAAGACAGAAAAAGAAAAGGAAAGCAAAAAGGCAGAAAAAAGGAAAGAAAAAGGCAGAAAAAAGGAAAGAAAAATAGAGAAAACGAAAAGGAAAGAAAAAGACAGAAAAAAAGGAAAGAAAAAGACAGAAAAAAAGGAAAGGAAAAAGACAGAAAAAGAAAAGGAAAGAAAAAAGACAGAAAAAGCAAACGAAAGAAAAAAGACAGAAAAAGAAAATGAAAGAAAAAAGAGAGAAAAAAAGGAAAATGTAAAAGGAAAAAATAAAAGGAAAGAAAAAAGAAAATCGAACAGAAAAAAAAAAGAAAGGAAAACGAGTTCAGATACGATCACCGAAGTTAAACAACGCCGAATCTGCTCAGTACCTGGATCGGTGACCGCTTGGAAATATTAGGCGCTCTAAGCTTGGCTATGCGGGTGGTGTAATGGATAATGGCTCGGTATCTTGAAATGGAGAGCCGAGTTCCAATTCATGTTGGGTTCGTTATATTTACTTACGTGCAAATATCATTAGGGAAGGTATAAATCCACTTCTTCTTCCCCTCAGCTATGGGTTAATTAGTAAGACTTGCATCACTAAATCCTTATTGCTACAAAATAAAAATCTTACAATCTAAATATATTTCTGGCTTAAATAACTTGGAAAGGGTTGATAAACCGTAGAAAACGATTTAATCAAAGTCTTACATTGTCTTTTTTTTCTTTTTCTTTTTCTTTTTCTTTTTCTTTTTCTTTTTTCTTTTTCTCATTATTGCTCCTGTTTTTTTCTCCCAGTTTTCATTCTTTGGTAGTTGATTTCTTTGAGGCACTTTCTTTCTTTTTTGTTTTTTGATTTCTTTGAATCCGTCGTTTCTTTCTTCGTCGTCTTTCATTGTCTTTTCTTTCTTACTTACTTTCTTTCTTACTTTCTTTCTTTCTTTTCTTTGGGTGTTGTTTCCTTATATTTTCTGCATCTTTTTTCTTCATCATTTATTATATTGTTGTCTTTTTTAAATTCCGTTTTCATTCTTTGGTAGTTGATTTCTTTGAGACACTTTCTTTTTTTCTTTCTTTCTTTCTTTCTTACTTTCTGTCTGTCTGTCTGTCTGTCTGTTTTTCGTTGTATTCATTGTCCTTTCTTCCTATCGTTTATATGTTTCATTCTCCTTTTTTGAATTTTGGCGTCTTATTGCCTTTTCTTTCTTTTTTCTTTCTCTCCGGGTTTCTTTTATTCTTTGATTTTTCGTGTTCGAATGTTCTTTCCTTATTTCTATTTCTTTCTTTCTTTTCGTGTTCCAATGTCTTTTCTTTCTTTCTTTCTTTCTTTCTTATTCACTATCCTTTCTTTCTCTTTTTGTGCTTCATTTTCTTTTCTTTTCGTGTTCTAATGTCCTTTCTTTCTTTCTTTCTTTCTTTCTTATTCACTGTCCTTTCTTCCTCTTTTTGTGCTTCATTGTCTTTTCTTTTCGTGTTCCAATGTTCTTTCTTTCTTTCTTTGTCCTTCCTTCCCTTCTTTCTTTCTTTTCAAAAAAAAAATTACTCTCCATTAGAAAGAAAAATGACTTCAACATGAAATTACTGAAACAAATATCGGTCAGTGTTAAATAAACTTGTCTATTCCTTGGCTCGAAGCAGAAATAAAATCATATTTGGACAAGATGATCACAGGTGATGAAAAACGGAATTATTATAAGAATCCAAAATGAAGCAAGTCATGACTCAATCCCAGTCAGCTCCCAACACCAAAATGAAATTTACAGGGTTCTCTTTACTTACCTGTTTGTTGCTTTGATATAAAAGGAATTCTTTATCACGAATAGACACAATTGATGATTTAATATTTCTTAGAAAATTTTAGTTTCCTTCTTCCTTTTGTTCCTCGATTTTTTTCTTTTATGCTTTTTGTATTTTTTCCTTAGCGATTTTTTTATTTTCATTTTTATTTCTTTCGTTCTTTCTTTCTTATTTGTTTTCCACGATGTTTTTTCTGTTATTTCTTCCTCAACACTTTTTTGTTTTCTTTTTTTTTTCTTCGATTTTTTCTTTTTCGTTATCTGAATTTCTTTCTTAATCCCTTTCCATTTTCTTTCTTTCTTTCTTTCTTTCTTTTTTGCTTGATTGCTTTTCCTCAATGTTTCTCTTTCTTTCTCTGTATTTCGTTCTTAGCAGCTATTTCATTTTCTTTACTTCTTTCTTTCTTTCTTTCTTTCTTTCTTTGCCGTTTTTTTTTTGTTTTTTTTTTTTTTGTTTTTTTCTTTATATTTCTTTCTTATAACGCCTTTGTTTTCTTTCCATCTTTCTTTCATTTTCTTGATATTTTCATCTTCTTTCTTTGAATTTATTTCTTATCGCCTTTTGGTTTTCTTTCGGTTTTCATCTTGCTTTTTCACGATTGCTTTCATCTTCTTTCTCTGAATTTCTTTCTTAGAAGCTTTTTACTTTATACTTTTCTCTGTATTTATTTCTTTTACTTTCTTTTCTTTATTGTTTCATTATTTCTTTTTCGTATTTCATTGCTCTTTCATTCATTCTTTCTTTCCTTTCTTCTTTCTTTCCAAGCTTAATGAAAAATCCGGAAGATCGGAAAATGACTTCCACATGAATTTACTGAAAAAAATATCGGTCAGCGTTTATAAATTTGTCTGTCTCTTCTTGGCTCGACGCTGAAATAAAAGATAAAAAGATATTGATATAAAACTAAGAAAATAGTGACTAATTCCCAGACAGCTTCCAACTTCTAAAAGAAATCTGAAATGGAAAATGTATGTTGCTTTAATGCAATCAGAAAACTTTATTACGAATTGCTACAAGAATCCATGACAAAATCGCAGTGTACAAAATCGCAGTGGAAAAATCCCAGTGAATAAAATCGCAGTGGAAAAAATCGCAGCGAACAAAATCGCAGTGGACAAAATCGCAGTGGACAAAATTCCAGTGGACAAAATCGCAGTGGAAAAATCGCTGTGGACAAAATCGCAGTGGACAAAATGCAGTGGACAAAATCGCTGTGGGCAAAATTGCAGTGAACAAAATCGCAGTGGAAAAAATCGCAGCGGACAAAATCGCAGGGGAAAAATCCCAGTGGACAAAATCGCAGTGGAAAAAAATCGCAGCGAACAAAATCGCAGTGGAAAAAAATCGCAGCAAACAAAATCGCAGCAGACAAAGTCGCAGTGGACAAAATCGCAGTGGAAAAATCGCTGTCGACAAAATCGCAGTGGACAAAATTGCAGTGGAAAAATCGCAGTGGACAAAATCGCAGTGGACAAAATCGCAGTGGAAAAATCGCTGTGGACAAAATCGCAGTGGACAAAGTCCCAGTGAACAAAATCGCAGTGGAAAAAATCGCAGCAAACCAAATCGCAGTGGTCAAAATAGCAGTGGACAAAACCGCAGTGGAAAAATCCCACTGGTCAAAATTGCAGTGGACAAAATCGCAGTGGAAAAATCCCAGTGGACAAAATCGCAGTGAGAAAATCACAGTGAACAAAATCGCAGTGGACAAAATCGCAGTGGAAAAATCACAGTGGACAAAATCGCAGTGGACAAAATCCCACGGCCAAAATATCAGCCTCTTATCTTAAAAGTGAACAAAATCTCAGTTATTTATAAGACTGAACTTAACATTGAAAATTTAAGGAACTTTTAATTAAAATTTTGATGTCAAATTGAGGCAAGATATTTTTTATAAGTCTTTCATCCTAAGCAAGGCGAAAGTGCTACTAGTACGAAAGAATTTATGGAGAGTGAAAGTAAAAGAAAAAAACTGGGTATAGGGACGGGGGGGATTGAGGAAAGGATAAAAAGAAGAACGGGGATCAAGGTATCAGAAGATCTCAATTGACATTACATTTAAATTTTTAAAGATTATAGTTAGCAGGGAAGCAAGTAAGAGTAGGGGAGTTACACTGTCGGGAAGTGCGAGAGAAGAAACTGTTGGAGTAGTTACATTACATTTAACTGTTTCGACGATAAAAGGGTGGATCTGAGATTACAGTCTAGTAGCACGCTTAAAATAGAGCAGTTGCCATGAAAATGTTTGTAGAAAAGACAGAGGGAAGCTACATGACGTCTGTGAGAACGTGATTGAAGTCGAGACGCCAAGTCAAGACCGATCACATCGCATATCCATCTTTGGAATTTGTCGAGAACCTCGAGTTGAACAGCGGAGGCACCAAACCATATATGGCAACGGTAATCCATGCATATACACAAATGAAACATAAATGGCAAGATAGGATTCTGGATACAGAAAGAGCTGAAAATACCTGACATTCAGTCACTATATCCGGTCATGCGGTCTCGGCGTCTCAGGTGCCTTGGTCACGCTGCGCGCAAGGATAACTCAAAAATTCCCAAACAAATACTGTATGGGAAGCACTGAGGTCACGCGTAACGTTGGACGACATAGGTGTCGCACCAAGAACCAGTGTAAAACGTTCATGATAGAATTTTCTATCAATGTTGCGAGCTGGGGTGCGGTTACTCGGGATCGAGTCGGGTGGAGAGCTGCTGTTATCGCGAGAGCAAAGAGCTATGAAGAATACAGAGTCCAGCGCGCCATAAAGGCTAGAGAAAGACGGAAATGTCCCACGGTTGATGACCCCACAGTATCTTACTACTGTGGTCGTTGTCAAAAACCGTGCCGATCGCGCATTGGTTGTTTTAGAGCGGCGCTGTGTTTTAAGGTAACTTATTTTCCGCTGCCGACCATCGCCATCGACGAAAAAGTCTATATAAGGTTGTGAGCATGAAATAAGTGTATATATTGGATATTGTGTTCATTATCTCAATTTGACATTGGAGTGTATATATTGGATATTGTACATAAGTTTATATATTGGATATTATTATTATTGTCTAAGTTAGATATGAAAATTTGAATTAAAAGTTCCTTGAATGTTCAATGTTAAATTTGTTTCTTTTTGTATAGAATATTGCTGTCACAAATGGTCCGGTGTTCCTGCTATTTACTTAGAGCTCTTTGAAAAAAATCCAAAGAAGAATTAGCAACATTATTTGCCCTAATCTGGCAGCTCGGCTCCAGCCAGTTTCTCACTGCTGTAAGTTTGCTTCTCTGTGCTTTTTCTACAAGTACTTTCATGGTAATTGTTCGGATGAGCTCTTCGGTATGGTCCATGGATATTTTGAATTTAAACGCAGGACTAGACTGGCGTCCAGATCTCGTCTATTTACAGCTGAGCTGGCTAAGATATAGTAGTTACTTTTCTCGCAATTCTCGCTTGTGGAACTCCCTTCTGGCTCCGTATTTTCCAGTCAGCTTTAATCTGCAAGAATTTAAATACAACGTCTATCGCTATCTACTGTCCTCCTGATTACTCTTTTCTCTTCACGCCGCTCATTAGTAATGTTTCTGTTCCTAATTTTTCCACATTCAGTCTTGTGTTTTAGAGGCTATACTGCCTTGCTTGGGGTGAAATCTATCAAAATAAAGCTGATTTTTTGTCCACTTTTCGGATAAGATGCTGGGATTTTATCCGCTGGCATTTGTCCGCTGTTTTTTGCCTGCTAGGATTTTATTCACTGGTAATTTTTTCCTTTTAACTTACTGCAACAATGCAGTTGGTTTGATCTGGACAAAGGAACTGATGGCTGTACTGCTCGGTACCATCCCTTCCTCTTCTTGCAATTTCGACATGGCGGGCAGCGATGTTGATGTGCAGATCGTGCAAATGGTTAGAGGCTCGGAGCGGGAAATCGCCAAGTTCGAATTCTGTTTGGGATTGTTATATTCACATTCGGACAAATACTTTTCGTTAATATACGAATCTGTCTCTTATCTCTCAGCCATGGATGAACTAGCAGGACAGACTGGACTCTGCAGCCATGGTTGGCAACCAGTCTAGGAGAAAGACAACTCTGAATTCAAAATCTTGAGGCTATTGTCTTTCCTCACTTGCTCCAAATAATATTCGTCTTTGGATATGTCTCGACAATTTCAATATATGATAAAATCTATCAAAGAAATCGTTGAAAAAAAGCCAAACCATTTCTTTTATAATCGTACTATTTATTCCTGTTTTAATAGTCTGATAGGTTCAATAAGTCAAATTGGGAGTTGATCTAAAAAAAATGACCTTCAATCTGTTCTTGGGGCAAAAAATGGATTGTTAATTTTAACGCCACCAAAAACGAAACTTCTGTTTAACGTTCCGGAACAGTTGCGTACTGGACATTTGCGTCCCGGATAATTGCGTACCAGACAAAATGTGTATATGGACATTTGTGTCCTGGACAAATGCGTACGGACAAATGCGTATATGGACATTTGTGTCCTGGACAAATGCGTACCAGACAAATGTGTATATGGACATTTGTGTCCCGGACAATTGCATACCAGATAAATGTGTATATGGACATTTGTGTCCCGGACAATTGCATACCAGATAAATGTGTATATGGACATTTGTGTCCCGGACAATTGCATACCAGACAAATGCGTATATGGGCATTTGTGTTACGGACAATTGCATACCAGATAAATGCGTATATGGGCATTTGTGTCCCGGACAATTTCATACCAGACAAATGCGTATGTAGGCATTTGTGTCCCGGACAATTGCGTACCAGACAAATGCGTATATGGACATTTGTCTCCCGGACAATTGCGTACCATTCTAACCGAACGTTCCTCTGTGGCCCAATCGGTAAAAGCACGTCAGGCTATATGACGGTTCCGTATAGGATCGGTTCCGTGTAGGATACAGGTTCGATTCCTGTCGGAGGACGTATATTTTCTATGACAATTTCTCGAACATTCAGCCCGGTAAATGTTGTTAATACTGTTTATTATAAACAGAGCATTTACTTAAATATTTGTATCTATAAAAAAGAATGTATAAACATAAAAATGTCTTAAAATAATTGTTGGACTTTGTCCATTGCATAATATATATATATATATATATATATATATATGTGTGTGTGTGTGTGTGTGTGTGTGTGTGTGTGTAAAAGAACGAAGAAAAAATTGCAACGTTCAAAACATTAATTTAAAATAGGGTTCAATACAAGAGTAGAGTAATAAATATTTATTATACACTGTTGCATTAGGACATTCTAATTTAACAGTATATATATATATATATATATATATATATATATATATATATATATATATATACACACATATTTCATTTGGTTCGTTTTCGCATATCGGTCAATGCATTTGCAGACATGCAGTTATTACAACGAAAATCTGATGAGTGTTTAAATTGTGCGCATGCGCTGCATTTTCCACGCACGCGCACTAGCATACCTTCGTGATATAATTGAGCTGTAAAAGATTCGTCTTTAGAATTTTTAGCCTTTAGCAAATGTCAAGTGTTTCTACACATTTCTCCCCTTTTTTTCTTTAATTGGGTATAATTTAAATCTGTCGGAGTAAATATACCACTGTTTATCTTATACATATAAATATACATGTTTTTTTTTTGTTTTTTTTTTCATTTATATTTAAGCGTAAAGGGAAAGAGAAAATGTCAGAGGCTTAAGAAAACTGAATTCGGTCTTTAAGTTAAAATATATATAAAGTGGTTAATAATTTTTCGTGGCTATCTGTGAAAAGAGACACTAATAGAATTCAGTGTGTGGCCCGATTTCACAGATGCTGCAAATGACAGATATTTTTATTATTTTTTCTTTTAAACTCAGTTGAAACAAGAAAAATTATTTCGTAGCTAAATAGGCCATTTCATTTATACGTTACTTGAATTGAAACTCATTGCTCACAGACTGGCCGCATTTTTCATAGAAATTGTCGACAGCACCACTTCGGGCTTCTATTTTAAACATTTTAAATTTCCGTTTACCGTAACATCTATTAAATATTCATGTTTTACAAATTATATTGTCCTGTATTTTTGTCCCCAGAATATCTGCCTGCCAAGACAGATGAAAATTTTTAGAAGCATTAGAAATATCTTTTTAGTATGCATATCTATCTATCTATCTATCTGAGTCTGTTCATATCGATCTCAGTCTGTTCATATCTATCTATCTATCTCAGTTTGCTCATATATATATATATATATATATATATATATATATATATATATATATATATATATATATATATATATATATATATATATATATATATATATATATATATATATATATATATATATATATATATATATATATATATATATATATATATATATATATAAGCGCACCACGAGGTGGTGTAATGGTTAGCAATCTTCTCTCGCTAGAACAATTACGAGTGAGTTCGATCCTCGGTGGGTGCCCCATACTTTTGGCCTTGTGCCACATCTGAGCTATGCTTAGAAAATCACTATCTATCTATCTATCTATCTATCTCAGTCTGTTCATATCTATCTATCTATCTATCTATCTCAGTCTGTTCATGTCTATCTATCTATCTATCTATCTATCTCAGTCTGTTCATATCTATCTATCTAGTAGTAGTCTTTCCATTGAGTCTGAGCCTGGGCCAAGTACATGCTCAGACTAAGAGGAAACAACGCCACCCAATCCAAATCTTTTTAGACTCGACAGAGTTCATCTACGCGCACTTGTGGCTGATGATATATTTTCTACCCTACAATCCCTTTCCTATAGACGAAACGTTGCAAGCCTCTCGCTATTTCCATGGCAAATGTTCTGACGAGCTACAGTCCTTATTTCCACCATTTCAGACATTTACAGCTATGACCCACCATACCATGGTCACAAGGGCGAATCATCATCCATCCCTTCGTATTCCATTGGTAAGGAAGGAGTTTTATTCGACAACTTCTTCCCAACGGCCGCTGCTTTGTGGAACAGACTCCCGAGGTGATACTTCCATGATCACTACAATCTTAATCTTTTCAGGTCTAGAGTCAACCACTGCCCGTGCTACTTATCTTGATGATCTGCATATCTTACCTCTTTTATTACATCCATAATACCCCATCATTCAGTAACCCTCTACCTTCAGTTGCTCTTGGGCCTTGTATTGTGTGAACAATAGTGTAAAACAATTTGCGCGTAGAAAATAACTTAAGTTAGCCAATAACTTAATGGGTAATATAATAACATTTCTAATTTATTTTATAGCAATAATTCCGACTTAACACCTTTTTTTTAAATCATTTCACCCCACGCAATAAGATATAATCCTACTAAGGCACAAGATAAGGTTACTGCTAGTGGAGAAGAAGAAGAAGAATTGTGGAGTTAACCCACTTACTTTTCTTAAAAAAACAATCGCTAGAGGACGCTGCTAACCCTGGCAGTGACATTGTCTGTCATCCTCTTTCTCCTATCACACCCAGGGACGGTAAGATGTAGGTCTGTTGTAGCATACCTACGGACAATAGTGGATATGTCCCCATTCACAGAAATACAGTAGTAAATACTGCAGTCGGAGATTCGTCTCCAGATGTGCTGGTCAAACTCTATGACTCCGGGCAGAGAGGATCCCCAAACGAGGCTATGTCGAAATTTTACACATCATGATAAAAAAAAACAAAAAAACAGCCGAACTTTGTGAGTTGAAAATCGAGGAAATAAATATCACAATATAAAATATAAAAGACATATAAGGTGCAATAATAAAGGCGGAACAATCTCGATTGTAATAACGTCGTTGCAATAATAAAGGCGGAACAATCTCGATTGTAATAACGTCGTTGCAATACTAAAGGCGGAACAATCTCGATTGTAATAACGTCGTTGCAATAATAAAGGCGGATCAATCTCGATTGTAATAACGTCGTTGCAATACTAAAGGCGTAACAATCTCGATTGTAATAACGTCATTGCAATAATAAAGGCGGAACAATCTCGATTGTAATAACGTCGTGGCAATACTAAAGGCGGAACAATCTCGATTGTAATAACGTCGTGGCAATACTAAAGGCGGAACAATCTCGATTGTAATAACGTAGTTGCAATAATAAAGGCGGAACAATCTCGATTGTAATAACGTCGTTGCAATAATAAAGGCGGAAAAATCTCGATTGTAATAACATCGTTGCAATAAGAAAGGCGGAACAATCTCGATTGTAATAACGTCGTTGCAATAATAAAGGCGGAACAATCACGATTGTAATAACGTCGTTGCAATAATAAAGGCGGAACAATCTCGATTGTAAAAACGTCGTTGCAATACTAAAGGCGGAACAATCTCGATTGTAATAACGTCGTTGCAATACTAAAGGCGGAACAAACTCGATTGTAATAACGTCGTTGCAATAGTAAAGGCGGAACAATCTCGATTGTAATAACGTCGTTGCAATAATAAAGGCGGAACAATCTCGATTGTAATAACGTCGTTGCAATAATAAAGGCGGATCAATCTCGATTGTAATAACTTCGTTGCAATAATAATAGCGGATCAATCTCGATTGTAATAACGTCGTTGCAATAATAAAGGCGGAACAATCTCGATTGTAATAACATCGTTGCAATAAGAAAGGCGGAACAATCTCGATTGTAATAACGTCGTTGCAATAATAACGGCGGAACAATCTCGATTGTAAAAACGTCGTTGCAATACTAAAGGCGGAACAATCTCGATTGTAAAAACGTCGTTGCAATACTAAAGGCGGAACAATCTCGATTGTAATAACGTCGTTGTAATAATAAAGGCGGAACAATCTCGATTGTAATAACGTCGTTGCAATAATAAAGGCGGAACAATCTCGATTGTAATAACGTCTTTGCAATACTAAAGGCGGAACAATCTCGATTGTAATAACGTCGTTGCAATAATAAAGGCGGAACAATCTCGATTGTAATAACGTCGTTGCAATAATAAAGTCGGAACAATCTCGATTGTAATAACGTCTTTGCAATAATAAAGGCGGAACAATCTCGATTGTAATAACGTCGTTGCAATAATAAAGGCGGATCAATCTCGATTGTAATAACGTCGTTGCAATACTAAAGGCGTAACAATCTCGATTGTAATAACGTCATTGCAATAATAAAGGCGGAACAATCTCGATTGTAATAACGTCGTTGCAATAATAAAGGCGGAACAATCTCGATTGTAATAACGTCTTTGCAATAATAAAGGCGGAACAATCTCGATTGTAATAACGTCGTTACAACAATAAAGGCGGAACAATCTCGATTGTAATAACGTCGTTGCAATAATAAAGGCGGAACAATCTCGATTGTAATAACGTCTTTGCAATACTAAAGGCGGAACAATCTCGATTGTAATAACGTCGTTGCAATAATAAAGGCGGAACAATCTCGATTGTAATAACGTCGTTGCAATAATAAAGGCGGAACAATCTCGATTGTAATAACGTCGTTGCAATAATAATGGCGGAACAATCTCGATAGTAATAACGTCGTTGCAATACTAAAGGCGGAACAATCTCGATTGTAATAGCGTCGTGGCAATACTAAAGGCGGAACAATCTCGATTGTAATAACGTAGTTGCAATAATAAAGGCGGAACAATCTCGATTGTAATAACGTCGTTGCAATAATAAAGGCGGAAAAATCTCGATTGTAAAAACGTCGTTGCAATACTAAAGGCGGAACAATCTCGATTGTAATAACGTCGTTGCAATACTAAAGGCGGAACAAACTCGATTGTAATAACGTCGTTGCAATAATAAAGGCGGAACAATCTCGATTGTAATAACGTCGTTGTAATAATAAAGGCGGAACAATCTCGATTGTAAAAACGTCGTTGCAATACTAAAGGTGGAACAATCTCGATTGTAATAACGTCGTTGCAATACTAAAGGCGGAACAATCTCGATTGTAATAACGTCGTTGCAATAATAAAGGCGGATCAATCTCGATTGTAATAACGTCGTTGCAATAATAAAGGCGGATCAATCTCGATTGTAATAACTTCGTTGCAATAATAAAGTCGGAACAATCTCGATTGTAATAACGTCGTTGCAATAATAAAGGCGGAACAATCTCGATTGTAAAAACGTCGTTGCAATACTAAAGGCGGAACAATCTCGATTGTAATAACGTCGTTGCAATAATAAAGGCGGAACAATCTCGATTGTAATAACGTCGTTGCAATAATAAAGGCGGATCAATCTCGATTGTAATAACGTCGTTGCAATAATAAAGGCGGATCAATCTCGATTGTAATAACTTCGTTGCAATAATAATGGCGGATCAATCTCGATTGTAATAACGTCGTTGCAATAATAAAGGCGGAACAATCTCGATTGTAATAACATCGTTGCAATAAGAAAGGCGGAACAATCTCGATTGTAATAACGTCGTTGCAATAATAACGGCGGAACAATCTCGATTGTAAAAACGTCGTTGCAATACTAAAGGCGGAACAATCTCGATTGTAAAAACGTCGTTGCAATACTAAAGGCGGAACAATCTCGATTGTAATAACGTCGTTGCAATAATAAAGGCGGATCAATCTCGATTGTAATAACGTCGTTGCAATAATAATGGCGGATCAATCTCGATTGTAATAACGTCGTTGCAATAATAATGGCGGATCAATCTCGATTGTAATAACGTCGTTGCAATAATAAAGGCGGAACAATCTCGATTGTAATAACGTCGTTGCAATAAGAAAGGCGGAACAATCTCGATTGTAATAACGTCTTTGCAATACTAAAGGCGGAACAATCTCGATTGTAATAACGTCGTTGCAACAATAAAGGCGGAACAATCTCGATTGTAATAACGTCGTTGCAATAATAAAGGCGGAACAATCTCGATTGTAATAACGTCGTTGCAATAATAATGGGGGAACAATCTCGATTGTAATACCGTCGTTGCAATAATAAAGGCGGATCAATCTCGATTGTAATAACGTCTTTGCAATAATAAAGGCTGAACAATCTCGATTGTAATAACGTCGTTGCAATAATAAAGGCGGATCAATCTCGATTGTAATAACGTCGTTGCAATACTAAAGGCGTAACAATCTCGACTGTAATAACGTCGTTGCAATAATAAAGGCGGAACAATCTCGATTGTAATAACGTCGTTGCAATAATAAAGGCGGAACAATCTCGATTGTAATAACGTCGTTGCAATAATAAAGGCGGAACAATCTCGATTGTAATAACGTCGTTACAATAATAAAGGCGGAACAATCTCGATTGTAATAACGTCTTTGCAATACTAAAGGCGGAATAATCTCGATTGTAATAACGTCGTTGCAATAATAAAGGCGGGACAATCTCGATTGTAATAACGTCGTTGCAATAATAATGGCGGATCAATCTCGATTGCAATAACGTCTTTGCAATACTAAAGGCGGAACAATCTCGATTGTAATAACGTCGTTGCAATAATAAAGGCGGAAGAATCTCGATTGTAATAACGTCGTTGCAATAATAAAGTCGGAACAATCTCGATTGTAATAACGTCTTTGCAATAATAAAGGCGGAACAATCTCGATTGTAATAACGTCGTTGCAATAATAAATGCGGATCAATCTCGATTGTAATAACGTCGTTGCAATAATAAAGTCGGAACAATGTCGATTGTAATAACGTCTTTGCAATACTAAAGGCGGAACAATCTCGATTGTAATAACGTCGTTGCAATAATAAAGGCGGGACAATCTCGATTGTAATAACGTCGTTGCAATAATAATGGCGGATCAATCTCGATTGCAATAACGTCTTTGCAATACTAAAGGCGGAACAATCTCGATTGTAATAACGTCGTTGCAATAATAAAGGCGGAAGAATCTCGATTGTAATAACGTCGTTGCAATAATAAAGTCGGAACAATCTCGATTGTAATAACGTCGTTGCAATAATAAAGGCGGATCAATCTCGATTGTAATAACGTCGTTGCAATAATAAAGTCGGAACAATGTCGATTGTAATAACGTCTTTGCAATACTAAAGGCGGAACAATCTCGATTGTAATAACGTCGTTGCAATAATAAAGGCGGGACAATCTCGATTGTAATAACGTCGTTGCAATAATAATGGCGGATCAATCTCGATTGCAATAACGTCTTTGCAATACTAAAGGCGGAACAATCTCGATTGTAATAACGTCGTTGCAATAATAAAGGCGGAAGAATCTCGATTGTAATAACGTCGTTGCAATAATAAAGTCGGAACAATCTCGATTGTAATAACGTCTTTGCAATAATAAAGGCGGAACAATCTCGATTGTAATAACGTCGTTGCAATAATAAAGGCGGATAAATCTCGATTGTAATAACGTCGTTGCAATACTAAAGGCGTAACAATCTCGATTGTAATAACGTCGTTGCAATAATAAAGGCGGAACAATCTCGATTGTAATAACGTCGTTGCAATAATAAAGGCGGAACAATCTCGATTGTAATAACGTCTTTGCAATACTAAAGGCGGAACAATCTCGATTGTAATAACGTCTTTGCAATACTAAAGGCGGAACAATCTCGATTGTAATAACGTCGTTGCAACAATAAAGGCGGAACAATCTCGATTGTAATAACGTCGTTGCAATAATAAAGGCGGAACAATCTCGATTGTAATAACGTCGTTGCAATAATAATGGCGGAACAATCTCGATTGTAATAACGTCGTTGCAATAATAAAGGCGGATCAATCTCGATTGTAATAACGTCTTTGCAATAATAAAGGCTGAACAATCTCGATTGTAATAACGTCGTTGCAATAATAAAGGCGGATCAATCTCGATTGTAATAACGTCGTTGCAATACTAAAGGCGTAACAATCTCGATTGTAATAACGTCGTTGCAATAATAAAGGCGGAACAATCTCGATTGTAATAACGTCGTTGCAATAATAAAGGCGGAACAATCTCGATTGTAATAACGTCGTTGCAATAATAAAGGCGGAACAATCTCGATTGTAATAACGTCGTTACAATAATAAAGGCGGAACAATCTCGATTGTAATAACGTCTTTGCAATACTAAAGGCGGAACAATCTCGATTGTAATAACGTCGTTGCAATAATAAAGGCGGGACAATCTCGATTGTAATAACGTCGTTGCAATAATAATGGCGGATCAATCTCGATTGCAATAACGTCTTTGCAATACTAAAGGCGGAACAATCTCGATTGTAATAACGTCGTTGCAATAATAAAGGCGGAAGAATCTCGATTGTAATAACGTCGTTGCAATAATAAAGTCGGAACAATCTCGATTGTAATAACGTCGTTGCAATAATAAAGGCGGAACAATCTCGATTGTAATAACGTCGTTGCAATAATAAAGGCGGATCAATCTCGATTGTAATAACGTCGTTGCAATAATAAAGTCGGAACAATGTCGATTGTAATAACATCTTTGCAATACTAAAGGCGGAACAATCTCGATTGTAATAACGTCGTTGCAATAATAAAGGCGGGACAATCTCGATTGTAATAACGTCGTTGCAATAATAATGGCGGATCAATCTCGATTGCAATAACGTCTTTGCAATACTAAAGGCGGAACAATCTCGATTGTAATAACGTCGTTGCAATAATAAAGGCGGAAGAATCTCGATTGTAATAACGTCGTTGCAATAATAAAGTCGGAACAATCTCGATTGTAATAACGTCTTTGCAATAATAAAGGCGGAACAATCTCGATTGTAATAACGTCGTTGCAATAATAAAGGCGGATAAATCTCGATTGTAATAACGTCGTTGCAATACTAAAGGCGTAACAATCTCGATTGTAATAACGTCGTTGCAATAATAAAGGCGGAACAATCTCGAATGTAATAACGTCGTTGCAAAAATAAAGGCGGAACAATCTCGATTGTAATAACGTCGTTGCAATAATAAAGGCGGAACAATCTCGATTGTAATAACGTCGTTACAATAATAAAGGCGGAACAATCTCGATTGTAATAACGTCGTTGCAATAATAAAGGTGGAACAATCTCGATTGTAATAACGTCTTTGCAATACTAAAGGCGGAACAATCTCGATTGAAATAACGTCGTTGCAATAATAAAGGCGGAACAATCTCGATTGTTATAACGTCGTTGCAATAATAAAGTCGGAACAATCTCGATTGTAATAACGTCGTTGCAATAATAAAGGCGGAACAATCTCGATTGTAATAACGTCGTTGCAATAATAAAGGCGGATCAATCTCGATTGTAATAACGTCGTTGCAATACAAAAAGGCGGAACAATCTCGATTGTAATAACGTCGTTGCAATAATAAAGGCGGAACAATCTCGATTGTAATAACGTCGTTGCAATAATAAAGGCGGATCAATCTCAATTGTAATAACGTCGTTGCAATACTAAAGGCGTAACAATCTCGATTGTAATAACGTCGTTGCAATAATAAAGGCGGAACAATCTCGATTGTAATAACGTCGTTGCAATAATAAAGGCGGAACAATCTCGATTGTAATAACGTCGTTACAATAATAAAGGCGGAACAATCTCGATTGTAATAACGTCGTTACAATAATAAAGGCGGAACAATCTCGATTGTAATAACGTCTTTGCAATACTAAAGGCGGAACAATCTCGATTGAAATAACGTCGTTGCAATAATAAAGGCAGAACAATCTCGATTGTAATAACGTCGTTGCAATAATAAAGTCGGAACAATCTCGATTGTAATAACGTCGTTGCAATAATAAAGGCGGAACAATCTCGATTGTAATAACGTCGTTGCAATAATAAAGGCGGATCAATCTCGATTGTAATAACGTCGTTGCAATACAAAAAGGCGGAACAATCTCGATTGTAATAACGTCGTTGCAATAATAAAGGCGGAACAATCTCGATTGTAATAACGTCGTTGCAAAAATAAAGGCGGAACAATCTCGATTGTAATAACGTCGTTGCAATACTAAAGGCGGACAATATCGATTGTAATAACGTCGTTGCAATAATAAAGGCGGAACAATCTCGATTGTAATAACGTCGTTGCAATAATAAAGGCGGAACAATCTCGATTGTAATAACGTCGTTGCAATAATAATGGCGGAACAATCTCGATTGTAATAACGTCGTTGCAATAATAAAGGCGGAACAATCTCGATTGTAATAACGTCGTTGCAATAATAAAGGCGGAACAATCTCGATTGTAATAACGTCTTTCCAATACTAAAGGGGGAACAATCTCGATTGTAATAACGTCGTTGCAATAATAAAGGCGGATCAATCTCGATTGTAATAACGTCGTTGCAATAATAAAGGCGGAACAATCTCGATTGTAATAACGTCGTTGCAATAATAATGGGGGATCAATCTCGATTGTAATAACGTCGTTGCAATTATAAAGGCGGAACAATGTCGATTGTAATAACGTCGTTGCAATAATAAAGGCGGAACAATCTCGATTGTAATAACGTCTTTGCAATAATAATGGCGGATCTATCTCGATTGTAATAATGTCGTTGCAATAATAAAGGCGGAACAATCTCGATTGTAATAACGTCGTTGCAATAATAAAGGCGGAACAATCTCGATTGTAATAACGTCGTTGCAATACTAAAGGCGGAACAATCTCGATTGTAATAACGTCGTTGCAATAATAAAGGCGGAACAATCTCGATTGTAATAACGTCGTTGCAATAATAAAGGCGGAACAATCTCGATTGTAATAACGTCGTTGCAATAATAATGGCGGAACAATCTCGATTGTAATAACGTCGTTGCAATAATAAAGGCGGAACAATCTCGATTGTAATAAAGGCGTTGCAATAATAAAGGCGGAACAATCTCGATTGTAATAACGTCTTTGCAATACTAAAGGGGTAACAATCTCGATTGTAATAACGTCGTTGCAATAATAAAGGCGGATCAATCTCGATTGTAATAACGTCGTTGCAATAATAAAGGCGGAACAATCTCGATTGTAATAACGTCGTTGCAATAATAATGGCGGATCAATCTCGATTGTAATAACGTCGTTGCAATAATAAAGGCGGAACAATCTCGATTGTAATAACGTCGTTGCAATACTAAAGGCGGAACAATCTCGATTGTAATAACGTCGTTGCAATAATAAAGTCGGAACAATCTCGATTGTAAAAACGTCGTTGCAATAATAAAGGCGGAACAATCTCGATTGTAATAACGTCGTTGCAATAATAAAGGCGGAACAATCTCGATTGTAATAACGTCGTTGCAATAATAATGGCGGAACAATCTCGATTGTAATAACGTCTTTGCAATACTAAAGTCGGAACAATCTCGACTGTAATAACGTCTTTGCAATAATAAAGGCGGAACAATCTCGATTGTAATAACGTCGTTGCAATAATAAAGGCGGATCAATCTCGATTGTAATAACGTCGTTGCAATACTAATGGCGTAACAATCTCGATTGTAATAACGTCGTTGCAATAATAAAGGCGGAACAATCTCGATTGTAATAACGTCGTTGCAATAATAAAGGCGGAACAATCTCGATTGTAATAACGTCTTTGCAATACTAAAGGCGGAACAATCTCGATTGAAATAACGTCGTTGCAATAATAAAGGCGGAACAATCTCGATTGTAATAACGTCGTTGCAATACTAAAGGCGGAACAATCTCGATTGTAATAACGTCGTTGCAATAATAAAGGCGGAACAATCTCGATTGTAATAACGTCGTTGCAATAACAAAGGCGGAACAATCTCGATTGTAATAACGTCGTTGCAATAATAATGGCGGAACAATCTCGATTGTAATAACGTCGTTGCAATAATAAAGTCGGAACAATCTCGATTGTAATAACGTCTTTGCAATAATAAAAGCGGACCAATCTCGATTGTAATAACGTCGTTGCAATAATAAAGGCGGATCAATCTCGATTGTAATAACGTCGTTGCAATACTAATGGCGTAACAATCTCGATTGTAATAACGTCGTTGCAATAATAAAGTCGGAACAATCTCGATTGTAATAAAATCGTTGCAATAATAAAGGCGGACCAATCTCGATTGTAATAACGTCGTTGCAATAATAAAGGCGGAACAATCTCGATTGTAATAACGTCGTTACAATAATAAAGGCGGAACAATCTCGATTGTAATAACGTCGTTGCAATAATAAAGGCGGAACAATCTCGATTGTAATAACGTCTTTGCAATACTAAAGGCGGAACAATCTCGATTGTAATAACGTCGTTGCAATAATAAAGGCGGAACAATCTCGATTGTAATAACGTCGTTGCAATAATAAAGGCGGAACAATCTCGATTGTAATAACGTCGTTGCAATAATAATGGCGGAAGAATCTCGATTGTAATAACGTCGTTGCAATAATAAAGGCGGATCAATCTCGGTTGTAATAACGTCTTTGCAATACTAAAGGCGGAACAATCTCGATTGTAATAACGTCGTTGCAATAATAAAGGCGGAACAATCTCGATTGTAATAACGTCGTTGCAATAATAAAGGCGGAACAATCTCGATTGTAATAACGTCGTTGCAATAATAATGGCGGAACAATCTCGATTGTAATAACGTCGTTGCAATAATAAAGGCGGATCAATCTCGATTGTAATAACGACTTTGCAATAATAAAGGCGGAACAATCTCGATTGTAATAACGTCTTTGCAATACTAAAGGCGGAACAATCTCGATTGTAATAACGTCGTTGCAATAATAAAGGCGGAACAATCTCGATTGTAATAACGTCGTTGCAATAATAAAGTCGGAACAATCTCGATTGTAATAACGTCTTTGCAATAATAAAGGCGGAACAATCTCGATTGTAATAACGTCGTTGCAATAATAAAGGCGGATCAATCTCGATTGTAATAACGTCGTTGCAATACTAAAGGCGTAACAATCTCGATTGTAATAACGTCGTTGCAATAATAAAGGCGGAACAATCTCGATTGTAATAACGTCGTTGCAATAATAAAGGCGGAACAATCTCGATTGTAATAACGTCGTTGCAATAATAAAGGCGGAACAATCTCGATTGTAATAACGTCGTTACAATAATAAAGGCGGAACAATCTCGATTGTAATAACGTCGTTGCAATAATAAAGGCGGAACAATCTCGATTGTAATAACGTCTTTGCAATACTAAAGGCGGAACAATCTCGATTGAAATAACGTCGTTGCAATAATAAAGGCGGAACAATCTCGATTGTAATAACGTCGTTGCAATAATAAAGTCGGAACAATCTCGATTGTAATAACGTCGTTGCAATAATAAAGGCGGATCAATCTCGATTGTAATAACGTCGTTGCAATAATAAAGGCGGAACAATCTCGATTGTAATAACGTCTTTGCAATACTAAAGGGGGAACAATCTCGATTGTAATAACGTCGTTGCAATAATAAAGGCGGATCAATCTATATTGTAATAACATCGTTGCAATAATAAAGGCGGAACAATCTCGATTGTAATAACGTCGTTGCAATATTAATGGCGGATCAATCTCGATTGTAATAACGTCGTTGCAATAATAAAGGCGGAACAATCTCGATTGTAATAACGTCGTTGCAATAATAAAGGCGGAACAATCTCGATTGTAATAACGTCGTTGCAATAATAATGGCGGATCTATCTCGATTGTAATAATGTCGTTGCAATACTAAAGGCGGAATAATCTCGATTGTAATAACGTCGTTGCAATAATAAAGGCGGAACAATCTCGATTGTAATAACGTCTTTGCAATACTAAAGGCGGAACAATCTCGATTGTAATAACGTCGTTGCAATAATAAAGGCGGATCAATCTCGATTGTAATAACGTCGTTGCAATAATAAAGGCGGAACAATCTCGATTGTAATAACGTCGTTGCAATAATAATGGCGGATCAATCTCGATTGTAATAACGTCGTTGCAATAATTAAAGGCGGAACAATCTCGATTGTAATAACGTCGTTGCAATAATAAAGGCGGAACAATATCGATTGTAATAACGTCGTTGCAATACTAAAGGCGGAACAATCTCGATTGTAATAACGTCGTTGCAATAATAAAGGCGGAACAATCTCGATTGTAATAACGTCGTTGCAATAATAATGGCGGATCTATCTCGATTGTAATAATGTCGTTGCAATACTAAAGGCGGAACAATCTCGATTGTAATAACGTCGTTGCAATAATAAAGGCGGAACAATCTCGATTGTAATAACGTCGTTGCAATAATAAAGGCGGATCAATCTCGATTGTAATAACGTCTTTGCAATAATAAAGGCGGAACAATCTCGATTGTAATAACGTCTTTGCAATACTAAAGGCGGAACAATCTCGATTGTAATAACGTCGTTGCAATAATAAAGGCGGAACAATCTCGATTGTAATAACGTCGTTGCAATAATAAAGTCGGAACAATCTCGATTGTAATAACGTCTTTGCAATAATAAAGGCGGAACAATCTCGATTGTAATAACGTCGTTGCAATAATAAAGGCGGATCAATCTCGATTGTAATAACGTCGTTGCAATACTAAAGGCGTAACAATCTCGATTGTAATAAAGTCGTTGCAATAATAAAGGCGGAACAATCTCGATTGTAATAAACGTCGTTGCAATAATAAAGGCGGAACAATCTCGATTGTAATAACGTCGTTGCAATAATAAAGGCGGAACAATCTCGATTGTAATAACCTCTTTGCAATACTAAAGGCGGAACAATCTCGATTGAAATAACGTCGTTGCAATAATAAAGGCGGAACAATCTCGATTGTAATAACGTCGTTGCAATAATAAAGTCGGAACAATCTCGATTGTAATAACGTCGTTGCAATAATAAAGGCGGAACAATCTCGATTGTAATAACGTCGTTGCAATAATAAAGGCGGATCAATCTCGATTGTAATAACGTCGTTGCAATACAAAAAGGCGGAACAATCTCGATTGTAATAACGTCGTTGCAATAATAAAGGCGGAACAATCTCGATTGTAATAACGTCGTTGCAATACTAAAGGCGGAACAATCTCGATTGTAATAACGTCGTTGCAATAATAAAGGCGGAACAATCTCGATTGTAATAACGTCGTTGCAATAATAAAGGCGGAACAATCTCGATTGTAATAACGTCGTTGCAATAATAATGGCGGAACAATCTCGATTGTAATAACGTCGTTGCAATAATAAAGGCGGAACAATCTCGATTGTAATAACGTCGTTGCAATAATAAAGGCGGGACAATCTCCATTGTAATAACGTCTTTGCAATACTAAAGGGGGAACAATCTCGATTGTAATAACGTCGTTGCAATAATAAAGGCGGATCAATCTCGATTGTAATAACGTCGTTGCAATAATAAAGGCGGAACAATCTCGATTGTAATAACGTCGTTGCAATATTAATGGCGGATCAATCTCGATTGTAATAATGTCGTTGCAATAATAAAGGCGGAACAATCTCGATTGTAATAACGTCGTTGCAATAATAAAGGCGGAACAATCTCGATTGTAATAACGTCGTTGCAATAATAATGGCGGATCTATCTCGATTGTAATAATGTCTTTGCAATACTAAAGGCGGAACAATCTCGATTGTAATAACGTCGTTGCAATAATAAAGGCGGAACAATCTCGATTGTAATAACATCTTTGCAATACTAAAGGCGGAACAATCTCGATTGTAATAACGTCGTTGCAATAATAAAGGCGGATCAATCTCGATTGTAATAACGTCGTTGCAATAATAAAGGCGGAACAATCTCGATTGTAATAACGTCGTTGCAATAATAATGGCGGATCAATCTCGATTGTAATAACGTCGTTGCAATAATAAAGGCGGAACAATCTCGATTGTAATAACGTCGTTGCAATAATAAAGGCGGAACAATATCGATTGTAATAACGTCGTTGCAATACTAAAGGCGGAACAATCTCGATTGTAATAACGTCGTTGCAATAATAAAGGCGGAACAATCTCGATTGTAATAACGTCGTTGCAATAATAATGGCGGATCTATCTCGATTGTAATAATGTCGTTGCAATACTAAAGGCGGAACAATCTCGATTGTAATAACGTCGTTGCAATAATAAAGTCGGAACAATCTCGATTGTAATAACGTCTTTGCAATAATAAAGGCGGAACAATCTCGATTGTAATAACGTCGTTGCAATAATAAAGGCGGATCAATCTCGATTGTAATAACGTCGTTGCAATACTAAAGGCGTAACAATCTCGATTGTAATAAAGTCGTTGCAATAATAAAGGCGGAACAATCTCGATTGTAATAAACGTCGTTGCAATAATAAAGGCGGAACAATCTCGATTGTAATAACGTCGTTGCAATAATAAAGGCGGAACAATCTCGATTGTAATAACGTCTTTGCATTACTAAAGGCGGAACAATCTCGATTGAAATAACGTCGTTGCAATAATAAAGGCGGAACAATCTCGATTGTAATAACGTCGTTGCAATAATAAAGTCGGAACAATCTCGATTGTAATAACGTCGTTGCAATAATAAAGGCGGATCAATCTCGATTGTAATAACGTCGTTGCAATACAAAAAGGCGGAACAATCTTGATTGTAATAACGTCGTTGCAATAATAAAGGCGGAACAATCTCGATTGTAATAACGTCGTTGCAATACTAAAGGCGGAACAATCTCGATTGTAATAACGTCGTTGCAATAATAAAGGCGGAACAATCTCGATTGTAATAACGTCGTTGCAATAATAAAGGCGGAACAATCTCGATTGTAATAACGTCGTTGCAATAATAATGGCGGAACAATCTCGATTGTAATAACGTCGTTGCAATAATAAAGGCGGAACAATCTCGATTGTAATAACGTCGTTGCAATAATAAAGGCGGAACAATCTCCATTGTAATAACGTCTTTGCAATACTAAAGGGGGAACAATCTCGATTGTAATAACGTCGTTGCAATAATAAAGGCGGATCAATCTCGATTGTAATAACGTCGTTGCAATAATAAAGGCGGAACAATCTCGATTGTAATAACGTCGTTGTAATATTAATGGCGGATCAATCTCTATTGTAATAATGTCGTTGCAATAATAAAGGCGGAACAATCTCGATTGTAATAACGTCGTTGCAATAATAAAGGCGGAACAATCTCGATTGTAATAACGTCGTTGCAATAATAAAGGCGGAACAATCTCGATTGTAATAACGTCTTTGGAATACTAAAGGCGGAACAATCTCGATTGTAATAACGTCGTTGCAATAATAAAGGCGGATCAATCTCGATTGTAATAACGTCGTTGCAATAATAAAGGCGGAACAATCTCGATTGTAATAACGTCGTTGCAATAATAATGGCGGATCAATCTCGATTGTAATAACGTCGTTGCAATAATAAAGGCGGAACAATCTCGATTGTAATAACGTCGTTGCAATAATAAAGGCGGAACAATATCGATTGTAATAACGTCGTTGCAATACTAAAGGCGGAACAATCTCGATTGTAATAACGTCGTTGCAATAATAAAGGCGGAACAATCTCGATTGTAATAACGTCGTTGCAATAATAATGGCGGATCTATCTCGATTGTAATAATGTCGTTGCAATACTAAAGGCGGAACAATCTCGATTGTAATAACGTCGTTGCAATAATAAAGGCGGAACAATCTCGATTGTAATAACGTCGTTGCAATAATAAAGGCGGAACAATCTCGATTGTAATAACGTCGTTGCAATAATAAAGTCGGAACAATCTCGATTGTAATAACGTCGTTGCAATAATAATGGCGTAACAATCTCGATTGTAATAACGTCGTTGCAATAATAAAGGCGGAACAATCTCGATTGTAATAACGTCGTTGCAATACTAACGGCGGAACAAACTCGATTGTAATAACGTCAAATCATTTTCTTACCCGCGCTTTTTTTTTCATTCTTCAAACTTGCGCGTCCGTTTTTGTTTTTTTTTTACTTTTCTCCTTGTGGCCCCTTTCCTTTTTTGTTAATTTTTACCTTGCGCGCGAGGAGTTAACCACTTATTTTCCTAAAAAAATCTGTCGCTCGCTAAATCTATAAATAGGCAGTGAAATTCTCTGTTATCCCCTTTTCTCTATTTTAATCAGAGACGCTAACAAGAAAAATGCTTTCCCTACTGGGTAATGCTCACCTACACAAGCGCGCTCCCCACCCACCCTACGTTTCCCTTCACTTGCATCAATGTAACACCTTTCTCTGGGACTTCTACACACATTTTACACACACAAACAATTCATTAGTTTAAATGTTTTCTTCTTTCATGTTCATTGTTTTATCTCACACAATCTTCAATTGACTATGTATAACTTTGTTTTGTTAGTACACACCTATCATTTGTTTATTTATATATATATATATATAAAAGTGAACATAGAAGTCAACACTTAGAGGCGGCAGTCTGTTTCATGCTAGATGCAATCGTCAGGCCACGATTGCATCTAGCATGAAACAGACTGTCGCCTCTAAGTGCTGACTTCTATGTTCACTTTTATATTTACACACGCTCTATCTCTGATATTGAGCACTTTATCCCATAAATATAGCACGCCTTACGAGTATATTTCTTCATATATATATATATATATATATATATATAAAATATTAGTGGTCAACACACACACACATATATATATATAAATTCCGAAGATGATAGAATCCAGGTAGAACTCAATGTTCAGAACAGAGTAATAATATAATATAAAAAGCTCAAACACAAATATTCCATGGTTATATATATATATATATATATATATATATATATATATATATATATATATGTACTAGAATAATCCTACCTACTAGGTAGGTATGTTTGCCTGGCCCCGTAGTATTATTCTAGTTTATCGCTCTACTTAGCGTATTGAGCACTCTACGTCGTTGTATTTTTACTCGTTTTGGGTTTTTTTTTATTTGGACTTCGAGCTTAAACACTTGGCGATTAGTTTCGTCTTGTTTTAATGTTCTTGGTTCTTTCAATTTTTACGGATTTGTTTTACTGCAATTTGAGCTATCCGACCTTTTTCCAAATGAGTACTACCATTTATATATATATATATATATATATATATATATGTGTGTGTGTGTGTGTGAAAATATATATAAAAAAAAAATATATATATATATAAAGATATTTTTAGGTACAAAATTTAATGATCGAAATAAAAGTATAAAACATAAAAAAATAAAAGTATATTACGAGACATATTAAAAAAAAAAAAAAAGTTTTGTTTAGTTTTTGTTTTTTGTTTTTTTTAATATGTCTCGTAATATTAATTTTTATACTTTTATTTCGATCATTAAATTTCGTACCTACAAAAATATCTTTAAATATATATATATATATATATATATATATATATATATATATATATATACAGTACGAGGCAAAAAAATGGGCGCACGCATAAAATGTCGATTTTTGTATTTTTACTAAGACAAGTGGGTAATAGAGTTCGTTTATTAATACAAGTATACATATGTACATTGTACAAGTCAAAAAATGATTTAGTATTTTTTTGTACTCTTTTGCTCTATTCTTCGTTGCATGCTATAGACGAAATTCTTTAGTAAGTAAACATCCTTCGCCAGATTTTTCTAGCATTTTGTTTAATTCGTGCAAAAGCTCATGTTTGCTGTTAACTTTCCTATTACCGGCATTCTTGTCTATTATCGCCCAAAGGTTTTCAATTGGGTTAAAGTCAGGACTCTGACTAGGCCACTGGAAGAGTTGCAATTTACCCTCGTCGCGCTTCGTCTCTAGATAACGTTTATTCTTTAAGGCAATATGCTTAGGACCGTTATCGAGTTGGAACGTAAAGCGCTGACCTTGGGTAACAATTTTTTTTTTTTTTAACAGAAAGCCACATTTGATTAGCAAAAATCTTGTGTTAATGATGCTGGTCCACGATTTCCTTCATTTTGTACAAATTACCAACTCCTGCTGCTACTACTTATTTGTCTTGGTAAAAATAAAAAAAAATCGACTTTCTATGGTTGCGTTCATTTTGCGCCTCGTACTGTATACTGGTGTGTTTATGAAAAAATAAATACGCAAAAATTCGTCTTTCACTCTGCCAGGCTTCGATGGTCTAGGGGTTAGAATCTCCGAGCTCTCCATAATATATTTAATCGGTCGAGCACTGTGGGGAGCAAGGAACGAATCTGTAAACAGTCACTATTACTGCTGACAATGCAAGACTCTCCTAGCTGATTGAGTTCTCTGAGTGACTGAGCACGTTGTGTATTGGTTAACGATCAAAAGCAAACACTTTTAACACAACGTTGAAAATCTCAGTTGTCGCTGTAAAAAGAAATCGGAAGACACGGATATGTCTGCCAAAACAACACTCTGTCCGGTGGCAATAGTTGCCGGTGGCACCAGGGGTGGCAGTACCGACTTAGCCACCGTAAGTGTGCTACCTCCCCTGGTTGGTGGCTGACGAGAGCAGAGTATGTCACGTGCTTTCACACGTTGTATGTAAAAAAATACATTTTTATTTATTTGCCTACTTTTATATTAATGAAATTATTATTTCATTTTAATTTGATAAATTATTTATGTATTTACTTTAAATAATAGGTTCTAATTTAACCATTTTTATTTTAATTTTTGAAACTTTTATGGTCATGTGTGAGATGGGAAAATTGTCGCCATTTTATATTTTTAATTTCGCGCATGCGCGCTTTTTTTATTTTGTTGACTGCACGGTATAGTAGGGTCAATTGGGTACCGTCTGTGAGTAAAAGAGCACTATGGCGCAATTCACTCCGCCAGAAATTTAGAAACAGCATGCTGTACTGCTTGTCATTCGCCCCTGAAGCTACAATAAAAAAAAAAACATTACAGAGTGTGTAGTTGTCAGACTGAGGACAGTGCAGAGGATTCAGAAAGAGTTGGATGAGTCTGATGGTGATTACAAAGGCGTTTAAAGTGATCCCTAATGATGACAATGTTATGCTCCAATTCATCTTCTCACGGGGCCTGAGACTCAATACTGAGCCCTACATTAAGTGCCTCGAGGCGGTAGTGCTGTCCTAGGTCAGGAGGGCGGCTGCTGAAAGATCCAATGTCTAACAATATGACTCTGCACCATGCGAAACAAGCAAGAGAACGAAGTTATGCTTCTCAGAATTTCTGCGACCACATCACCCCTTATATCTGGCCACCGAACTCTCCGGACTTCAACCCCCTTGATTATTATGTGTGGACCGCAGCTGAGCGAGAGACCAACAAAACTCCTTGTAACACCAAAAATGAACTGAGGGCAAGGATTATGGTAGCATTCACCAACTCAAATAAGGAAAGCGTCCAGAAGGAATGCAGAAGATTCCGGAGTCGTGTGGAGGCCGTGGTTGAAACAAATGGCGATTTTCTTGAATAAATTTACTGTTTAGTATTGCAAGATAATTTTGTTTAATTTTGGTGAATATATTTGTTAAAATAAGATGTCAGTTTTAATTTCATTCTTGCGTAATTTAGACGACAATTTATTCATCGTACCGTGTGTGTTGGCTTACACACACACACAAACGCATATATATATATATATATATATATATATATATATATATATATATATGAAAACGAAGTTGAAAATGGAACTAGACTCTTTAAAAATACTTGAGTAACTTAACCGGTTTCACAGTTCTGTGATTTTCAAAAGTTAAATTGACGTGTAACTATGACATGACCAGTTTTGAGAAACTGATTGTTGTGGATTTAAAATATAGCAACAATTTTATTTGGTCCACGCATTCGACTCACTTAAGTCGTCTTTAGGTGCGTGAGTAAAGAGAAGAATATCAAAAATATTTTGAGCAGCGTATTGTTTTCAAAAGCTTTGTTATTTCGCGTTCTGGGTATGACGATAAACTACATCCAACAGCAAGACCTCTGATCAGGAGGTTTTGAGGAGCGTGGAACCACCTCTTAATTGCTGGTGTCCCCAGGTCCATCTTGACCCGAGGTGGTAGCACCTGTTAGGGTCCCAGCTATGGGCAAAGAGATAACACTCAGATTACATCCGCGTCCTGGGTATGACGATAAACTACATCTGCGTCCTGAATAAGACGACAAATTACGTCCAACAACAAGGCTTCTGATAATGCATTTTTGAAAAAATAATGTTGCCAGCTGTACGTTTTTGAAAAAAAAATAATATTGCCAGCTATATGTTTTTGAAAAAAAATATTACCAGCTATACGTTTTTAAAAATAATATTACCAGCTATACGTTTTTGAAAAAATAATATTACCAGCTATACATTTTTGAGAGAAAAAATATTAACAGAAATAGATTTTTGATAAAACGAAAATATGACCAAGAAAAAAAAAGTTATCGGCATTAAATGACCCATTGAGATTGATATGCTGTAAAACAAAACAAACCAAACCAAACAATGCAGTTAAATATGTTATGAATGTAGTGTTCACTGAAGCACCCACGCGAGAGTCTGTTTCAAAAAGCAGCAGTTTTCGTAGAACTTCCCCCTTACAAATGGAATACGGTGTACACGATGCTAGTTTGACTCCGTGAACCTAGTATAGCGATTCCTAGCTGTAAAGGCCTGAACTGGTCGAACTAAAGAATGGGACTCAGCTAAGCATTTACCATAAAATGGCGATAGAGTAGCGATAGGCTTGTAACTTTGCGTCTGTGGGGTAAGAGGCTGTAGAGTGGAAGATAAAACATCCCTTAGAAACGGTGTAAGCGATTTTGAACTATGTAGGTTAACCCCACTTTGCTTTGTCAGGGTTGGCAAAGACACTGTTAGGTGATTCTACAAATTTTTTGTTTCTTTCGCTTTTTTATTTCTCTTTTCTTTTCAGCGGGCGATAGCACGGGTCTTGTTCCATGGCATGAAGATATCTTTCCCCTGAGTGTCTGAACACTTCCCCACCACAAACACACACTCTAATAGCTAACTTTTAATGCCTAATTTTTAGGTATATTTACATGCATACTAGCGTATCTGCTCGCCTTTTTTACTCAGTTTCTTGTTATACTAAAACACGTGAAGATATCACCATATTGAAATTTATTCAATTTCTTTTCACCTCTACTAATAATGACAACCTGTCGTTTATATGTGTACATTTTGTTTGCTATTTTATTTAGTCTGACTAGAAGGAGTGACCGCATCTGTAAGGAAATTGTCCAGCATCCACTGCCATATCGGAATGATTGATATTACATAGTAGTCCAGCAGTCTTTTCATTGTTTCTGTTGCCTCTTCTCTACATCTGTGAAGAAATTGTCCAGCATCCATTGCCATATAGGAGGATTGACATTACATAGCACCTGGAGACTCTTTGACTTTATTTCTAACAAAATTTTTCTATCTCTTAATAATTTGCTTTGTTTCTGGAAGACATCTTTCACCATTCCTATGCACCTGTCTTTTCCTGTCTTTTAATAGTTTGCATTTGTCAGCGTAGCCACACTTTTGTCCTATCCAACCTCTCCTTCCTCAGTGAAAAGATTGTCCCGCATTCACTGAAATATTTGAGATTAAACTACATCCAACAGCAAGACCTCTGATCAGGATATGGTACTTCAGCACTTTTTTTTTTTTTTGGCTTCTATAGACATTTTCATATTTCTTAATACTTTGCTTAGTTTCCTATGCACCATTCGCATTTCTCTGCAATATTTCCTGTCCGTGTTACTAGTTTTGGCGCAGAGCATCAATTGTCCCGATGATGCACTTAAGTGACCTTGTGTAACCCGACAAAAAAATTATTTCGTCAATTAACCAATGTTACTTCGCTGTCAAACAACTCGAAAAAAAAAGAAGGCGGATTGACTCCAATAGAGTTGTCTCCTTTTGTTTGTGGATAGCCAGTCGTCTAGTATTTTTTGCGGGATGCCATATGATTTGAATGTCACATGTTCAACACCTACAATTTTCTTGCCTGGTGTCAAAGTGACTATTGACGTCATCACAAAACGTGATCAAGATGATTGTCATTAGTATTTCATTAACATACAGAGCGTTGCGATTTACATAATATTCGTTCATTAATATCTCTGTTATAATTCAACTTGCCCCCCTCCCCGTCCATTCGTTCGTTGGTTAGTTCCGTAGTTCGCAAAGCGGTTACGCCCTACCAATGATTCATAAATAATAAACTATTCCATTTTGAGCGCTTGAAAGCATAGAACTGACATATCACAGATACTATATGGTTTCAGTGACAAGAAAAGAAGATGAAAGTGTTTACCGTCTCATGCAAATAACATAAATAATGGACTATTCCGTTCAAAACCGCTTCAAAACCTGAAACTGACATATCACAGATACTATATGGTTTCAGTGACAAAAAGAAAGAAAGCAAAAGTTTTTACCGTCTCCTGCCAATGACTCATAAATAATGGACTATTCTCTTTTGACTGTGTAGCCAAATAAAAGGCATACGGTATTTGGTTTCAGTGAGAAAGTGAATGAAAAAATATAAAAGTGTTTAACGTCTGTTTCAGTAAAAAGGGAAAACATTGTCAGTTTCAAATCTTCTCATTTGTACTCCCTTACTTCTTGAAATAGATTTATCAATAAAAACTTTTGCACAACTATCCAAAAATTAAGGGCGTTATTTAAATAATCTTACGTTTGAGTTGACATCACCTTCCACCTCGAGAGACGAGTGTTTAGCTAATTGTGATACAAGCTTGGGCATAAGCCGATGAGATCTTAGGGTTCTCATTACGACAAGACCCCCACCCAACTCACGGCGTTACTGAGTCCAAAGAAAAGGAGAAAACAATACAATTTGGTACCGACACAGCTAAAGTTGGCGGAATGAGATGTAGTACATTGTCCATCTGACTGCGGGGCTCCAATCCGGGTTTATGTAAAGTTTACTTAACCTCCTCTATTCACCCCAAGCAAGGCAATAAAGCCACTAAGTCACAAGGGTGTTAGTGAGTATGAAAGAATATGAGAAAAAAAAACATTAAGGAGAGAGAGACCAGGAGGAGTAGGAGTTTCGGTTTGAGTTTATTTTGTTTTACGGCATATCAACACCTCACTGGGTTATTTAATGCTGATAAGATTTTTAGGTAGGTTACTATGAATAGAATATGTATTCTTTGTAAGGAAACAGTTTGTAGATCTGGTTTCATTGGCGTATTTTTGTAAAGAGTGTTTTGGTTTTGGTCTGATTTGGTTTGGTTTGGTTTGGTTTGGTTTATTTTGTTTTACGGCATATCAACCTCAATAGGTTCTTTAATGTCGGCAATATTCTTATGATAGCGTCCTAATTATAGAATATGTATTCTTTGTAAGAAATCAGTTTGTAGATCAGGTTTAATTGACGTATTTTTGTAAAGGTTTTTTTCAAGCGCCAAATGTATTTCTGATTATAATTATTTTTCCTTCCAAAAATGTATTGCTGGTATTTTCTTTTTGTTCAAAAATGCATAGTTTGTAATTCTTTTTTTTTTTTTTCATAAGTACATTGCTTGTAATAAATTTTCAAAAATTTATCCCTGGTAATAACTATTAGCCCATAGCTGGGACCCTAACAGGTACTACCACCCACGGCCAAGGTGAACCTGAGAACATTAGCAATTAAGAGGTGGTTCGAAGCTCCTCAAAATCTCCTATTCAGGGCCAGATATAGTTTCTCAGGAGGGGGAGTCTTACTTCTCTGCAGAGGTGCAGTCAGCGTGGTCTGAAGCCCCAACCGACACGGCGTGAGAGAGCGAAAACAGTTAAAGTACAGAAGTTAAGAAAACAGAAGATAACGACTGATATTGCATTTAATGTTTTGAAAGTCAAAGTTAACTGGAAACCAAGAAGCTGGAACAGATTTCGACAAGTAAGTGAAGAAACTGTTAGCATAGAACTTACGGTTACATCTTGCCATTTCAACTGTAAAATGAAGAGAGCTCACCGTCAATCTAGTACTGCGTTTAAATTCATAAAGAGTACCTGAAGAACAAATTAAATTCATAAAGAGTACCTGAAGAACAAATTCAGTATTTTACTAAATCCTCCCTTTTAATTTATACTTTTTAACGATAATATCGCAATAATTAATTAAACTTACTATTTTTTTAATTCAGGTAACTTACTATTTTTTTCACTTCTTTATCATGTCACCGTAAGCAAGGCAAGGAAACCACTAAGACGCAAGTGGTTACTGATTAAAGAATAAGAAAAAGTAAAATATTATTAAGGAAAGAGAACAATAAAAGAACAGAAGTGAAGAAGACAGAAGATAACGATTGATAACTGCATTTAATTTTTTTAAGATCAATGATGACTAAGAAGTCAGAAGAGAGTTCCACAAGCGAGAAGTACGAAAGAAGAAATTCTTAGCATAGAACATACGGTTACATTTAAGTATTTCAATAGTAAAATGATGAACCCTGTCAATCTATTACTGCGCTTAAATTTGTAAAGACGAGGTGCTAAAGGGGAAAGTTCATCAGAGCAATTATCATGAAAATATTTATAGAAAAGACAAAGGGAGGCTATGTTACGTTGGTGGGAAAACTGACTGAAGCCGAAGTGACAGGTCAGAACCGATAACATTGAAGATTCTTAATCGGATTTTATCAAAAATCTCTAAATAGATAGCAGAAGCATCAGTCCTCTCGTCACTTACCTTTTCGGGAAGACGCCTCAGGTATAAAGGTAATAACCCTAGCCGACCAAGGGAGGGTATATTGTTTAGGGAGACGCCTATCGGACACTGGACATAATATTCAATTTTGTGCCAAAAAAAATATAGGCGAGAATTCTTTAAAACATTACAAAAAAATACGCGCGGGAGAAATTTCTGTCTGTGTGTCGTCATCATTCGCTTCTGACGTCACCAAGCGGAGCCATTTCTCTTGGTTCCCTTGATTTTTGCGTCTGGACAATTGGTGGGTTGAAGTGTTTTTGAATATTCTAACTTTAACCCAGTCTAGCGTATAACACGAATCACTCGAAATGTGCAGCTCGGACTCTAGAAATCTCGGGTTGTGTGCATGGAAGCAGTGGAGGGGATTTCATTTGTTAAAGATTTTCCTACACCGAAGAAGGTTTCCACCTGTTTGCAGCGAAAAGAAAAAAAAACTTTTAGCAATAACCTTTCTTGCTATCATCTTCCTAACGTAGTACATTCGAGATGAAGCTCCACTTCGCTTAACGAGTCACCTGTTTGACAACTCTGAACGAACGACCAACTACACTATTTGAAAATAAAGTGCTCACTAGGAACCAGTAAATTCCCCCTTTTTCGATTGTAGATGTGAAAGAATCTATCTAAACTCAACATAAAAGTTGTTGCTACCACATACAAAACAATAAAAGACTTAGTCGATTCTAAACAAAACAATAAGCTAAATCCTGAAATTGGAGTTTATTCCATCGCCTGTAATATTTGCCACAAAATATGCATAGGAGAAACCTCATGAAATCTAAATAAAAGATTATATGAACAAAATAAAGGGACATTTTACAAAATAATACATCAAATGTTTTGGTTGCCTACCATAACGAGACTGACCATAACTTTTACGTAAAAATGTTGCTATGATCAAAAGAGAAAATAATTCACTTCGACATGAATGTCTAGAGAACTGAGGGTCAGCCAAGAAGAATCCTTCCAGCAGTGCATAGAAGTGTAGCAGAGAAGGATGGAACAGTGCTGTAGACGAGAGGGGGGTTATTTCAAAGGGTAAACCATTTAGTTTGTTGTTTGTAATTGAAATAAATTGATTGTGACATCAGTCCCGTTACTTTTTAGACAGACCTTGTATATAAACAGCAAGCAATTGCATGAAATCGTATACTTATTGTATGAAATCTGTCTGAAAAGTAATTGGATTAGTATCGCAAACAATTTATTTCAATTCCAAACAACAAACTACATAGTTTCCCCTTCAAATAAACTCTTGATCAATCAGCAATTCTACAAAGAGATCCTGTGGAGTTTTCTTCGTTCAGTGCACGAGAAGAGATGGGAGTTGTGGCAGGAAAATCATAGCTGCTTCCCTACGGCAATGCACCTGTTCACAATACTCTGAGCATCCGGCAGTTACTGGTCAATAATATTGTCGTACAGGAACAACTTCCCTACTTGCATGATCCTGTTCCGTGTGACTTTTTTCTTTTCCCCAAGTTTCAAGGGGATTATCAAAGCATTTTGAAGGCATGGAGGTTATCAAAAGGGCCATAACAACAGCGTTAAGAATCATCAAAGAAGAATCCTTCCAGCAGTGCATAGAAGCATAGCGAAGAAGGATGGAACAGTGGTGTAGATGAGAAGGGGATTACTTCGAAATGTAAACCATTTAGTTTGTTGTTTGTAATTGAAATGAATTCCATACAGACCTCGTATATAAACAGCAAGCAATTGTATGAAATTGTATCCTTATTGTATGAAATCTGTCTGAAAAGTAATGGGACTAGTATCGCAAACAATTTATTTCAGTTCCAAGCAACAAAATACATGGTTTCCCCTTCAAATAAATCCTCGATCAATCAGCAATTCTACAAAGAGATTATACAGCGTCTTCTGGAAAACGCTGCAGGATCTCTTTCTAGAATCTCTTTGTAGAATTATTCTAATGGAAAATTCATTAGACTCGAAGGGGGCTACTTTAAAGGGAAGTTTGTTGTTTGGAATTGAAATAAATTGTTTGACACCAGCCCTGTTACTTTTCAGACTCCTTATATATATATATATATATATATATATATATATATATATATATATATATATATATAATTTCTCAGAGTTAACCTGTAGAAAAAACAATATTTATAAACGTAAAAGACAATAGGAAAACTGTAATATTAGCCGACGCGTTTCGTTCAATGTGGACTTTTTCAAGGCAAAAACGAAATTTATTAAAACAAAATAACTAATAATAACAAAACAAAATGTCCTTAGCAACTGGAAGAATTTAGAAAAAAAGTAATTTGACGTAATTTTCAATTGACAATATGAATATAGCGTTTTCTAAATTCTTTTCTACAAGTATTTTCATGGCAACTGCTCTGATGAGCTTTTTTTCGTTGCACCGAATACATGAAATTAAGCGTGCTATTAAACTGGCATCTAGGTCCCACGCATTTACTGTTGAAATAAATAACTTTTCTTGCACTTCTCGACTGTGAAACTCCCTTCCGTATACTTGCTTCGCTACAATCTTCAAAAATTTAAACGCAACGTCAATCACCATCTTTTTTCTTCTTGAATCTCGTTCAGCATTGATCATTTCCTCAATCTTCCCTATTCTCAGTCTTTTCTTTCACTTTTATTTCATGTGACTCCCTTGCATTTAAGTGGAATTATCACCTTGTTTGAGGTGAAATTATTAAAAAAAAAAAAACACACAGAAAAAAAGGATGACTCAAGTTTGAGATAAATATATATTTCTCACTAGTAACAGTTATCGTTGTACGATTTCAAATACTAATTTTTGAAGCAAGAAGGCATACATTTTCTACTTGCCACAACACAATCTTCCTGGTCCAGTTTCTGTTTGGCATTGCTTTTGATAAAATTTGCCAACATATTTTAAACACGTGGAAGACATGATTTACATATAAATTAAATTGTTTTCGTTTGAACTTTAAGATTAAAAAAACGGGAAATAAACTGGCCATTTTACATTTTTTAAAGGTATTTAAATTAACCTTGTTAAGTCTGGTACAAGGACGTATGTTTCGTGCATCTTTTAAAAATCGATCTCACTTTTAAAAAAAGCTAGTGTGAAAACCATTAACTCAAGCATCCCTCTATTAAGAGGCTCATTATCCCTTTTGTGGTTATGTAAATCCAGGAAATAATTGTAGATTGTATGATTTGGGGTAGAGGGGAGGTAATAATGATCTCGCGATACAACTCTTACTAATTAATCCATAGCTGGGGAGAAGAGATGGATTCATACATTGCTCAGGGGTATTTGCGCGTAAGTGAATATTACAAACCAAACTGGAACTGGAACTCGGCTCTTCAATTATCCATTACACCAGCCGCACATCCCAGCTTACAGCACCTAGTATTCCCAAACGGTCACCCATCTGACCAGGCTCAATGTTGCTTAACTTCGGTGATCGTAAGGGAACTAGTGTTTCAATGTGATGTGGCTGCAGGCCCAACAGTGAAAGAAAAAAGAAATTTAAAGAATGAGGAAAAAATGAAAACAGAAAGAAAGAAAGAAAGAAAGAAAGAAAGAAAGAAAGAAAGAAAGAAAGGAAGAAAGAATGCAACATTGAAGAAAAAAGTAATTTTGGAAAAAAAAAGAAAGAAAGAAAGAAAGAAAGAAAGAAAGAAAGAAAAGTAAGAAAACAAGGAACGCAAAACCAAAAAGTATAGAAAGAAAGAAGGAAACAAAAAACAAAGAATAAAGAAACTCACAAACAATACAAGAAAGAAGATAGCATTGTAAGAAAAAGGAAATTTAAAGAAAGAAAGAAAGAAAGAAAGAAAGAAAGAAAGGAAAAACGAAAAACAAATAGAAAGAAAGAAAGAAAGGAAGGAAAAACGAAAGAAAGAAAGAACAAAGAAACACACAAGCAATACAAGAAAGGAGACATTATTGAAAGAAAAAAGAAATTTAAAGAGAGAAAAAGATGCAAACAACAAGAAAGAAAAAGAGAAGCTTAATGTAATGGGCGAGTCACGTTCCCCCTACATGTGCCAATAACGTTACTGTCTGCAGAGAGCAGCTGCGTTCTGATAGTTATTTACAATCTGCTGATTTGAGATGAAACAGCTTTTTCACTATGGACGACACAACGTTTGATGACGTCATACCACTTTGAGCTAAGGATGTAAATGATTGGTTACCCTACAACCTAATTTGATCTCACCTGAATCAATATTATCCGCACTGATCAGCGCACGTCTTTTTACTGTTTTTTTTTTTTTACAAATTCACTGAAATACTACTTAATACTTACCAACCTTAACTGTGTATGGTACAAGGGTACCTGGAGGAAATTCGCAATTAGAAGACTGTATTGCACCAATCTTCCAGACAGAGAATACTTGTTTGCTGTGAAAGTCAGAAAAAACGGCTTTTGGAATAACTGCGTATGTAAATACTGTCCCGAATTTACAATTATAAAGAAAGTAAAAATAATAAAATGAATGCATTCAATAACACGTAAACTGATTTGGTATATATATATATATATATATATATATATATATATATGAAGAAATATGCTCTTAAGGTGTGCTATATTTATGGGATAAAATGCTCAATATCAGAGCGTGTGTAAATATAAAAGTGAACATTGAAGTCAACACTGTTCCATGCTCACAAATTCACATCAATCCAACTATATATATATATATATATATATATATATATATATATATATATATAACTCAAATATATATATTACAGTGTAAAATATATATGTGAGTTTATGTGTGTATGTTTCGTACCTCTGATGGTCTCTCCTTGTCGTGGTGGAGACGCTTGCGTGTTCCAGTGACTGTGAGATCGACATCCTCGTGAGTTCTAAACTTCCTGATAGAGCCACCCTTGGCGGTAAGGTCGAAGACGACGATGCAGACGAAGCGCAACCAACCTCAAGGTCCCCAAGCGAATAATGACTACAACAGATTTCAACGGTTGAACCAGCGGATGACAAGGGCTACGCTTGACGGACATGCTCCAGAATGCGCCGCTCAATATTATAACAGTGTCAGCGGTAATCCGTTGCAGTTTCATAACTGGATTTTGCATGTCTCATTCCATATGTGCCGCAGAGGAATGTCATGAAATCAAGCGTGTGGGTTACTTTCTGACAAGTTGAAATCCACCTTAAACAAATACCCACCATCGGCACTTTCTTCTACGCTGATTTTGTTTCACCTCCAACCAAATCTTGCAACCAAACAGCAATAGGGAATAGATGACGGGGGCAAGGTTTTGGTGAAACTGGAAGGTTCTAATCCAGAACCTGTATTTTAGCAGCAAATTTAGTCATCAACGCAATCATCATAAAAGAAGCGATAAGGAAAGAAGAAATTAAATTCTTGGATACTAGATAAAACTGACGATGAAAAGGGGTTACTAATTGAAATTGGGTTTGGTTTAGTTGGGTTTGGTTTACGGCATATCAACCTCAGTAGTTTATTTAATGCCGAAAATTTTTTTATTGCTGGTAATATTTTGTTTTGTCATAAATCTATTCCCGGTAATATTTTTCCTTTAAAAATATATTGCTGGCAATATTTTTCCACAAAAATGTATAGTTAATAATATTTTTTCTTCAAAAACATCGTTGGTAATATTTGTTCCTTCAAAAATTTATTGCTGTTAATATTTTTTTACAAAGTATTTCTGGTATTAAAACCTATTTTTGCACTTTCATAGTGTCTTTACCCAAGTTTCGGGTTTAACTATTTGCCCATAACTGGGACCCTAATAGGTGCTACCACCCTGGGTCAGAGTGGACCTGGGAACACCAGCAATTAAGAGGTGGTTCCATGCTCCTCGAAACCTTCTGATCAGAGACCTTGCTGCTGGGCGTAGCTTATCGTCTTATCCAGGACGCGGATGTAGTTTATCGTAATACCCAGGACGATGTAATTGGGATTTGGTTGAATATCTCAACATTCCCAAAATAAATAAATTCAACACAGATATGGATTTTATATATATATATATATATATATATATATATATATATATATATATATATATATATACTAGTGTACCCATGTCATAAAAAAGACGGCAATTGTAAGAGAGTTTTAATAGTGACTTGCAATGAAATAAAAGTCTTAAGAAGCAATGACAATAAAAAATTGCAATATGAGCACGGTTAAAAATGGTTACTGAAGACATTAGGTTTATAATACGCAGAAATTCATACACAGATGTCCTCAAGCACAGTGGATAAAGGCGTTAGTTAGATCCAGTGACAGGACCCAAAGTTCAATACCCGGTTAAGGCAGTGGAGAACTTGGAGAGAGGAATTATATAACTGACATCCATTAAACATGGCACGTGGAACTAGAACAGTCTACCCCAAGTTCGACATTCCAACCACCTGAAGAAGGCCGGAGCGTACAACGGCCGAAACGTTCTAATAAATATGGCGACAAAGATGAGGACAATAGTCCGAATAATGTAAATAGTGTACATAATACCTCATCTCAGAAATATAGATAGATACTGAAGGACCGAAACGTTGTAATAAATATGGCGACAAAGATGAGGACAATAGTCCGAATAATGTAAATAGTGTACATAATACCTCATCTCAGAAATATAGACAGATACTGAAGGACCGAAACGTTGTAATAAATATGGCGACAAAGATGAGGACAATAGTCCGAATAATGTAAATAGTGTACATAATACCTCATCTCAGAAATATAGACAGATACGTTCAGTATCATCCCTTGATTATTCCTGGTATTGTATAAATCGATTTTTGCTCAATACCTTTTCATGTTAAAATTTTTAGCAGGAGAATGAACAACAAAGATGACACCGACAAAGCCTATTTCAAGATCAAGTTGAAGCAAAATGATCATTTAATAGACAGGTATCTGAGTGTTTCACATGAAAAGCTTGAACAAATAAGACTGTAATCTAAGAAACATAGAAGTAAAGGAACTGATTAATTAAACAGTTAATTTTGCTCCGGAAGTAATTTTGTCTGAATGCAAATGTTTCTTTTTGCATAGATTATGAAAATGACTAAGGGAAGTAATCACTTGTAAATTTATTAACTTAAGTTGATTTACCTCTCTCCCTACTACAGATAGGACAGGAAATATATAAAAAATACACATTGATAATTATTATATAGTTTGATTATTTCCTTAAAAAAATGATTATTATTATTACTAGTGTAGCCGTGCCACCAAAAATGACGGCAATTGTGAGAAAGTAATGAAACAATGTTTGTGTTGTCTTAAAACAATGTATTTAGATTCAATAAATCGGAGATAAAGAATTCACAACTAAATCACAGGCAAATGAACCGTTTCATTAATCCGTTCCCTTTATATTTTTTTAAAATGTTCAATTGTATCTATGATTCATAGATTACTCTTGGTATTATAGAAATCCCCTTTTATACTGTTTACATTGTTCGGACTGTTGTCCTCATCTTTATTGTCATATTCACGTAGACTAAATAAAGTGTTCGGTTCGAAATTCCAACGTATATCACCTGAAGAAGATCAGAGCGTAAAACGGCCGAAACGTTGAGAATATGACAATAAAGATGAGGACAACAGTCCGAACAATGTAAATAGGGTAAACAGTTACAATACCTCATCTCAGAAATATAGACAGATGTTAAATCGTTTTTGTTCAGTATCATTTCATGTGAAAATTTTATTTTTATTATATATTATTCTTATTAATATTATTATTAGTAGTAGTGTATCCGTGCCATCCAAAATGAAGGCAATTGTTAGGAAGTTTAAATAGTGAGATGAAATGAAACAAAAATCTTGAAACAATGTATTTAGATTCATTAAAGCGGAGATAAAGAATTCATAAACTAAAACAGAGACCAATGAACTGTTTAATAAAACTCTTCCCTTTAGATTTTTAGACATTCAATGGTTATCTATGATTCATAAATTACTCCTGGTATTATATCAATCGATTTTTGCTCAATATCCTTTCATGTTAAAAATTTTGACAGTATGACAGTGGAATGGAAATATCTGTTGGAAGAACAAGATTAGCAACAGAACGACAAAGACGGTGACAGAAAAGCCTTTTTCAAGACCAAGTTGAAGAAAGACGATCGCTTATCAGACAAAGGTACTTGAGTGCCTCACATGAAACGCTTAACCAAATACGACTGCAATCTAAGAAATGTAAGAGTGAAGGAACTGATTAATTAAACGGTTCATTTTGCTCGGGAAGTAATTTTGTCTAAATGCAGATGTCTATCCAAAGAATATAACGCGAGTTTGTTTTTTTTTTTATAAAATTTAACTATCCAGTTTTGTCAAAACTTCAGTATCTGTCTATATTTCTGAGATGAGGTATTATGTACACTATTTACATTATTCGGACTATTGTCCTCATCTTTGTCGCCATATTGCAACGTTTCGGCCGTTGTACGCTCCGACCTTCTTCAGGACACATGGAACAGTGGATAAAGGCGTTGGTTAGATCCAGTGACAGGACCTACGGAGTGTGAGTTCAATACCCGGTTAGGGCAGTGGAGAACTTGGAGAGGGGAATTAACAGGAGATAACTGACAACCATTAAATATACCACGT
>OZ010615.1:4659550-4682050 GCA_963932145.1 Acanthosepion lycidas | reverse complement strand
TCAAAGATACACTGCAGTCTGCGGGGATTGCCATATCAATAAGAAAGCACTTTTTTTTTTGTTTGTTTGCGGTCTCTTATAACGATGTCTGGGTGATTAGCTTTGATTTATTATTATTATTATTATCTTTTACTTTCGGTTAAGCTCAATCCCTTACTGGGTGATCACCCTATGCTTTGGGGTAAGGCAAAGTTGTAAATATAGGTATTCTGTTTACAAAAATCCCGATGTAAAGACTGAATCAACTCAAAAGAGTAATCTAAATAATTTGTTGCCCTCAACTTCACTTGGCTGACGATCTAATCAAATACTTATCGCTTTTCTGATTGAATCATACATGTAAATCAGGTACTATTTGTTGCCCTTAACCTGCCTTGGCCGATGATCTAACTTTCAGTTATAACTATTCAGTTATTGGGTTGCAGGTTCAGATAACCTTAAATCCCATCTTGTAACCATTATCCTAATTGAATCGTCGACTTAAATGCCTTCAATGTCATTATAGCAAATTTGTTACCTTCAGCGTACTCTGGCCATTGATCTAACCACTATCTCAATCCCTTCAGTGACTTAGTCTTACGCTGATATACCTCAATTCCAATGTCCTAAACATTTCTAATTCTATCGGAGACGTAAATTAAACACTATAATATTTTAAAACACTCAGTTTAACCTAGCCGGTGATCTAACCGTCAACTTTTTCCCTTCGATTACTGATTCAAAAGTTCAGATTCCTCAAGTCCAATATTCTAACCATTAATCAAATTGGATAGAAGAAGTAAACGCATTAGTTTAGACACTGTAATAGTTGAAACACAACGCTAGATGATGATCTAAACACTAGCTTTATCCCGCCAGTTGCCGGGTCGATGTTTCTGAAATCTCAAGTCCAATGCGCTGATTGAATTGTAGTCCTCCCATTGGATATTAGGATCAATTTGTTATCCTCAACATATATTTATCGATGCTGTAATGATTAGGCTATCACTCCCGATCATCTTTGGCAGAAATGATTCCGATCTGCAACGAAGAACCGGCATTATTCCAATATTGAAATTTCCGACTTGCGATCGATCTGTTAATCAATGTCTCGTTGCAATGCAAACTGGTCCGTTTCGTCCGAGCCTTGTGAAAATAGATTTGTTTGCTACCAATTCGTTCTGAGACCATTTGCCAGAGGCTCTCAAAGAATATAGATAACAATGAAAGGAATTACCAAATTATGACCCTCCCGTTTCAATGAAGCCGGTAATAAATCGAAATCACTTTTTCTAACCTTGGGAAATAAAATGTTACGGTAACGTTTTTGTTGTTTCTGGTTACGGCTTTAAAAGGAACTCAGATGGGAAAATAGTTTTGCTTTGAAACTGTTGATTTTTTTTATAAGAATTGGTTTGTGTATTAATAAAGACGGAACATGACAAGACTTACATTAATTATCATTATACTTTAATTAAAACAAAGTATTTTAAATTAACTACTAAAGATGTTCACTGTAAATGATTCTAATATAAAAATGAATTCAAAACGATTTTACTATAGGGATGCACTGGCATTTATTCTAATATAGAAATTCATTGGAAATTACATTACTATGATAATAGATTACAAATTACTTAGAAATATACAGGAAAGGAGTTCAGTATAAGAATGCATCAGAAATTATTTTATGATTACTGCACTGAAAATCATTTTACGATAGAAATGCACTTAATGACATTTTACTTTTTAATATTTTGTGAAATGTGTTAACTATAGGAATACATTAGAAATGATTTTACAATAGGAATTCAATGGAAATGATTTATTTTATCGTAGAAATGCATTGGAAATGATATTACTAAAGGAATTCATTTCAAATGATTTTATTATAGGAATGCATTGGATATGATTTTACTATAGGGATGCACTGGAAATTATTCTATTATAGAATTGCATTCGAAATTACATTATTAAAATTACAGATACACATGAAAGGTTTTCACTATAAGAATGCATTAGAAATTATTTTATAATTAATTGTACAGAAATTTTACTATAGAAATGCTTTAACAACTTTTTACTTAGAGCGGTTTTGTGAAATGTTTTAGGAATGCATACGAAATGATTTCATTATAGGAAAGCATTTGAAATCGTTTTATTATAGGAATGCATTGGAAATGATTTTATTATAGGAATGCATTGGAAATGATTTTACTATAAGAATGCATTGGAAATGATTTTACTATAAGAATGCATTGGAAATGATTTTACTATAAGAATGCATTGGAAATGATTTTAATATAAGAATGCATTGGAAATGATTTTAATATATGAATGCATTGGAAATGACTTTACTATAGGAATGCATTGGAAATGATTTCAATATAAGAATGCATTGGAAATGACTTTACTATAGGAATGCATTGGAAATGATTTTAATATAAGAATGCATTGGAAATGATTTTACTATAAGAATGCATTGGAAATGACTTTACTATAGGAATGCATTGGAAATGATTTCAATATAAGAATGCATTGGAAATGACTTTACTATAGGAATGCATTGGAAATGATTTTAATATAAGAATGCATTGGAAATGATTTTACTATAAGAATGCATTGGAAATGACTTTACTATAGGAATGCATTGGAAATGATTTTAATATAAGAATGCACTGGAAATGATTTTAATATAAGAATGCAATGGAAATGATTTTTCTACAGGAATTCATTCCAAATAATTTTACGATAGGAATGCCTTAGAAATTATTTTATCATTAGATTCACTGAAAAATCATTTTACAAAGGAAATAGTTTTAATTACTTTACAACAGAAATCCACTGGGAATGACATTGATTAAAGCCAAACACTTAGGTTAGAACGATCTCTTCTTAGTGCACAAGCTGTCGTAGAAGAAAAGATGAATGCATTTCAAATGATTATAATAGCAAATACATTGAAAATCATTTTACTGTAAAGTAAAATACAAAAAGGTTCCAGTCGGGTTCGTTACATTCTCTTGCGCGCAATTACCCTCGGAAATTACCATATCTTCCACGCAGCGATTGGTTAAATAGTAGGACTTGTATCTGGAAAAATCTGTGTTATTCTCATAAAATTGTCAATATAATATTCACTCGCAAAAGAAGAAAATAAAAATTATTCTTTCAAACCAAAATATGTTTCCGCTTTAAATAAAGGGTTGATAAGCCGTAAAAAACAGATCAGTCAATACAAATAAGTTTACAAAAAATTCTGAACAATTAATATGGCATTTTAAATTATCCTCTACGATACTAAAAATAATCAATATCATAAAAATAAAATTATAAAAAGACATCGTTTCTCGTTATGCCGTTCTATCTCTATCTATAAAAGGTAGGATGTGTGTGTGTGTGTGTGTGTGTGTGTGTGTGTGTGTGTGTGTGTATGTAACGAATGCACAGCCGAAATTTTCGACGGATTTGCACCAAAATTTACATGCACATGCTCCAAGTTAGCGGGAAGGCCAATACCGACTTTGCATTTCCCAACTCCCATCGATAGTGGAAATAATCGATTTTTTCATGCTTCTACTGCAGTTTTCATGTAGTTTACGGCCATTTTCTACCGGCCAGAGTGCGAGCGTATAGCTGGCTGCCAAGAATAGACAGGAAGATTCTATTGGCCAGCGTGAGAGCCAACAGCTGACTGACACAAATGTTAACTAGCATGCTAGCATGCAAAAAATATCGATAGCTGCATTCGTCACAAGTGGGAAAAATTTAAATCTTCATGGCACTTTACTCCAATTGGCTCATTCGCTTGCTTAAACCCAACGTTCATTCTGATTCCGCAGAACTGGGTTGGGTGTGAAAAAGTATTTGTTGTTAACATTCTTTTTTCATTCGGGTTTTCCAGTTACGAGTCCTTTTTTAAAGCTGATCGTTTTGTATTCATTTTATTTAGTTCTTTTTTTGTAACAGATTTAATGTTTAGTATAGAACTTAGAAAAAATTCGCAGTGTGAGATAGGCAAGAAGTAAGGCATGTAGCAACATCAGCACGGCAAAGGGCACTCCTTTAAAGGCAAGGAATGACAAAAATATTTTAAGTCAAGTGATAGCTATTGCTGTATGAGTCGTACGATTTTTGAATAAAGCACGGACAACGCCGGGCCATGCTGCTAGTCCCGGCTAAAATTTGAAGATGGCGTCTTTTGTGCGAATCTTTATAATTTACTGCGACTTCAGGTCTTTGCAGCCGAGCTGAAAATAATTGCCATCTTGTAAACATCATCTATGTCACAGTGGATATTATTATTTGTTTGTTTTGTGTGATTAGGATCAGGTGTTGTTAATGGGATCGGCTAAAGTGTGGCGGGGGGTCACACGGATTGAAGCGAGTCAGATGAAGTGAATAGGCTTTGATATGAGGAAAAATTCGTGTGATTGAAATAAACGCAGGTGGTGAATATGTCCGGATGTTGGGGGGATATTGGGTGGGGAGAGAAATAAGGTCAAAGGATTTTAATAATCTTGGAGTGAGTAAAGAGGGAAGGTCGATTAATAGGGATCGCCGGAGTAAACTCTAATGGGTTGGTTGAAGGTGAATGGGTTGGGTAAAGATTAGTAACAAGGAAAAGCGGTTTAAGAACATGAGAAAGCGTATAGTCTTGGACTGGATGAAAAGATGAAGTTGCGGTGAATAGGTTTTAGCTGGTCTTGGGCCGATAGTCTTTGATGAGTTGTTAGGATTCGGGTGAGGTGAAGTGGATCAGGTGGAGTGAATGGAGTCGTGTTACAAAGGGTGACGAGGGCCGGGTGTGCGGACGAGGCTTTTTTGGCGGGGGGGGCAGAAGTTTGAGAACTTGAAATGGAAGCAGGTCATTAATAGATCCGGACTGAGTACACCGACGAGCTACACTGGGTGGGAGTTTATAGATTTCGGTGAGTTGTTTGGGATTGAGTAGAGTGAAATGGTTAGGTGCGGTGAAATGGTCAGTTGTGGTGAAATGGGTCAGGTATGGTGAAATGGGTCAGTGGTGGTGAAATGGTCAGGTGTGGTGAAATGGTCAGTTGTGATGAAATGGTCAGGTGTGGTGAAATGGGTCAGGTGTGGTGAAATGGTCAGTTGTGATGAAATGATCAGGTGTGGTGAAATGGGTCTGATGTAGTGAAATGGTCAGGTGGTGTGAAATGGGTCAGGTGTGGTGAAATGGTCAGGTGTGGTGAAATAAGTCAAGTGTAGTGAAATGGGTCAGATGTAGTGAAATGGCCAGGTGGTGTGAAATGGTCAGGTGGTGTGAAATGGGTCAGGTGTGGTGAAATGGTCAGGTGGTGTGAAATGGGTCAGGTGTGGTGAAATGGTCAGGTGGTGTGAAATGGGTCAGGTGTGGTGAAATGGTCAGGTGGTGTGAAATGGGTCAGGTGTGGTGAAATGGTCAGGTGGTGTGAAATGGGTCAGGTGTGGTGAAATGGTCAGGTGGTGTGAAATGGGTCAGGTGTGGTGAAATGGTCAGGTGTGGTGAAATAAGTCAAGTGTAGTGAAATGGGTCAGATGTAGTGAAATGGCCAGGTGGTGTGAAATGGCCAGGTGGTGTGAAATGGTCAGGTGGTGTGAAATGGGTCAGGTGTGGTGAAATGGGTCTGATGTGGTGAAATGGTCAGTTGTGTTGAAATTGGCCAAGTGTAGTGAAATAGGTCAGATGTGATGAAATGGGTCAGGTGTGGTGAAATGGTCAGTTGTAGTGAAATGGGTCAAGTGTAGTGAAATAGGTCAGATGTGGTGAAATGGTCAGTTGTGGTGAAATGGGTCAGGTGGTATGAAATGGGTCAGGTGTGGTGAAATAGGTCAGATGTGGTGAAATGGTCAGGTGTGATGAAATGGTCATGTGTGGTGAAATTGGTCAAGTTTAATGAAATAGGTCAGATGTGGTGAAATGGTCAGTTGTGGTGAAATAGGTCAAGTGTAATGAAATAGGTCAGATGTGGTGGAATGGGTCAGATGTGGTGGAATGGGTCAGATGTGGTGAAATGGGTCAGATGTGGTGAAATGGGTCAGTTGTGGTGAAATGGTCAGGTGTGATGAAATGGGTCCGGTGGTGAAATGGTCAGGTGTGGTGAAATGGGCCAGGTGTGTTGAAATGGGTCAGTTTTGGTGAAATGGTCAGTTTTGGTGAAATGGGTCAGGTGGTGTGAAATGGGTCAGGTGGTGTGAAATGGGTCAGGTGTGGTGAAATGGTCAGGTGTGGTGAAATGTTATTGACAAAGAAATAAAGAACCGTAAATTGCCAAGTTCCAGGCGCACAGACCTAATCTGCATGATTTCGATAGTTTTTTCCACAAAGTAACAGTTCTGGGAGATAAACTTAATTTTTATCAAAGAAACACGAAAGGAATGTGTATAGTATGCTAATGTGAACACGATATGGCGGATCCGAGCTGTGAGATTCTGAACTGGTGGCAATAAGGAATGTAATTCGTCCGAACATCTGCCATAGCAATAGCAATAGCGCTATAGTAGTGAAAGGCTGGCGACGTTTCGTCTGTGGGATAAAGGTTGTAGGGTGAAGAATAATTCATCACCCACAAGATCGTGTAAATAATTTTGAACACTATTGGTACTGGACAGTGACGACTGTGCAGCACCACCCGAGATATGGCAGCAATAACCCACAAATGATAAACTTTAATTTCTTATTAGTATTTATCTACCTTCATATTCGAATGGCACAAGGTCGTTTTAAAATAATAATTCCACGTGTATAATTGATTGGGGGGATCAGTTGTCCAGGTCCCTTGGAATTTACTTATTAGGACACCCCAGGAAAAATATATTGACCCCTTAACTTTTTCATTTTAAAACAATAGGTACGGCACTGCTTTGTGGGTGGGGCGGACTTCTAGCTTTTTTTTATTCTAAATGAAAAGTTTCAAGAGTCAGTGCAGAGTTAATTCTAAAAAATTGACGTATATTCTCATGTAACGCAAGATCTCGCGAATCGTACGACCCCCAAATTTTCACTTATAAAAAACGATTTTACCATGAATCTCGTGCATCATGCGAGTTCCTTTTTTGAGAGACCAAATTACAATAGACTAAACTCTTTTCCTCTATCTCATTATCCCATCTTCTAGTTAAATAAGTTAAGAAAGTAAAAGAGAATGATAAAAGTATCGTTAGTAACGCTGTTCTCTTTGCGTAAATGCATACAGCCATAAACAAGCGAACGAGAGACGGCTAAACATCTTATAAACGTAAACACCTGAAAAGATGCATATTCACTATGTTCGTATTTTATAATACGATAATAATATGTAACTATTACATGCATTATTATTGGATACAGTTAAGTAAAACATCAGTTTTATCAAAATCATGTTTATTTTAAATACAGCTCTACTTTTTGACTACAGTAAATAGATATATAGTTTGGTCAACAGCGTAGTCAGGGTCAGCAGGGCATACGCTAATTTTATATCTCATGTATTATGCGACCTCCTTAAAATTAACTTCAAAATTAGGTCTTCAAAAGTCAAATGATACGCGATTATATACAGTAATTCTGAATGAGGTATGTGATAGGAATGATAGAGGAGATGGTATGAAATGTAAATTATGAGGATAAGGAGGATAGATAACGTCTGAACTTTGACTTGACCCCTATAGTGTTTGATCACAGAAGTTAAGCAGTGCCAAGCCTGTTCAGTACTTAGATGAGGGACCGCTTCGGGACACCACGTAAGTAAGCAACCTCCTGCAATCCGCAATAGGTTTAGGCATATAAAAATAACATACAAAGGGTTGGTAAACCGTAAAAATACAAATCAGTTAATCAATACCCTAAATTTGAAAAAGTTAAGATTATTGTGATCGGATCGTCCGGTTCAAAGCCTCCCAGGTTTTTCGAACATTAGTAGAGGTTTACCGCTTGTTTCCTGTTTAGGATTGCGTTTCCGGTTGCCTCTAAAGTCTACTTCAACTATACTTCTAACGTCTCCGCCTAAACTCTGAAATTTTATTTACTTTTTTCTCCTTCAATAAAAGTAGATAGGTTCGCTAATCGTCCGGTTCACGCTCCTACCGATCTTTTGAACTGGGCTAGAGGTTTATACTATCTTCTCTGTTTAAGATTGGGTCTCCGATTCCTTCTAAAGTCTACTTCATCTGTATATTTCTAAAATCACCGTCTGAACTTTGAAATCTTATTTACTCATTTTTTGCGTCTCTCCCCTCAATTGGATTTTAATAAGTTCGCTTATCATCCAGTCCACACTCCTTCTCGGTTTTTTGAATAGGAGAGGTTTATCTCTTGTTTCCTGTTCTTTCTAAAGACTTTTCCTTCTCTTTCACTTCCAGTAACACCTTGCGTCTTGGGGGCATTACCGACTTGTTTGGGATAAATTGATAACAGAATCATCTCCAGTGTTTGTCACACAAAGTTACATTTCTTGAGATTGACTGATTGTTTTTTATGGTATATCAACACTATGTGGCTTGAAGCCGAAACATGTTTTGGGGATTTTTTGTGAGCGAATATTACATTAAAAATTTTTTGCAGATAATGATTTTCCAGATACAACTCTTACTATTTAACCCTTATCTGGGGGAGAAGAGATGGGGTGATACCTCGCCAAGGGCATTTGCGCGTGTGAATGTAACGAACTTGACTGATATTCTAAGCCGCTATTCATTAGATCATCCGCATATACAGCAGTTGTTGAAAAGAAACTATGGAAATGCCTTTTTACCAATAAAATACGGTTATGAGGATGATTCGGTTATGTGTATGTGGCATGGTGATACCTAGTTGTAGAAGACTGTACCAATGAAACTAAAGAATGTAACTGGTGTGAACATTTGTCATGGAAATAGCGATAGAGTAGCGATAGTCTTGCGATGTTTCGTCTGTGGGGAGGGATGAAAATGATTCATCACCCACAAGGCCGCGATTTTGAATTCTGTCAAGGCTGGAAAATGAGTATTTGAATGCTCCATCATAAATATGGCAGCAATCTTTGGACTGACCTGACTTTTGTAAAGTTAGAGCATGACAGGAGAAGTCAGACGCTTTTTGATTAGATTGACTTGTTTCCACGGTTTATCAACTCTTTTCAGGTTATTTAAAGTCAGATATTTTTTAGATTATAAGAATTGGGAAGGATAATAATTATTTATGGATACAAGTCTTACTAATTAACCCATAGCTGGAGAGAGAAGAGGTGGATTCATATCTAATCAGAATCTGACAAACAAACAAGAAATTAAAATGTGGATATAAATTGGAGAATCAATTCTATATTACAATCAATACATAAAGTTATCTCTCACTTCGTGGCCACCTTCGTCTTTATACATTTATATTCCAGTGAATGTAAATAAATATAAAAGACATGTCTATGTAGCTAAAAACATACAGGCCCAACCTATGGCAATAAGACATGGGGTTCCATGTTATAACACACTCCTCAAGGACACATGGCACAGAGAATAAAGGCGTTAGTTAGATCCAGTGACAAGACCCAGAGAGTGTGAGTTCAATACCGGTTAAGCGCAGTGGAGAACTTGAAGAGTGTAATTAACAGGAGATAACTGAGAAATGACATTCATTAAAAACATGGCACGTGGAACTAGAACAGTCTACCTCAGTGAGCGAAATAAAGGGTTCAGTTCGACATTCCAACCACCTGAAGAAGGCCGGAGCATACAACGGCCGAAACGTTGTAATAATAAATATGGCCACAAAGATCCTAATAATGTAAATAGTGTTATAACACACTCTCTCTCACATTTGTTATATACTAAAGGACCACTCAACAGAATATTTTACAGTACATTCTATAGTCATTCCTGCAATAGGAAATCGTTGTGCTATTCCAACAGGATAATGCCTGCTCACATGAAGCCCGTATTACTCAGCTTGTCCTGTAAGCTAGTTGACAAATTCCTAATCTGCACGATCATCAAATCTATTTTCTGTATGATTTGATAATGGAAATACACTTGGTACGTTCAATTAGCCCAATTACAACTCAACTTCAATGGCATCAACAGATACAATGGATTCAAGTGGATTCTCTATAATCATCTCCTGTGAAAACGATAATGGTTAACACTTACTGAAAAAAGATAATACATCACCAAACACAAGGAGTACACCTGAAAAAAAGGTGTACTCTGTGATTGGTAGGAAATGAAGGCTGTTGTTTATTATGAAGTGCTATACCAAAACGAAACAGTTAAGGAAAAGAAATATTGTCAGTCTCGGGCAGTGCTGAAAAATTTGCAGTAAAAGCGCCAATCATTGGTTACTGACAGGTAAAGGCGTATTGCTTTTAAAGTACATATTGCCCGAATCAAGCAGAAAAAAAGATTATTGCACTTCAGACATTTTTCCTCGCCCGCCTTACTCTCCTGACCTTGCTCCATCTGACTATCATCTTTTTCAGTTCATTACGAAACTTTTTAAAGGGAAAACAGTTTGACCTCATCCTTCTGACATTCCTGAACTTGTTCAATCTGACATCATTTTTTTCGATCACGGCAACAGGTTTTAAAGAGAAAACGGTATGCCTCCATCCTCCTTACTCTCCTGACCTTGCGCCATCTGATTGTCATCTTTTTAGATTATTGCAACACTTTTTTAATAGTAAAATAGTTTGACCTCAACCTTACTCTCCTAAGCTTGCTCAATATGAGTATCATCTTTTCAAATCATTGCAACAGTTTTTATAGGAAATCAGATTGATCTCATCTTTCATACTCTCCTGAACTTGCTCCATCTATAATCTTTTTCTGATCATTACAACACTTTTTAAATGGAAAACAGTTTGACCTATCCTCCTGATACTCCCGAAATTAGTCAATCTGTCATCATTTTTTTGATCACGCAACAGTTTTTAAAGATAAAACAGTATGCACCAATCCTTCTTACTCTCCTGACCTTGCGCCATCTGAATGTCATCTTTTCAGATCATTGCAACACATTTTAAAGGGAAACAGTTTGACCTCATCCTCCTTACTCTCCTAACTTTGCTTCAGCTATCATCTTTTCAAATCATTGTAACACTTTTAAAGGGAAAATTGATTAATCTCATCCTCCTTATACTCCTGACCCTGCTCCATCTATCATCTTTTCAGATTTTTGCTTCACTTTTTAAAGAGAAAACAGATTGATATCATCATCCTCACTATCCTGGGCGTGATTCATCTGGCTATCATCTTTTCAGATCACTGCAACACTTTTTAATGGTAAAAGAATTTGACTTCATCCTTACTCTCCTAAGCGTATTCAATCTGACTATCATCTATTCAAATCATTGCGACACATTTTAATGGCAAAAGAATTTAACCTCAGCCTTACTCTCCTAAGCTTGTTCAATCTATCATCTTTTCAAATCTTTGAAACAGATTTTATAGCGAAAACAGATTGATCTCACCCTCATCCTTACTCTCCTGAACTTGCCCCATCTATATTTTTTTCTGATTACAACAATTTTAAAGGAAAAACAGTTTCACCTCATCCCCTTACTATCCTGACCTTTCTAATCTATCTTCTTTTTCAGATCATTACATGGAGATTTTTATGGTTCAGTCATAGTGAAGCTCAGAATTGGAGGCCTATCTCGTCGTCCCACTGGAAGTGAAGTTTTTAGTTTCGGTTTGGGTTTGCGTTTTGTTTTAGAAATTCAAAGAAAAAGCAGAGATTAAGCGCATAATTACTTTGGCTCGAAAAGTTAATCCTCTTTATCTTGGTATATCCTTTCTTTACTAAGGTCTTATTGCATTTAATATATAATTTCGCCGGACTTCGAATTCATCATTTCTTGCCACGTTAAAAGGAGCTGTACGAAATGCATTTTAATATTTGAATTAATTAACTGCGTTAAAACAGTTTTAACGAAAATAAACATAGTAAAACTATGAATTCTGGAACAAAACTAAGACATGAAACAAAATAAACATAAAAGTAACTTTTTATTTTATTTGTTTTAATGTTTAAAATGAAAGTAACTTTTATTATGCGGACTTATTTTGTCATAAATCTATTTTAGGATTATAGATAGATTAATGTTTACAATATATAAAAATATCAGATTAAATTTCTTGAATTATTATCACATTAAATTTACATAACACTGTAATGATTTCTTGAATTTTTGTTGTAACCTTAAAGAGGTTACAAAAAGACAAAGGTGGTACTCAAGTGAAGGAACAGCAACACAGGCGTAGATGAAAGAAAGAGAGGTTTATTGTAAAAGAGAATACAATACTGAAAAACGGGGAATCAGGTGGCAAGCTAGTAATTCCCGAAGCAAGGATATCTACCAACCGCCCCATGCTGTCAGATGTGGCACAAGGCCGAATTTAATGTGGGGTATCCAAGCCCGTAGGCTAGGCCAAAAATTCCTCGTATAAGACGAGGTTGGGTAGCTGTTTCCGGAGACGAAATTCTGCCCTTCGGCATAGCCTCGTCTGAGGATCCTCTCTGCCTCCAGGCAGAGAGTTTGATTAGCTTAGCTGGAGACGAATCTCCAACTAATTACCGAAGCAAAGATATTTACCTTACCTCCCCGCGTGGCAGGATGTGGCACAAGGCCGTTTTTTAATGCGTGTCTAAAACGAGACCGTAGGCTCGGGCAAAAATTCCCCGTAGACGCCGTATACAAGGGATCGGGTAGCTGTCTACCAGACCAGACTCTGACCTTCGGCATAGTCTCGTCTGGGGTTCTCTCTGCCCAAAAGCAGCGAGTTCGACCAGTACAGCTCCAACTAATTGCCGAAGCAAGGATATTTACCAAGCGCCTCAAACAGTCAAATGTGGCACAAGGCCGAATTTAACGTGAGGTATCCGAGCCTGTAGGCTTGGCAAAAAAAACCCGGAAACCCCGTATACACGAGGTCGGCTAGCTGTCTCCCACCCGAGACGAGACTGTGCCCTTCGGCATAGCCTCGTCTTGGTTTCTCTCTGCCCGAAGGCAGAGAGTTCGACCAGCTCAGCTGGAGACGAATCTCCAAGTAATTGCCGAAACAATGTTATTTACCTTACCTCCCCGCGAGGCAGGATGCGGCACAAGGCCTTTTTTAATGCGGGGCAAAACCGAGCCCATAGGCTCAGGCTAAAATTAAAAAAACAGACGAGACTCCGCCCTTTAGCATAGCCTCGTATGGGTTCCTCTCTGCCCGAAACTGGAGATGAATCTCTAATTGCCGAAGAGATCCCCTATTTATATCATGTGGTCACTATATATAACCATTGATATAGTCAGTCCACATAGATGATAGGGAGTGTGGGACATTCCATTACAACAATTTTATTAGGTTGGTGCAAAAATAATGACGTAATAATGTCGTTTTTTGACGTTAAAAATACATCAAAAAACGACACTATTACGTCTTTATTTTTGCACCAACCTAATATTATGACAGTAACTTTACATAACATTCTTAATAAATGATTTTTCATTGATTTTCTATTTTGTTTTTTAACGGTAAACTAAAATTTAACATGCTTTTAAAAATAACTTTTAGAAAGAAAAACACAAATTACTCATAAAAGATTAAATTTTATCATCAATATATTTGTTATGAATACCAATATCATAGAAATAAAAACAAACTTTATGGATAAAATAATAGCATTTTTAAATAAATTTCGCAGTTTAAAGAATGATTTGAAGAAAATGTCCTCGGTAGAAAAGTCTGTTAAAATTTAAACATAAAGCATTATAAAAATTAACTTTCTTGGGAGAGATTTTCTAACATTTGTTATAAGAAAAAAAGTGATTTTATTAATAAATTGTTTTTTTAAATAGAGTAAAATTAAAATGTTACATTTCGGATAAGAAGCGTATAAAGATTTAACAAACTTTTTTTATTTGTTAGAAAGTAAAATACAAATTACGCGAAAATAAATAAAGTTGATCACCAGTGTTTTTGCTTTTATAAATAAAAATTTCACAGAGAAGATATTAGCTTCATGTGAAAAATGCTAAATTAACTTCCAAGTAACAAGAAATTGTCTCTTTAATGAATAAATCTTATACATGCGTCAATTAAAAAGGCTAAAGTTATTCCAAATGGAAAAAAGCAAAAATTCTTAAGCCGACTACAGCAGTGAACCAAATTCAAACCAAAACTAAAAATTTCCGCTCCCAGCAGAACGACGAGTTTTGAGATAGGCCTCTATTTCTGGTCGTGAAATCTACTATGACTTGGCCTTAACCCTAGAACACTAACCTTCAATTAAAATTACACCACTATTAACCACGGGTATATCATACCCGATTTTGAAAATATCAAAAAAATATTAAATATAAATCTTTATTTGAAATATTTTACATGCAGGCACTTCAAACTTTGTACTTTGTTAACATTAATAAGAACTGAAAAACATATTATTTAGGTAAGAAAATCATGTACTGGAAATTGTAATTAAAAATAGGAAAATTTGCGCTGGATACTATATACCCATGGTTAGTGTCCTAGGGTTAAGGAGCGAGAGCAATAGAAGAAGAGTAGTCAAGAAGACAGTAGATAATGATTGATATTGCATTTAAATTTGTTTTCTAATCATTTCACCCAATGCAAGGCAATAAAGCCACTAAGACACAAGGGGTTACTGAGTGTGAAAGAATAAGAAAAAAAGAGAAATATTATTAAGGAGCGAGAACAATAGAAGAAGAGTAATCAAGAAGACAGTAGATAATGATTGACATTGCATTTAAATTTGTTTTCTAATCATTTCACCCCATGCAAGGCAATAAAGCCACTAAGACACAAGGGGTTACTGAGTGTGAAAGAATAAAAAAGAAGAGAAACATTATTAACCCTAGAACACTAACCATCAATTAAAATTACACCACTATTAACCACGCGTATATCATACCCGATTTTGAAAATATCAAAAAAGTATTAAATATAAATCTTCATTTGAAATATTTTACATGCAGGCACTTCAAACTTTGTACTTTGTTAACATTAATAAGAACTGAAAAACATATTATTTAGGTAAGAAAATCATGTACTGGAAATTGTAATTAAAAATAGGAAAATTTGCGTTGTGTACTATATTCCCATGGTTAGTGTTTTAGGGTTAAATAAAGATCGCCATGGATTATTACAACACTTTTTAAAGGGAAAGGGGTTTCCCCGTATTCTACTTTCTCCATCTTCAGATCATTGGAAGAGTTTTTAAGGGACGACATTGATCTTATCATTCATACTCTACTGAGCTTGATCCATCTGACTATCATCTTTTCAGATCACTGCAACATTTTTTAACAGGAAAACATTTTAATATGATCCTCCTTACTCTCCTAAACTTGCTCCAGCTATCATCTTTTCAAATCAGTACAATACTTTTTAAAGGGAAAACAGTTTGCCCCCATCCTACTTACTCTCCTAACCTGGCTCAATCTATCATCTTTTCAGATCATTGCAAAAGTTTTAAAAGGAAAACATTTTGACTTAATCACCCTTACTCTCCCAATCTTGCTCTATCTGACTATTATCTTTTTAGATCATTGGAAGAGTTTTTAAAGGGAAAACATTGATCTCATTATTCATACTCTCCTGTGCTTGATTCATCTGACTATCATCTTTTCAGATCATTGCAGCACATTTCAAAAGGAAATCAATTTGATCTCATCTTTCTTACTCTCTTGACTTTACTCCATCTTTCTATCATCTTTTCAGATCATTTAAACAGTTTTTAAAGGGAAAACTGTTTGACCTCATTCTCACGACATTACTCCATTTGATTATCATCTTTTCGGATAATTGCAACATTTTTAAAGGAAAAACATTTTGCCCTCATCCTCCTTTCTCCTGATCTTGCTTTATGTATCATCTTTTCACATTATTTCGGCATTTTTTGAAAGAAAACAGTTCATTATTTGAGAAGAGATTAAAACTGATATTGAGTATTTCCTTGCATGGAAAGCTGACGAATTTTACGCGCCAAGATTCAACAATTTACCAAAAGCGGTTAGTTACTTGGAGTAAAATACAACGAGAAAACTTTAGATGGAACCGGAAACCCAATTCTAAACAGCTTAAATAGGATAAACTTCTAATCTTGTTCATTAAACTGGGAATAAGTGTGAACCGGGCTATTAACAAGCCTTGCATCTTAGTAGCATTATCACCTTGTTTGGGTTGAAATGATAAAAAATGAATAGGATTATGTTATTGATTGTGAGGAAATATATTATCTTGATTTGATATATCGATCAAAATCAAATAAGCACTTATTTCTTTTTCATCTTCAAATGCGACAGGACTTTATTTCCAACCTAATATAACGCGAAAATGAAAACTTACAAAATTCACAAATAAACAAATACTCTTAACTGAACACCCCACATAATACTAGACATCAAAATCTAATTTAGTAAGTGGAAAATGTATTGAAAGTGCACTAATCCCGGAATTTACGCCCAGGATTTTACGACATATCTCCTTAACTCACAAAATGATTACTAATACTTATAAAGATAGGCTTTTTAAGTGTAACTTCTAAAGAAAGAAAGAAGACATAAAGAAGAAAAAAAGAAAGAATGAAAATATAGGCTTTTTGAGTGTAACTTCTAAAGAAAGAAAAAGACAGAAAGAAAGAAAAAGAAAGAAAGAATGAAAATATAAGTATTTTGAGTGTAACTTAAAAAGAAAGAAAACGACAGAAAGAAAAAAGAAAGAACGAAAATATAAGCATTTTGAGTGAAACTTCTAAAGAAAGAAAAAGACAGAAAGAAAGAAAAAGAAAGAAAGAATGAAAATATAAGCATTTTGAGTGAATCTTCTAAAGAAAGAAAAAGACAGAAAGAAAGAAAAAGAAAGAAAGAATGAAAATATAAGCATTTTGAGTGAAACTTAGAAAGAAAAAAGACAAAAAGGAACAAAAAAGACAGAAAGAAAGTAAGAAGTGTAAAATAATAATAATAATAATAATAATAATAATAATAATAATAATGATAAAGAATGGTGGAAGAAAGCAGCATTCTGTTAAAATTAACTGTTTTCCTTGAAGGAAGTTAATAAGAGCAGACAAAGAACGAGGCGCGATGCTTCACTAGACCAATGATTCACCGTCAGAACATATTTTGGGGTGCGGACGAGTTAAAAATAGTTCTGAACGTGGGTAAATGGCTATAACCGCTAGATAGCAGCACCACCTGTGTCTATCATCACTCGTTCACAAAAGCGAGGCTCTGCCACACGTAAACCTTAAGGAGGAAAATGGCCACCCAATTAAACATCAGTAGACTAAGTTTTTTTTATCGTCATTAATAAATACTTTGATCCTCAATAATATTAAGCTTCTTCTTTTATGTGCTATGTCCTATCAGGGCGTGAGTGGTAATGGCCCACCACAACTTCCATGATCTTTTGTTACTTTAAGAAAGTCGGTGTTCTCCTATCCATTTACACAAAATTACTTACTTCTTCTTACTTTTGGTATGTTTTGGGAATGCAAGTGTATTGTCGTCGAGTTTGCCGAATCTCCAGAGGAGGCGACGAAGGCAGTTAGCAATCGTGTATGATGAAAAAAAAAAACAAAAAAAACAAAAAAAAAAAAAAACTAAAGAGCGGATGAACTCAAGAGTCAATGGTCAACTAACTACTGTAGCGAGTGGAGCTAGTTTTCAATGGAAGAAATTAAGAACTTTCGAAGTAAAGGAATACAACATTTTCAAAATAAATTCATTTATAATGAATTTCTATATATACATTTTTATATATGCTATGACACAAGATATGGAATAAGTCATAATATTCCAGGTTCCATAAAGAGCTAGTATTCAAATCATTTCTAATGCATTTCTATAATAAAATCATTTCCAATAAATTTCTATAGATGCTTTTAGTATTTGCTATATCACTAGATATGGAATCATTAGAGGGAATGAAAGTTTGGATGGCTTTGTTTCATAAATCCTAGCCATAATATTCCAGGTTCTATAAAGAGATAGTATTCAAATCATTTCTAATGCATTCCTATAGTAAAATCATTTGCAATGAATTTCTATAGATGCTTTTAGTATTTGCTATATCACTAGATATGGAATAATTAGAGGGAATGAAAGTTTGGATGGCTTTGTTTCATAAATCCTAGCCATAATATTCCAGGTTCTATAAAGAGATAGTATTCAAATCATTTCTAATGCATTCCTATAGTAAAATCATTTGCAATGAATTTCTATAGATGCTTTTAGTATTTGCTATATCACTAGATATGGAATCATTAGAGGGAATGAAAGTTTGGATGGCTTTGTTTCATAAATCCTAGCCATAATATTCCAGGTTCTATAAAGAGATAGTATTCAAATCATTTCTAATGCATTCCTATAGTAAAATCATTTGCAATGAATTTCTATAGATGCTTTTAGTATTTGCTATATCACTAGATATGGAATCATTAGAGGGAATGAAAGTTTGGATGGCTTTGTTTCATAAATCCTAGCCATAATATTCCAGGTTCTATAAAGAGATAGTATTCAAATCATTTCTAATGCATTCCTATAGTAAAATCATTTGCAATGAATTTCTATAGATGCTTTTAGTATTTGCTATATCACTAGATATGGAATCATTAGAGGGAATGAAAGTTTGGATGGATTTGTTTCATAAATCCTAGCCATAATATTCCAGGTTCTATAAAGAGATAGTATTCAAATCATTTCTAATGCATTCCTATAGTAAAATCATTTGCAATGAATTTCTATAGATGCTTTTAGTATTTGCTATATCACTAGATATGGAATCATTAGAGAGAATGAAAGTTTGGATGAATTTGTTTCATAAATCCTAGCCATAATATTCCAGGTTCCATAAAGAGCTAGTATTCAAATCATTTCTAATGCATTCCTATAGTAAAATCATTTGCAATGAATTTCTATAGATGCTTTTAGTATTTGCTATATCACTAGATATGGAATCATTAGAGGGAATGAAAGTTTGGATGGATTTGTTTCATAAATCCTAGCCATAATATTCCAGGTTCTATAAAGAGATAGTATTCAAATCATTTCTAATGCATTCCTATAGTAAAATCATTTGCAATGAATTTCTATAGATGCTTTTAGTATTTGCTATATCACTAGATTTGGAAAGGAAGATATAATAGAAAGAAAGAAAGAAAGAAAGAAAGAAAGAAAGAATGGAAAGAGAAGAGACAGATGGGCAATAAATGAAAGGTCAATAAAAGAAAGAAAGAAAGAAAGAAAGAAAGAGAAGAGAAGAAAAGAAAAGAGACAGATGGACAAAAAGTAAAAGAAGGACACTAAAAGAAAGAAAAATAAAAGACAACAAATGAGAGAAGGTCAATAAAAGAAAGAAAGAAAGGAAGAAATAATGGAAAGAGAAAAAATAACAAATAAAAGGACACTAAAAGAAAGAAAGAACGAAAGAAAAAAGAAAGAAGGAAGAAAGAAAGAAATATAAAGGACAAAGGAAAGAAGGACAATGAAAGAAAAAAGAAAGAAAAAATGTATAATGGAAAGAAAAGAAAAAGAAAATCGCCAACAGAAAGAATGAAAAAAAAGAAATAGAAATCAGAAATAGAAGTTGTGGCGAGCCATTAATCGCCTACATCCTAAAGAGATACAGTAGATAAACAATGATGAAAAGTTGAAAAGAAACGCCATAAGGCAAACGAAAGAAACAAATTAGCGCCGAAAGAAGAAAAAGAAACAAAGTAGGAACACAGATAAAAGATAAAACAAACGAACGAATAGAATTGGCAATAATTCTTCTCTAAAAACACCCTTCAATTTATGATGTTCAAGCGATTTATGCCCACGCGAAGCTGAAGGGAGGAAAAGGCGCGAATTTTCCCAGGTTGCCGTATGTTGTGATGGCCGTGATTAGCGAAATAAAAATTCAAGATTTATCGATCGCTTCTCTGGCATGGACAATGGAGAGCAATTAGAAAGAAAGGCAGGGTAGGAAGAAATGCGTTGCAAGAGTGAGAGGAAAGAGGTCACGTGCCCAGACAGGTTACGCGCGATCAAAACGTGACTCAGCGGAAATTTAGGATGTCGCAAAAAGCAACAAGTTGAAGATAATTCTGTCGCTTTTATTTGACTTTTTTATGTTTATATAGTTTTTGCTTTACACACACACACACACATACATACATACACACATAGCCATACACATATATATATGAAGAAATATAGTTTTAAGGTGTGCTATATTTACGGAATAAAGTGCTTAATATCAAAGATAGAGTGTATAATGTAAATATAAATATAAAAGTGAACATTGAAGTCAACACTCAGAGGCGACAGTCTGTTTCATGCTAGACGCAATCGCCAGGCGGCCTGACGATTGCGTCTAGCATGATACAGACTGTCGCCTCTGAATGTTGACTTCAATGTTCACTTTTATATATTCATATAAACTTTTATATATATATATATATATATATATATATATATATATATATATATATATATATTATGAAATGGATGAAGCTCAACAATTATTTAATATATTTTCTTATTATACGTTATTTTAATAGATACAATTTATCTAAGTAAATGTTATGTTTTTTTTTTGCTTTTTTTTTGTCTTTTTTTTAAATAAACAGAAGTAATTACATTTATTAGCCTGAATGTTCGAGAAATTTCGTAGAAAATATGCGTTCTCCAACAGGAATCGAACCAGGGACCTATATGGATCCGTCAATTGATCTGACGTGCTATACCACTCAGGTATAGAGTATAAATTGTATCTATCAAAATAACGTGTGTGTGTGTATATATAATAATTCATCGAGTCTAGAAGAATCCTCAACAGAAAGCAGTGGACGGTTGTTTCGCCCTATTTTTAGACTACATCAGCAATGCGCATCCGCTACTGAAATTGGAACCCGGACTGTTTCGATACAACGCAAGCGTCATCCCAACTGTACCAACGGGTCTCGGTGACGAAGAGAAAACTGAATAGATGCGATATATCGCCGCTACTCACAAATTCCATGGTGATACTCATCCAAGTATTCATAACCTAATAGACTGTGCCGCAAGAGCCACATTTATCCTTTCCCCCGAACCGCTCCATCGCAGAGCATTAGCTGAATCAAGCAAAGATATATAAGTAATAGAATTTGGGAGAAATCATAGTAATTCAACGAGTCTAAAAGAATCCTCAACAGAATGCAGAAAGCACTGGGCGGCTTCTAGACTTCTAGACAAAATGTTTAATATCCATAAAAACACTAAACTAATTGCGTTGCTTTTTTCCGGGTTTTCGGACAAAACATTTAACCAACTTGATGCCATTTGTCGTAAGAATCACTGAAAAACCCTTTGAGTTATTCATCTAGAAAGAAAGCAGGTTAAAATCATTTTGTGTCAGACCCACTGTCTTCCCAACTGAGCAATGGTTAGAGGAAATAGATCATTCAGGCCTTCAGTAATGGTACCAACATTCATACTCTGGCTTCCATCTTCAAAGTCCATTAAAGAACCATCGAGAGAACGGTGAATAAGTTTTAAAAAGAGGGAACAGTAGAGAAGAAAACTGGATCAGGTCACAACAGCAAGAGGGGGGTCATCATTTCAACTTAAAACTAAATACATTCTTATTGTTCAAAGTTCAATAGTGTTATAATACCTAGGAGAATTCCAGTAAGATAACTTTAATCATATCTAAGATACAACGGTTCAAAGCTTAATCTAACAATTGGAAAGTTTTGCTGTTACACCCGTTGTATATATATTTATATATATATATATATACATACACACACACACACACACAACACACACACACACACACACACACACATATATATATATATATATATATATATATATATATATATATATATATATATATATAGGTGTATGTTATATTTAGGCAACAAGTATTCACCAAACAAGCTTGATTAAAACAATGTCTGTGCTGCTTAATATTTTATTGTATTTTTCCTATTTTCAGATAAGGTGTTGAGTATTGTGCTCGGAGCTGTGGATAAATAGTCCGGAGTTTTGTGGATAATCTGTCCGTATTTTGTTATTTTTGTCCAAGTACTTTTGACTTTCTTAATCGATGTGTAGTAGTTAGAATTCCTTTGTCTGCATTCTGGTATTCTGAGGAGCTGGACAGTTGAGACCGGAATTTTTGAGATGTGTTAATTTTTTTTCCTTTTATATATATTCCATCCCGGCTTGAGGCAATCAGATGCCTAGTCACACCGATGAGCTGTGAAACAGCGAAACAGTTTATTTGTGAATGACAATATATATACATGTTCCCGAAAAAAAATTATTTCGGTTGAACTCTTCGGGGAGAAAAGTGAATTTGTAAACAGTGACTATCACTGCTGCTGATGCAAGGCTCTTCGTTTAGACGAATCGAGTGTTTGTCTAAAAATGCCGTGAGCCAATGGCTTAGGGGTAAAATCTAATCAGTCGGATTTCGATCCAGACCTGGGGCAATCGGATGTCTAGCCACACTGATGAGCTGCGAAACAGCCTGTTTGTATATATATATATATATAAAATATATATATATATATATATATAT
>OZ010615.1:4614550-4654550 GCA_963932145.1 Acanthosepion lycidas | reverse complement strand
TGAATTCCTTTAGTAATATCATTTCCAATGCATTTCTACGATAAAAATAAATCATTTCCATTGAATTCCTATTGTAAAATCTTTTCTAATGTATTCCTATAGTTAACACATTTCACAAAATATTAAAAAGTAAAATGTCATTAAGTGCATTTCTATCGTAAAATGATCTTCAGTGCAGTAATCATAAAATAATTTCTGATGCATTCTTATACTGAACTCCTTTCCTGTATATTTCTAAGTAATTTGTAATCTATTATCATAGTAATGTAATTTCCAATGAATTTCTATATTAGAATAAATGCCAGTGCATCCCTATAGTAAAATCGTTTTGAATTCATTTTTATATTAGAATCATTTGCAGCCAATATCCATAGTAATTAATTTAAAATACTTTGTTTTAATTAAAGTATAATGATAATTAATGTAAGTCTTGCAATCTATCGTCTTTGTTAATCCACAAAACAATTATTGTATAGAAATAGACAGTTCCAAAACAAATCTCTATTTTCTAATTTGTGTTCCTTTTAAAGCCGTGACCCGAACCTGCAAAAACGTTACCCTCGTGTTTTATTCCCCAAGGGTAGAAAAAGTGATTTCGATTTATTGCTGGCATCATTGAAACGGGAAGGTCATTCGCCAATATTTTGGAAATTGCTTTCATTATTATTCTTTGAGAGCCTCTGGCAATTGGCTTCAGAACGAATTGGTGTCAAACAAATCAAAGTTCAAAAAGCTCGGACGTAGAAGATCGGTTGGTATTCAACGAGATATTGATTAACAGGAATTTCAATATTGGAACAATACCGGTTCTTCGTTACAGATCGGAATCATTTCTGCCAAAGATGATCGGGAATGATAGCCTAATCATTACGGCATCGGCCAATAGAAGGTTGAATTGATTCGAGTATCCAACTGAAGGTAATTACAACTACAATCAGAGCAATGAACTTGAAATTTCTGAACATCTGACTCAGAAACTGAAAGGAAAAAGCTAGTGGTTAGATCATCAGCTGGGGTAGATTGAGGGTTTCAAAAGTTATAGTGTCTAATCGAATGCATTTATGTCTACGATCCAATCAGATTAAGGGTTAGCACACTGGACCTGAGCTATCTGAACTTTTTAATCAGTAACCGAGGGGACAGGGTTAGTGCTTAGATCCTAACGATGCTAAAGTGAAAGTTTTAAAATATTATAGTGTCTAATTTACGTCTCCAATCGAATTAGATCAATAGCTAGGACATTGGACTTAAAGGATATGAGCTTAAAGACATTGAAGGTAATAGAGATAGTGGTTAGAACATCGGCCGGGGTTTGAGAGTAACAAATTTGTCATAATGCCGTATTGAAGACATTTAAGCCGACGATTCAATCAGAATACTGTTTACGTGGGACTTGAGGTTATCTGAACCTGAAACTCAATAATTGAAAAGTTAGAGCCAGGAGTTAGATCATCTGCTAGGGTAGATTATGGGTAACAAATTTCTTATAGTGTCTCATTTTTACGATTTAATCCGAAAAGTGATATGGCTTGTCGTTAGATCATCGGCCAAGCATTTGACGGCAACAATTTTTTAGACGACCCTATAGAAATCTTTTGAATCGACAATTCGGTCAGATTAATGGTTAAAACAATGAATATCAGGTACCTGCAACTCAGTAACTGAGATGATAAAGGTTAATGGTTAGATCATCGGCCATTGAAGGATAAAAATTGTTATGATACCCAATTAAAAGCATTTTCGTCTCGGATTTAATCAGATTAAAGGTTAGATAATTAAATTTGAGCTATCTGAACTCAATGACTGGGAGAATAGAGCTGGTAGTTAGATCATCGGCCAGATAGGTTGAGGGTTTAAAATTAGTGTGGCTAACTGAAGTCATTTACGTCCATGATTCAATCAGATTAATAGTTAGAACATTGAACTAGAGGTATTTGAACCTGTGATTCATTCACTAAAAGGATAGGCCTAGTGGTTAGATCATTGGTCAGAGTAGGTTGAGAGTTTAAAAATTAGTGTGGCTAACTGAAGTCATTTACGTCCGTGATTCAATCAGATTAATAGTTAGAACATTGAACTAGAGGTATTTGAACCTGCGATTCATTCACTAAAAGGATAGGCCTAGTGGTTAGATCATCGGCCAGGGTAGATTGAGTGTAAGAAATTTGTTAGAGTGCATAATTGGAGATATTTATGTTGGCATTTCAATCTAAATAGTGGTTAGAGTATAGGACACGAGCTATCTGCATTTTGATTCAGTAACTATGGAGATACAGCTAGTGGATAGATCATCAGCTAGAGTAGGTTGAGGGTTTATGAAATTGTTATAACGGTTAAAAGTTAGGAGGCACGGTGGAATGATGGATAGCCGCTCGGATTGAGGAATCAGAGAGCCGAGTTCGAAATCCAGTCGAATCCATTACATTCACTTAGGTACTAATACCCTTGGGAAAGGTATGAATCCTCTTCTTCTCCCCTGATTTATTTATTAACACAAACAAAACAATTTCTTATAATTTATAATAAAAAGGAGGCACTGTGCAGTAATGGTTAGTCGCTCGGATTGAGGAAACAGAGAGCCGAGTTCGAATTCCAGTCAAATCCATTACATTCACTTATGTGCTATTACCCTTGGAAAAGGTATGAATCCTCTTCTTCTCCCCTGATTTATTTATTAACACAAACAAAACAATTTCTTATAATAAAAAGGAGGCACTGTGCAGTAATGGTTAGTCGCTCGGATTGAGAAATCAGAGAGCCGAGTTCGAATTCCAGTCGAATCCATTACATTCACTTAGGTACTAATACCCTTGGGAAAGGTATGAATCCTCTTCTTCTCCCCTGATTTATTTATTAACACAAACAAAACAATTTCTTATAATTTATAATAAAAAGGAGGCACTGTGCAGTAATGGTTAGTCGCTCGGATTGAGGAAACAGAGAGCCGAGTTCGAATTCCAGTCGAATCCATTACAGTCACTTACGTGCTAATACCCTTGGGAAAGGTATGAATCCTCTTCTTCTCCCCTGATTTATTTATTAACACAAACAAAACAATTTATTATAATAAAAAGGAGGCACTGTGCAGTAATGGTTAGTCGCTCGGATTGAGAAATCAGAGAGCCGAGTTCGAATTCCAGTCGAATCCATTACATTCCCTTACGTGCTAATACCCTTGGGAAAGGTATGAATCCTCTTCTTCTCCCCTGATTTATTTATTAACACAGACAAAACAATTTATTATAATTTATAATAAAAAGGAGGCACTGTGGAGTAATGGATAGCGAATCGGATTGAGGAATCAGAGACAAGTTCGATTTCCAGTGGAATCCATTACATTCACTTACGTTCTAATACCCTTGGGAAAGATATGAACCCTCTTATTCTCCCGCCCCTCCAGTTATGGTTAAACAGACCAAGTTATATAATCTTGGATGGCAACTGGTCTACCGCAGGAAAAAAATCTGCCTCGTCAATCATGTATCGAAAGATACATGATCGACTAAGCGTGTATCACGCATTGCACATAACTGATAGCGGTTAACGTAAGGCATTTTCTTCTATAGTTCAATCTGGTTAATGTTTAGAACTTTGGACTTGAGATAACTTGATATACTTCTCTATAATTGACGTATATCACAAAAATATTCGAAGCTTTGCTTGAAATCAGAATAATGAATTTCTTGGTAGAATATTTTTCTTATATATGAATTGAAATCGATAGTCGAGTATAACATCTTTATCGATAGCTCATCGATCAAGGACAATGGATTTTATCGGGTAACCTCTAGTGAATTTCAAACTGAAACCGTTATTTAATCTACGGGCAAATAGTAAAGACAACAGACGAATCGTCACAAGCCTCTCGCTACTCTATCGCAATTTCTATGGAAAGTCTTCCGAAGAACTACATTCATTTGTTCCACTAATTCTAACCGTCAGGAAAAATATCCTGCATGCCATGCACATTGTAGTGAACCAACCTCATTCCCTTTGTATTCAATTGATGATTGGTAAGAAGTTCCGTTTAAACAACTTCTTCCTAAGTACCGCCATTTTGTGGAACTGACTCCCAAGAGGAGGTTTTCCCGATCACTACGATTTTAAATTGCTAAAGACTAGGGTTAACTGTTATCTTCTCCACATATCTCTATAAACTGCGTCTTTTACCTTTTACTCTGTAATCATCTACCTTGAGTGGCTGTTAGGCTTTGAACAGAGTAAACAATATTGTAAAAAAAGGAAAGGACAGTATGCTGTTTTGGACATGGTGGAAAAACTATCCCGCTGTATTATACCGGGTCTAACAACAAAATTGTCCAAATGGTATAACATCAAAATTTCCCAATTGTTAGTTTAACCTTTGAACCGTTATATCTTAGAAATGATTAAAGATATCTTACTGGAATTCTCCGGATGTTTGATAACACTATTGGACTATACTTTGAACAATAAGAATGTATTTAGCTCTAAGTTGAAATGATGATGCCTCTTGCTGTTGCGACCTCCTGATCCTCTTTTTTTTAAAACTTATTCACCTTTCTCTTGAATGGACTTTGAAGATGGAAGCCAGATTATGTATATTGCTACCATTACAGAAAGCCATAACGATCTTTTTCCTTCTCACCATTGCTCAGCTTGGAAGACCTGCGGAGGGGCTGACACAAAATTATTTTAACCTGTTCTCTTTGTAGCTAAATAACTGAAAGGACTTTTCCCGTGATTCTTACGACTAATGGTGTCAAGATGGCTAACCGTCTTATCTGAAGAACTGGAAAAAAGAAACTCAATTATTTTATTTTTTTTTATTTTTTTAGATATAAAACATTTTGTGGGATAGACAATTATCCCATGTTGCTACACGATTTGGAAAATATTGGTGTTACTCCCAGTATATATATATATATATATATATATATATATATATATATATATATATATATATATATATATATATATAAACCCAAGTATAGGATTGGTGTATACGGAATAAATTCCAATAACCAAAAAATACTATTCTTAAAAGAGTGCTCAATACAGAGTAGAGCAAATATAATTACTTATTCGAAAATTATAACATGAATATGTTATAAAATCACTACAAAAATAGCCATTTTGTTTCAACACTTCTGGTGTCTTCTCAAGTGATGGTGTTGAATGTAGAATAAAGGGTTTTAAAAGGTCCAAATCAATCGAACACCCCTCGCTAGGAGAAACGCTGTTACATAAGCTGGAATGACCAATCAAAATACAAGTATTAGGTTGGTGCAAAAATAATGTCGTTTTATGACGTATTTGTTAACGTCAAAAAGCGACATTATTACGTCATTATTTTTGCACCAACCTAATATATGAGAATTCAAAAAAACTTGACAACGAACTTTGGTTATAATAATTATTTAATGCCGAGTTAAACGAATCAATCATTTCATTTTACATTACGTTGAATACGTTTTTGCTTACAAAATGTTTTGAATCATATGGCTAGTCCATCAGTGATTGTGATTAGATTAGATTATAATCTTCTTATTAAGTTCGTTGTCAAGTTTTTTGAATTCTCATATACTTGTATTTTGATTGATCAATACAGCTTATGTAACAGCGTTTCCCCTAGCGAGGGGTATTTAATTGACTTGAGCCTTTTAAAACCCTTTATTCTACATCATCACTTGATAAGACACGAGTGGTGTTGAAACAAAATGACATTTTTGTAGTGGTTTTATAACATATTTATGTTATAATTTTTGAATATATATATATATATATATATATATATATATATATATATATATATATATTAATTATTTGGAAATGTATAATTAAGGTAAATATTAATTAAAACAACAGACATTTTGTGTTTATTAATTTTACTGATCAACTTTTCTAAATTACGAATAATCCTTTTCAGGCAAGGAGGAAATTCATCTCCTTAAACGTATATAAAGAAAGAAAAATACCTCACGCGTCACAATACTCCTTGCCTACGTCACAACACTCTTTGCCTACGTCACAACACTCTTTGCCTACGTCACAATACTCTTTGCCTACGTCACAACACTGAATAGTTGTATAAGACTCACCATTCATCGCTACCTGCCCTTATGATGACTTAAGAAATTCGAAAGTTTTGACCATCATTTCTTGTACTTTCTTTCCCAAATAAACCTTTTCTGAACAATTTCTGGGGGAATTTCCTGTTTTTTTTTGTTTTTTTTTAATAGAGGACAGTAATTTACAAGACCAAAATAGAAAAAGTAAAGTACATGACCAAAATCCAAAGGCGCATTGAGATTTTAAATGATGCTTTCCAAAAGCTAAGCAAAGTATTAAGAAACGTGAAATTTTCATTAGTAAAAGACTACTGAACTATGAATGTAATATCGATCCTCCTATATGACAGACAATCTCGTCACAGATGAAAAAAATGTATTGAGGCAACAGAAATGTGCTTCTACAGAAGGATGCTGAGAATACCATGGACTGAACATGTGAGCAACGACGAAGATTTAGAGAAAATTGAAACAAAAAGAAAACATATTTAACACCAGAAAGAGACAGCTGAAGTTTCGGAGGGGGCACATAATGAGGAAAGCGAACTTGGAAAATCTGATACTCACAGGACAGATTCAGGATAAGAGGGATAGAGGAAGACAACGCATAAGATACTTCGTGAGTAAATGGATGGCGGGATAGGGTTTAGGAGAAATAACAAATAGATAAAATTTATGAAGAACTACAAAGGACAGGAAATTGTGGAGAGTCATCAGCGCCAAAGTCCTGAAGGGACACGGTAGATAGAAGACGAAGAACTTCAAAACAAACGGGATATTTCCCATTGTAAAATTAGCTGCACAATTTACTATTTTTCCTCGTTAGGATTTGCGTCAAACTTAATTTAGCTTGATAAATATTGAAAAGAATTAATAAAAATGGCTCTCATGCAACCGATGATATGAATGAATGTAATATCTGCTCATGCGCAGAAAGATTTGTAAAAATAGTATTGTCCATTAAGTGATATTGTCCGCCATTTTTAGATTAAGGTCAGCAAATAATCCAAGCGTAGATTTGGGCTCTCATTCATGTTAAGTTCTGCGAAAAAAACGGACACCCACACATGCAATGCGATGCCTTAAAAAAGAATTAAGCGAATAAAAAGCGGGATATGAATAGAGCTATAAAACCTCTATTCAGCATGTTAAGCTAGCAAGACCATTCATTAGTAGAACAGAAAAATAGTGTGCATCAATCATATTTAAACAAAAAAATACAGACAGTTACCGAGAAAGCCGTAGCTCCGCCTATCGTCTGAATAACAGCAACAGTGGAAAATGCCCTGTCCGTTTTGAAAATTAGCAGTTAAAAACCTGTTTTTTTTTTTTATCATTTCATCCCAACCAAGGCAATAAAACCACTAAAGAGGTTACTACGAGTGGAAGAAACAAGAAATCGCTATTGAGGAAAGAGGACAATTCATCATCAGGATTCAAAAAGACAAAAGATAACGAAAGATCATAATTTCGCAGCCATCTTTTGTAGTCGCCGTTTTGCAGTTGCTGTTTTGCAGTCGCCATTTTGCATCCACCATTTCGTAATCGCAACATTTTAGTCTTTTCATTATTCGGGCTCATCGTAGAGTAAGATACAATTTAATACAACTGAATAATAAATGTTAATATAATTTTGCGAGCCTGTGTATACGTTGAGAGATAAACAGGAGTGTCTCCTGAAATGCCCACAACAAACATGGCAGAAACGGGATGTGAGTTCACTTAAAGAAATGTAAGAAACAACAAGAACCAATATATATATATATATATATATATATATATATATATATAACAACAAGAACCAATATATATATATATATATATATATATATATATATATATATATATATATATATAAAATGAAATGGACAAAGTCCGACAAACATTTGTATGTTTATGCATTCGTTTTTATAGATACAAATATTTAGGTCAATGCTCTGTTTATAAATCTTGTTAATACTGTTTATTATAAACTTACTTAAATATTTGTATCTCTAAAAAAGAATGTATAAACATAAAAATGTCTTTATATATATATATATATATATATATATATATATATATATATATATATATATATACATTAGGTTGGTGCAAAAATAATGACGTAATAATGTCGTTTTTTGACGTAACGTCAAAAAACGACATTATTACGTCATTATTTTTGCACCAACCTAATATATATATATATATATATGTATACATACATAGATACATATATAAATTTATATATATATATATATATATATATATATATATATATATATACATATATATATATATATATATATATATATATATATATATATATATATATATATATATATGTATGTATGTATGTATACAAAGAAATGATAATGCATTAACACGAGAGTTACAACTGACAAAAACAATAATGTTTATCACAAATGAATGTGGGAACTTTTTTAGCCAAAGTATGTGAAGTGAGTGAATGTGTGTACGTATGTGTGTGTGTATGCATTGTTCGTAGGCTTCCCAAAAGGGGACGCGTTTTTCCGCGAGAGGCTTACATGTTGACGGATGAGGTCAGAAGGTGGTGATAAAAAATTATCGCAGAGTATTTATAGTGACGGAGAGCGCCCCCTAGTAAAGGTTTCGAAAATTAGGATGAAGTAAACCGATAATAATACAACTAGGAATTGCAGTTAAAATGGAGTCAGTATTTGGTCTACAATCAAAGTACCATTGCCATTACCTTGCGTATCGAACCTATACATAACGTTTACTACTAGAACTATACCAATTAATGGTAGCACTAACCAAACAGTACCACTTCTCCCTGAAGCGAGTATGCTTTATATTAGGTCGGTGCAAAAATAATGTCGTTTTATCACACAGTAACATATGTTAGAAAACGACATTATTTTTGCACCAACCTAATAATTTCGTTGATCTCAAACTTCTTCGTCTATATGTATTTACATTTTGGCTTTTTTTCTCTACTCTCTCTAGAGATCTGTGTGTATTTTTCCTATAGAAGATCTAGAGCCGTCTCTTTTTGTTGGTGACGTCCTGTTCTTCACAATCGATGCTTGAATCCTCCAAACTGTCTTGGTCTTCCATTGACCCCTCATCATTCATTTCCTGTTCGTTTAAAGGGCTACCCCGATGCGCTTTTGGATTTCAGTGTCACACTTTCCGTTCTCTGTTAAAACACTTCCCAAATATTAAAATTTTTGTACTTGTTTGATTTTTGGCATCTCCAATTTCTAATTTGTTGGACTGCCCTTTTGCTAACAACTATGCGTTCTGTCTTCTTGCAGTTATTTACTTGACTAATAAATGTTTTTTTGCGGGTATGTAAAATATTGTTTTTAATTTTGTAATCGAGTACGAAGTTTTGCAATTATGTAATATGATATTTCGTTAGGTTAACTTTTTTATATAATTATTAACGTTAAACGCAAATGTTAAGATTACAGCTAAGAAAGTTGGTTCACTGTCATGCTGAACGTTTTTTTCTCGATAGAATCTAACTTACGAACAATCTGTAATGTTATTGGAGTTGACCTGGCATCTCAATATCAGTCCCTTTTCCACTGCTCTAATGTAGATGCCTTGTACCTTTTCTATAAATATTTTCATGCTAATTGTTCTGATGAGCTTTCTTCTTTGGTACCGAGACTTTATGAATTTAAGCCATAATATAGCTTCCCTCTTCCTTTTCTATAAATATTTTCATGATAATTGTTCAGATGAGCATTCCTCTTTGGTACCTAGACTTTATGAATTTAAGCCATAATATAGCTTCCCTCTGCCTTTTCTATAAATATTTTCATGATAATTGTTCAGATGAGCATTCCTCTTTGGTACCTAGACTTTATGAATTTAAGCCATAATATAGCTTCCCTCTGCCTTTTCTATAAATATTTTCATGCTAATTGTTCTGATGAGCTTTCCTCTTTGGTACCTAGACTTTATGAATTTAAGCCATAATATAGCTTCCCTCTGCCTTTTCTATAAATATTTTCATGATAATTATTCCGATGAGCTTTCTTCTTTGGTACCTAGACTTTATGAATTTAAGCCATAATATAGCTTCCCTCTGCCTTTTCTATAAATATTTTCATGCTAATTGTTCTGATGAGCTTTCCTCTTTGGTACCAAGACTTTATGAATTTAAGCCATAATATAGCTTCCCTCTGTGTTTTCTATAAATATTTTCATGCTAATTGTTCTGATGAGCTTTCCTCTTTGGTACCTAGACTTTATGAATTTAAGCCATAATATAGCTTCCCTCTGCCTTTTCTATAAATATTTTCATGCTAATTGTTCTGATGAGCATTCCTCTTTGGTATCTAGACTTTATGAATTTAAACGATAATATAGCTTCCCTCTGCCTTTTCTATAAATATTTTCATGCTAATTGTTCTGATGAGCATTCCTCTTTGGTATCTAGACTTTATGAATTTAAGCCATAATATAGCTTCTCCTGCCTTTTCTATAAATATTTTCATGCTAATTGTTCTGATGAGCTTTTCTCTTTTATACCTAGACTTCCTGAATTTAAGCCATAATATAGCTTCCCCCTGCCTTTCTATAAATATTTTCATGCTAATTGTTCTGATGAGCATTTCTCTTTGGTATCTAGACTTTATGAATTTAAACGATAATATAGCTTTCCTCTGCCTTTTCTATAAATATTTTCATGGTAATTGTTCTGATGAGCTTTCCTCTTTGGTACCTAGACATTATGAATTTAAGCCATAATATAGCTTCCCTCTGCCTTTTCTATAAATATTTTCATGCTAATTGATCTGATGAGCTTTCCTCTTTGGTACCTAGACTTTATGAATTTAAGCCATAATATAGCTTCCCTCTGCCTTTTCTATAAATATTTTCATGATAATTGTTCTGATGAGCTTTCCTCTTTGGTACCAAGACTTTATGAATTTAAGCCATAATATAGCTTCCCTCTGCCTTTTCTATAAATATTTTCATGATAATTGTTCTGATGAGCTTTCCTCTTTGGTATCTAGACTTTATGAATTTAAGCCATAATATAGCTTCCCTCTGCCCTTCCTATAAATATTTTCATGCTAATTATTATGATGAGCATTCCTCTTTGGTACCTAGACTTTATGAATTTAAGCCATAATATAGCTTCCCTCTTCCTTTTCTGTATATATTTTCATGCTAATTGTTCTGATGCACTTTCCTCTTTGGTACCTAGACTTTATGAATTTAAGCCATCATATAGGCTTTTTTCTGCCTTTTCTCTAAATATTTTCATGCTAATTGTTCTGATGAGCTTTCCTCTTGTGTACCTAGACTTTATGAATTTAAGCCATAATATTGCTGTGACGGGTACACACCTGGCCCAGGGTCGAATCCTTTGGTTACGGCGCCAACTGTGACGTCGCTCCTCCTGGTCGCTCCTCCTGGTTCCAAGCGTGCCGCTCCAACCTCTTGGTTAGATGATCACCAGCCTCGCCTTTCCCAACCCGCTTCCAATACCTGGTTGCTAAAGCAACTGTACTGATCTCCGGTCTGTCTACCCACGCTGTGTTTAGATCTTAGACAGACGGGACCAGCAGGGATTGGGTCGTATGCAAGTTGAGTCCGACGGGGGTGGCAAAACACAAGTAAAAGAAAAAAAAAACTCACGAGACAAAAAATTACTGATAAAAAAAGGGTGACAACCTTTTATATCTAATGTCCGTTACATAAAGAAAAATTGTTCTCATTCCCGACCCGCTCTGTGGACTATGGCACCAAGCTTCTATCATACAACTTAACGATTTCGAATTGTCTACTCTCCAGAATTGTGTATGTCGGAGTGTGGTTTAGTTCGACACTGGGGCTAATTTCTATCAATCATTCGCAGTTGATTCTTCTCTTCGACTTGAGTTGTATTTCTTCACTTCGATCTGGTTGGGTCGAATTCTGTTCTCGGCTGGGCTTGATTTTAACTTCTTCTTCTTCTGTCCAGTAACTCTTTGGCCTTGTCTTCGACTTGGCTGCAACTTCTCCGCGGCTTTCGAGTAATCTTCTTCTTCGTCGACTTAGATAGAACTTCTCTTGTCTTTGACTTGGGCCGGGAGGATTTCTTGTTTTCGACTTGGGCTGGAAGGATTTCTTGTTTTCGACTTGGGCTGGAAGGATTTCTTGCCGCAACTCAGCCGCAACTCTCTGTCGTCCGAGGTGATCTCTTCTCGCTGCCGTCCGGGGCTGAACTCATTTCTTGTCGATTGGGGTCCTGCTTTTATTGACGCCGCAGCAAACCGGGGTGGGTCTGTCGGCGTCAGGGCTCTCTCGATAATCCCAAAAGTCGCATTAGTTCTGATTTCCCATTATCGCTATTATTTTCACCCCTACTTCCTTACAGTGCCTCTGGGGGGAAGACGCATACCCATCTCTCCCGGTCTCTCGTATGTCAGGTGACCGTTTTCGACCAATGGTTCTTGATCGAGCATTCTCCCTCCTCTTTCCGCATATCACGTGACCGCTTTCGGCTAATGAGACTGTGGTGGGACGCCTCCCGTCTCCAATCGGGCGTGGCTTACATCGTTCTTGTTCTAAAAAAAACAAAATCTAATTTGGCCTTTTTCACACGTACGAAAAATGATAATCTTGGCTTTTTCTCACCTGGGTTCTGTCAAAACAGCCTGCCGCTAATTAGATGTGACTTCAGGAAATAATATTGGCGCTATCTGTGAGCCGAGACAATCGTTTTCTTTCCTTCTTTGTTTTTGGTCAGACCTGATAGTCAAAAATCTTAATTATCTGAATTGAAAATGTCTCCACTTCATCATCGTGGGGTTCCAATTTTTAACAGGTCAGAATCTGTATACAGTTCCACCGGTCACCACCTCAACACAAAAAAAACACCTTTCCTCCGATTAAAATTTCGTTTCCATTGTTCTAAAAAATCTTTATTGTTTCAGCCAACCTTAACAACTTCCATCCTACGCGGACATGGAATTAGTTCAAGTGCTTGACCTGATAATTTTGACACTTGTTAGGTGCTGGTCGTACGTGTGTGTTTTCGCTTACGACCTGGTTTCGTATTATGTTTCTGTCTTTCCTCTTCTTTTTGTTTTATTTTATTATCTCCAAACTCTATTTCTTCAACCAAATATAACAATTTCTATTTCCCTGGATTTCGGTCAGGTAATTTGACCTGATATATTTTGACACCTGTCTTGTCTTAGTTTTACTTATGACCGGGTTTTGTATTATCTATTCCTCTTTCTCTTTCTTTTTATTATTTTTTTTTTCTTCTTCTCTTTGGATCGCCTAAATACAGTTAGAGAATTATTCTCAAAACTCAATTATTCTTCGTTTCTAAATAACTAACAACTGGTTAATAAACCGAATAAAAATTAAATCATATTTCTATGAATATCTCTTTTTAGTCTTTCTAAAAAATGCAGGGTGCCACATTGCTTCCCTCTGCCTTTTCTATAAATATTTTCATGCTAATTGTTCTGGTGAGCTTTCCTCTTTGGTACCTAGACTTTATGAATTTAAGCCATAATATAGCTTCCCTCTGCCTTTTCTATAAATATTTTCATGCTAATTGTTCTGGTGAGCTTTCCTCTTTGGTACCTAGACTTTATGAATTTAAGCCATAATATAGCTTCCCTCTGCCTTTTCTATAAATATTTTCATGCTAATTGTTCTGATGAGCATTCCTCTTTGGTACCAATACTTTATGAATTTAAGCCATAATATAGCTTACCTCTGCCTTTTCTATAAATATTTTCATGCTAATTGATCTGATCAGCATTCCTCTTTGGTATCTAGACTTTATGAATTTAAGCCATAATATAGCTTCCCTCTGCCTTTTCTATAAATATTTTCATGCTAATTGTTCTGATGAGCTTTCCTCTTCGGTACCTAGACTTTATGAATTTAAGCCATAATATAGCTTCCCTCTGCCTTTTCTATAAATATTTTCATGCTAATTGTTCTGATGAGCTTTCCTCTTTGGTATCTAGACTTTATGAATTTAAGCCATAATATAGCTTCCCTCTGCCCTTCCTATAAATATTTTCATGCTAATTATTATGATGAGCATTCCTCTTTGGTACCTAGACTTTATGAATTTAAGCCATAATATAGCTTCCCTCTTCCTTTTCTGTATATATTTTCATGCTAATTGTTCTGATGCACTTTCCTCTTTGGTACCTAGACTTTATGAATTTAAGCCATCATATAGGCTTTTTTCTGCCTTTTCTGTAAATATTTTCATGCTAATTGTTCTGATGAGCTTTCCCCTTGTGTACCTAGACTTTATGAATTTAAGCCATAATATTGCTTCCCTCTGCCCTTCCTATAAATATTTTCATGCTAATTGTTCTGATGAGCATTCCTCTTTGGTATCTAGACTTTATGAATTTAAGCCATAATATAGCTTCCCTCTGCCTTTTCTATAAATATTTTCATGCTAATTGTTCTGATGAGCATTCCTCTTTGGTACCTAGACTTTATGAATTTAAGCCATAATATAGCTTCCCTCTGCCTTTTCTATAAATATTTTCATGCTAATTGTTCTGGTGAGCTTTCCTCTTTGGTACCTAGACTTTATGAATTTAAGCAAAGTCTAGATTAGCAGCAATATCTCATCACTTTTACAGTTCAAATAACTAGATATAACTGTAAGTTCTATGTGAATAGTTTCTTTTCTTGCACTTCTCGCTTGTGGAACTCTCTTCCGGTTGCTTGCTTACTAATCCCATTTGATCTTCAAAAAATTAGATGCATTGTCAATCGTTATCTTCTGTCTTTTTAATTCTTGTTCTTTTATTCTTCTCTCTCCTTTATAGCGTTTTTCTTTTTCTTATAATCTTTCACACTCAGTAACAACCCACCCCAGCTCCGGCGTCTTAGTGGCTTAGATAAAAGGTAACGATTGACATTGCATTTAAATTTTTGAAGGTCAATTGTGCGTTTAAGACAAGATAGCCTGTCGGAGCTCATCCCTATTCGGGCTGGTTTTGTATTCAGAGTGTTCGTTCTCTTAGACTGGTTGCCAAATCAACGCTAATTTAACCTATATCTGGAGGGAGAGGAGTTTGTCTCATACCTTTTCCAAAGAGTATTCGTATGAAAGTGAACGTTACGAACATGACCGAAATTCGAACTCGGTTCGTAGATTTTCGAGACGCTGTTCCACTATCCGCACATCCACGGAATAGATGAACTTCTAAAATCGGAAATAGCAACGTGGTATGAACAACCAAGTGTTTCGCCATTTTCCTAAATAGAAGATCGAAAACAAAAATCCGATAAATAGCATAAAATAAAAGCCGTAAGGTTTAATACTTGACCGCCAAACAAAGAAACCTTGGATGTATTTATTGGAGAATGGTATAAGACCACAGTGATTGCATGGCAAGAAGCCAGGGTTGAATAGCGAACTGATGAGATTTAATGTTCTCCATACGACCACCCACCCACCCACATCATCAAAATAGTTTTCTTTTACTTTCTTTCGCCTTTTCCTATCATTTCTTCTTTTTTTTTTTTTTTTTTTTTTTGCCTTTTTTTTGCCTTTTTTTTTACCTTGGGTTTTATCTCTTGATTAAGATAGATGTGAACAGTTTGTTAGATATATATGAACAGACTGAGATAGATAGATAGATAGATAGATAGATAGATAGATAGATAGATAGATAGATATGAACAGAATGATTTCGATAAATATGAACAGACTGCGATAGATAGATAGATAGATAGATAGATAGATAGATAGATAGATAATAAACAAACTTGGATATATAAATATGAACAGACTGATAGATAGATAGATAGATAGATAGATAGATAGATAGATAGATAGATATGAACAGAATGATTTCGATAGATATGAACAGACTGCGATAGATAGATAGATAGATAGATAGATAGATAGATAGATAGATAGATAATGAACAAACTTGGATATATAAATATGAACAGACTGATAGATAGATAGATAGATAGATAGATAGATAGATAGATAGATAGATAGATAGATATGAACAGAATGATTTCGATAGATATGAACAGACTGAGATAGATAGATAGATAGATAGATAGATAGATAGATAGATAATGAACAAACTTGGATATATAAATATGAACAGACTGATAGATAGATAGATAGATAGATAGATAGATAGATAGATAGATAGATATGAACAGAATGATTTCGATAGATATGAACAGACTGAGATAGATAGATAGATAGATAGATAGATAGATAGATAGATAGATAGATAGATAGATAATGAACAAACTTGGATATATAAATATGAACAAACTGATAGATAGATAGATAGATAGATAGATAGATATGAACAGAATGATTTATTAGGTTGGTGCAAAAATGATGTCGTTTTCTCACATATGTGAGAAAACGACATTATTTTTGCACCAACCTGATAGATAGATAGATAGATAGATAGATAGATAGATATGAACAGAATGATTTAGATAGATAGATAGATAGATATGAACAGATAGATAGATAGATAGATAGATAGATAGATAGATAGATAGATAGATAGAGATACCATTTCGAAGGCTGGGCATCATGATATATAAACTTTTATATATCAGAACAATGTTAAGAAAATAAATGACAAAATGTGAAAAAAAAAATGTGACATGTTTCGTCCTTTTGGACTTCATCAAACTAAAGTAATATTTTTTTTATGTAGTTATATATGTGTATGAAGGAGAGGGGGAATATAAAAACACAAAATTGAATATAAGTATTCATAAACAGGAAACACTGAAAATGCTGAGACGCTAAAATTTCAAATTTTTAAATATATTTTTTGTTTTTATTTGGGTGGGGTCTGGATATTTCGTCTAGCCAATTTCGTTTTATTTACGTTTTTATGACTTTTGTTATTAAGTATCCTACATTGTGATAATAGAAGACCTGCTAAATAGGGGAAATGTTGTAAGATAATTTACTGTGTATGATCTAGCAATTAAAGCACTTTCTATACATTTCAATCTTAATAAATTGCTTTCTCTTTTAATTAAATTAACATTTTTAAATTAAAACTATGGCCAGGCTCACTACAGTAAGCAACTTATGCATTTCAATTACAACTTTTCATTCCTATTTACTGAACTTCGTTTAACACGACATAAAACATAAATTTCGGAAGATTATGTTGCGCCAATCTGCTAAATTATAGATAGTTTGCATACGTTGACTATGAGCATCCAAAATTCTCATTTTGCAAATTCCGATATTCAGTATAGTTTGACACATGACCAAGTAAATGGACAATTTTGATATAAAATTGTGCTGTCCCAAAACTTTCAAGGCTTGTAATATTTATCCCGTCTCCCCAAGGTCGGGTTTAATGTGGGGAACCCTAGCGCGTACACACAGACCAGGACCAAAAATTGTCCATTCCCCGCAACTATCGGTTGTGCTGGCATCTGTATGACTACCGACCCCGCTCTCTAGCGCAATGAGGCGAATACAATTCTCATTATTTCCCCACCCGCCACCCCCAGCTGTATCTCTGTCCGCGGATAAAGACACAAATGAGTCGCACTCTGCCCGAAGACAGACACGAAACTGAGAGATGATTAGAATACCCGGCATTTGCCAGGTAAGTATCATGTGCCAGGCTAGTTATCATCATCAGAGATGTTTCGACTTGAAGGCACATTGTTATTTCTCATGTTCGGAATGGCTCCTCCTTTCCAAATGTGCCCATATACTCAGGCCCACTTGTCTATCTTTAACACCCACAGAGACAACCTGTGATTTATACTGCAACTATGCTGATCAGACCATAGTTACACTTCAAGCAAGTGCCCCACTAAGGACACACACGCTTTTGAATTCAGAGTTGTCCTTTTCCTATACTGGCTGCTGGCTGCTAACCACAGCTATAACCAGTTAACCCTGTCATTTAACTCATAAGTGAAGACAGAATAGGTTTGGTTTATTTTGTTTTACGGCATATCAACCTCGATTTAATGCCGAGAAGATTTTTAAAGTAGATTATATGAATAGAATATGTATTCTTTGTAAGAAATCAGTTTGTATATCAGGTTTGGTTTATTTTGTTTTATGGCATATCAACCTCAATGGGTTATTTAATGCCGACAACATTTTTAGGATAGATTCGTATGAATAGAATATGTATTCTTTGGTTTCGATTGGTTTGGTTTATTTTGTTTTACGGCATATCAACCTCAATGGATTATTTAATGCCTACAAGATTTTTAGAATAGATTCTTATGGATAGAATATGTATTCTTTGTAAGAAAACAGTTTGTAGGAGATCCCGTTGCATTGACGTATTTTTGTAAAGAGGGCTTTTGTCAAGAGTCAGATATATTGCTAGCAATTTTTTTCAAAAATGTATTGTTAGTATTTTTTACGATAAAAAAAAGTATTTTTATATTTTCATAGTGTTTTGAGCCCAGTTTGGGGGGTAGCTATTCCCCATGGTTGGGACTTTCATACGTGCTACCAGCCCCAGTGAGGGTGAACATGGGAACAAAAGCAGTTATTAGCTACTACAACTACACACTCGCTGCAACATAATCTGTTTAATTATTACGCAAAACATGCATCGTTTGATTTATTTTCTTTTACGTTCTATCACCCTCAATAGGTTATTTAATGCCGACAATATTTTAGGATAGGTTCGTATGAATAGAATATATATTCTTTGTAAGAAATCAGTTTGTAGATCAAGTTTGGTTTATTTTGTTTTAAATCCTATCAACTTAAATGGGCTATTTAATGCCAACAAGATTTTTAGGGTAGGTTCGTATGAATAGAATATGTATTCTTTGTAAGAAATCAGTTTGTAGATCAGGTTTTGTTTATTTTGTTTTATGGTTTTTTGTTTTTTTTTTAAATGCATTGCTGGTAAAACATTTTCCAAAAAGTATTGCTAGTATTAAAACCTATTCTTATACTTACATGGTGTTTTGACACCTTTTTTTGGTGGGGGGAGTAACTATTTGTCATAGCTGGCACTCTGACAGGTGCTACCACCCCGAGACAGAGTGAACCTGGGAACACCAGCAATTAAGACGTGATTCCACGCTCATCAATACCTTCTGATCAAAAGCCTTGCTGTAGGATGTAGTTTATCGTCTTACCGAGGTCGCGGTTGTAGTTTACCGTCTTGACCCGGGCGCGTATGTAGTTTATCGTCTTACCCAGGGCGCGTATATAGTTTACTGTCTTACCCCGGGTGCGTATGTAGTTTACTCTCTTACCCCGGGCGCGTATGTTGTTTATCGTCTTACCCCGGGCGCGGTTGTAGTTTACCGTCTTACCCAGGGCGCGTATGTAGTTTATCGTCTTACCCCGGGCGCGTATGTAGTTTATCGTCTTACCCAGGGCGCGTATGTAGTTTACCGTCTTACCCCGGGCGCGTATGTAGTTTATCGTCTTACCCAGGGCGCGTATGTAGTTTACCATCTTACCCCGGGCGCGTATGTAGTTTATCGTCTTACCCAGGGCGTGTATGTAGTTTACCGTCTTACCCCGGGCGCGTATGTAGTTTATCGTCTTACCCAGGGCGCGTGTGCAGTTTACTGTCTTACCCAGGATGCGGATGTAGTTTATCGTCTTACCCAGGACGGGAAGAGAGAATAGGATTCATATTTTCACAAAAGTATTTGTGAGATAGCGAATATAACGATCTCGATCGAAATTCGAATTCATCTCTCCTCATTAACAATTACACCACCTGCACATCCAAGGCTAGTAAGGAAGGCTAGAAATTTGCTATTTTAGCTTTTACGTAGGTTTTGTTGCTTCCATGTTTTTTGTTTTTTTTTCTTATGTATATAACAATTCAGATTTTCATTCGTTTTATTTTTTCAATCTGTCACAATAAAAGAGGCAAAAGGAGAAAGGAAAAAAGCCAAAACAATGTTTAACACGAGCGAACAATAAACATAGATATTAAGTTGTACCAAGATGGCTGGCTAAAAACAAAAATTGAACCTCTTAATCTACAAACAAATAAAACAGGAAATCTTTGCCACTTGTGCGAACTGACATTAAATTAAATGGCGTCCCAACCAAAGACCAGAGTAGCAACAACATCAAAAATCTTAATAGACTTTAAAAAAATACGAATGAGTACAAATAATAATATTAATAGTAAACAGAGGTAAACAAAATGGCGAGAAGAGAAAACAGACGATAAAAAGATGCTGCAAATTAAAGGAAGGGAAGAACAAAAGAATAAAGAAGCAGAGTGTATAATCAGGAGAAAAAAGAGAAGTGGGTGATAGAGGAAGTAAAGTACGGGGAAGGGTTGGAGAAGAAAAGAGATGAAGAAGAAAATTAGACACTGTAGATAAGAAGACGATGTAAAGAAAGTCGTCGGCAACGACAACGGAAAAATTAAATAAGATGTATAGACAGCATAGAAGAAAGCGAAGAGAAATAGAGGAGGTGTGATTGAATAAGAAAGGCAAGAGGAATAGAAAGAAAGAAAGAAAGAAAGAAAGAAAAAGTGATTGAATATGAAAGGCAAGAATACAAAGAAAGAAAGAAAGAAAGAAAGAAAGAAAGAAAGAAAGAAAAAGTGATTGAATAAGAAAGGCAAGAATACAAAGAAAGAAAGAAAGAAAGAAAGAAAGAAAGAAAGAAATTTAGTGATTGAATAAGAAAGGCAAGAGGAATACAAAGAAAGAAAGAAAGAAAGAAAGAAAGAAAGAAAGAAAGAAAGAAAAAGTGATTGAATAAGAAAGGCAAGAGGAATACAAAGAAAGAAAGAAAAGTGTACTAAATGGAAAAGGTAAAAAGAAGCTAAGAATTAAGAAGGAAAAAGAAAGAAGGAAAAAAGAAAAGGAGATGATTAAAAAAGAAATAAGGGATGCCGATAAAGAAAGAGAGGAAGAAAGAAAGAAATATGGAATGCTGAAAAAGAAAGTAAGAAAAGAAAGAAGTGTACTAAAAAAGAAAGACAAAAAGAGAAGCTGAGAAAGTAAGAAGAAAAAAAGAAGAAAAGAAAAGGAGAGGATGAAAAAGAAATAATGGATGCTGACAAAGAAAGAAAGAAAAAAAGAAAGAAAGAAAAAGTGACTGAATAAGGAAGGCAGAAAGGATGCAAAGAAAGAAAGAAGGGCACTAAATGGAAAAGACAAAAAGAGGAAGCTAAGAAAGTAAGAAGAAAAAAAGATACAAAAAAAGGAAAGAATGAAAAAGAAAGAAAGGAATAGACAGAGGAGGCTTATAAAAAGGAAAGAAAAAGAAGAAATAGAAGAAAGAAGACTATAAGTTGACTGAAAAAAAAGAAGAAAAAGTAAGGAAATGAAAGAGTAAAAAAATGAATAAGTGAGGAAGAAGAAGAAGAAGAAGAAGAACGCGAGAAGAACGTGAGAAGAAGAAGAAGAAGAACGCGAGAAGAAGAAGAAGAAGAACGCGAGAAGAAGAAGAAGAAGAAGAAGAAGAAGAAGAAGAAGAAGAAGAAGAAGAAAGCGAGAAGAATGAGAAAGGTGAAACGAAAAAGAAAGAAAGAGAGATGAGGGTTTATCCACTGGGCCATGGGTCCTTGAGGTTGGTTGGATCCAGTGACTTGACCCAAAGAGTTGTGAGTTCAGTACCTGACTACTGCAGTGGTGTTCAAAAACTTGGAGAGTCGAATTAAAGAGAGATAACCGAGACATCCAGAAGAGGCGTGGCTCGTGGAACTAGGACAATCTACCTCGGTGGACGAAATAAAGGGTTCAGTTCGAAATTCCAATCAGCTGAAGAAAGCCGGAGCACACAATGGTTGAAACGCTGTGAATATGGTAATAAAGATAAGGACAACAGTCTGAAAATAATAATAATAATAATAATAATAACAATAATAATAATAAATAATGTAAATAATAATAACAACAACAACCACCCCCACGTTTGTTTTTCGTGCCCCCCCCCCCCGGTATTAATGAGGTACTTTTTGATCTGGGGTAACCTTCAAGGGATTTCAAACTAAACCCTTTATTAAATCTACAAGAGTAAATTTTTCTCGATATATATATATATATATATATATATATATATATACACACACACACACACACACTGCGATGGATAAATTGTCGTCTAAATTACACGAAAATGAAAATAACACTGACATCTCATTTTAACAGATATATTTACCAAAATTACACAAAAATATCTTGAAATACTAAAGAGTAAATTTATTTAATAAAATCGCCATTGGCTTCAATCACCGCCTCCAGGCGACTTCGGAATCTTCTCCAACTCTTCTGGGTGGACTCCTTGATTAAGATGGTGAATGCTACCATAATCCTTACCTTCAGTTTATCTCTGGTGTTACAAGGAGTTTTGCTAGTCTCTCGCTCAACTACACACCACACATAAAAAAAGGGGTTGAAGTCTGAGGAGTTAGGTGGCCAGATGTAAATGGTGGTGTGGTCGCATAAATTTCTGATGGCCATGACATAGTTCTCCTGTTTCTGTGACATGGTACAGAGTCCTGTTGTCAAATACAGAATCTTCCAGTAGACACCTTCTTGACACAGGGCAGCACTACCTCCTCAGGAAACTTGGTGTAAGCCTCCGTATCGAGTCTTAGGTCCTGTGGGAAGATCAATGGAGGCATAACATCGCCATCACTAATGATCACTCTAAACACCTTTGTAATCATCCGACTCTGAGACATTAATTTACAATGAATTCCTTGAATAATAAGATACTTATATTCGAGTTGTTGTCAGGTGGAAGGCACATGCCGAGTACCTTCAACAATTTCAAACTGTCATCTTCAGTGCGCAATTTTCTTATATATAGGCAAATACTAAGACGAAATATGTGTAGACCGAAAGATGGCATGTGTCTTCTATCTGACAACAACTAGAATATAAGGATCTTATTATTCAAGGAATTGATAGTAAGTCCTGTTAGTGAAGTGAATTCGCCATTAACGACATTAACATTGCTATTTAATTCTTTGTATAAATTGTTCCTTTATGATATAAAATATAAGCTGCACACTCTAATATATATATATATATATATATATATATATATATATATATATATATGTGTGTGTGTGTGTGTGTATATTAGCTATATATAGCGACCTGACGATTGCATCTAGCATGAAACAGCCAGTCGCCTCTGAGTGTTGACTTCAATGTTCACTTTTATATTTATATTTACATACTCTCTATGATATTGAGCACTTTATCCCATAAATATAGTACACCTTAAAACTATATTTCTTCATATATATATATATATATATATATATATATATATATATATATATATATATATAAACACTGAAATTATTGAAGGTATTTGAATACAAATCCATTTAATTCATCGAGTCTAGAAGAATCCTCAACAGAATGCAAAAAGCACTGGACCGACGTTTTTTCCTATTTGGGACTCATCAGCATTGCGCATCCACTACCGAGAATCGAGCCCTGACAGTTACGATACGGCGCAAGCGACATACAAACGATCATCGGTGACGAAGAGGTGACAAACTAGACTCGATATAGCGCTGCTCTCACTTGCCATGGTGTAACTCCTCTGAGAATACCTTTCCCTTAGGATTGTGCCTCACCGCCACCTCCGCCCCACGACGAGCGATATCTTCTTTTCCCCAGCCGATCCCTCTCAGATCAGTAGAAGCTGGTTCAAGCATTGATACACAAACACTAAAATTATTAGTTTAATTATTAGTTTGTCACGTTTTCCAGTTCAGTTCCAATCGGGTTCATTGCGTTCATTAACGCACAAATATCTTTCGAAAATGCATGAACCCACCTCTTCTCCCGCCACCAGCTATGGGTTAAATAGTAGGACTTGTATCTGAAAATCATCATTATCTCAACAACAAAAAAAACGATAATATAATATTCACTCTCAATAAATATAATTATTCTTATAATCCAAAAGTATGTTTTGGCTTTAAATAACATTCAAAGGTTGATATGACGTCAAAAAAAGCAAATCAGTCACTCGGTTAGTTTATCTCTATCCAGCTTAGCATCTACTCAGAATTACTATCGTCATCTTTTTTTTTCTTTGAAAGCACCCCCACTAGCCCTGCTCCCGACTTTCAGCTGAGGATGTTAGTTACACGCCAGTGATATTAGCTTTACGCCTGCCGGTGATAAATAACCAATGTCTGACGTGTGGGCTCCCTACTTTGGTAGATCCGTCAGGTGAGGCATCACATTCTCGAAAGTGAAAAGATATACGCTTTCACAGAACACACACCTGGTAATATAAAAGAAAATACAATCAAGTCATATAAAATTGTGTCTGGCTCATCAGTTAAACTAGATTTATGTTCAATCATATAAAAAGGGAAACACATAAACCCCTTAACAGCCGTTCATAGAATTGTGCCCGATTTTCTTTTCTTGCTTGGCTAATTTTTTTTTTTTTTTTGTGTGTGTGTGTGTGTGTGTAGGTGGGGGTAGGTCTCGGATTTCTCATTTTTTTAATTATATCACCTAGTGCAAGGCAGTAAAGCCACTAAGACACAAGGGGTTACTGAGTGTGAAAAAATAAAAAAAGGAAGAGAAACATTATTAAGGAGCGAGAACAATAGAAGAGTAAACAAGAAGACAGTAGATAACGATTGACATTGCATTTAAATTTGTTTTCTCATCATTTCACCCCATGCAAGGCAATAAAGCCACTAAGACACGAGGGGTTACTGAGTGTGAAAGAATAAGAAAAAAAGAGAAATATTATTAAGGATTGAGAACAATAGAAGAAGAGTAATCAAGAAGACAGTAGATAACGATTGATATTGCATTTAAATTTGTTTTCTAATCATTTCACCCCATGCAAGGCAATAAAGCCACTAAAACACAAGAAGTTACTGAGTGTGAAAAAATAAGAAAAAAAGAGAAATAGTATTAAGAAGCAGAAACAATAGAAAAATAATCAAGAGGACAGTAGATAACGATTAATGATTCCTCTCTCCCAATGCGCTTTCTGCTCACATTTTCCTTTCACTGCTTGAACTCCTCCCAGATATTTGAATTTTTGTACTTGTTTGATGTTGATATCTACGATTTGTAATTTTCCTCTTGGGGTCATCCTTTTTCTAGCCTGAAGTTTTAAAAGGCATGGAAGAAAAGAAAGCAGCAAACCTGGATTTTCAGAACCTTTAAAATCGCCGAAATGTACTAAATACAGAGAATTACGTAAGCTACTTTGCGTACGTGGCCGTGTGGTTAGCACGTTCACATTCTGACCATGAGACCCGGGTTCGAATCTCACCATATCCGATTTGCCAGGAAGGTGACTTCTTGACGTTATCAGAGTGGAGGGGTAGATCCCAGCGTGCGGCACCTTTGGAAAGTGAAAACTGAGAAGACGGAACGTCGTTAGCTGTCACACGAAGTCACAAGTCATCAAAGGCTTGATCCTGCTTGCCTTGTCCAAATTGTTGATCACGCTAGATAACAAGCTCTTTCCGAGAAACTGTAACTAAGGTTTGCTCAGAATAGTTGCAGTATAAACCACAGGTGGGTTCTGTCGGTATTGAATACGTACGAATGCGCCTGAGCAAGCGTCTGCAAAAAGGATTGGTAGCTGCCCTAGTATATACGAATGGCCAGCCATATACATAAGCTTATACAACGAGGAGTTGATTAAAAATTCTGTTGATAAAACCTATAAGATTGCGTATAAAGTACGTTCAGGATATATCGCCATGAAGACACAGTCGGTTATCCGCGGATTGATATTGTAATTACAGTTAATTAGAGTATATTTCTGGAACACTGAAATTACAACTGACCAAGTACATTGAAACAATGATTATAATCTTCGCTACGATAATCAGACTATCAGTACTACATGAGCAACAAGGTCTCATCAATTAATAATTGAATTGCCTAAATGGCACCGTAAGTTCAATGTAGAACTCTCTCCCGGCTTCATGCTTTCCAGCCAACTTTAATTTTTTAAATTTCAATCCAACGTCAATCGATATCTACTGTCCTCCTGAATACTCTTCTTTTGGTCTTTCCCCTTAGTAATGTTTGTATTTTCTAATTCTTCCACACAGTAACCGCTTGATTTTTAGTGGTTTTACTTGAGGTAAACTCAATTAAAAAAAGGAATTAATGCAAGACAAAAAAAAAGTAGAGGGAATAAGGACTCTTCTTGGAAATATCCACATTTCATTTTTATAATTAAATTGAAGTTTTTAGCTCCTGTTTTTGAAACATGAGAACTCTTGTGTAGAGATGGAATCATATTTTTTAAAAATAATTATAATACACACACACAAACACACACACACACACACACACACACACACACACACACATATATATATATATATATATATATATATATATATATATATATATATATATATATATATCAACTTATACAACGAGGTGTTGATTACAAATTCTTTTGATAAAACCTATAAGATTGCGTTTAAGCACATTCAACATATATCGTCATGAAGCTACAGTCGGCTCGCTGCGGATTGATATTGTAATTACAATTAGAGTATATTTTGGAACACTCAAATTACAATAGACCAACTACATTGAAACAATGATTATAATGTTCGCTATGATAACCAGACTGCATAATACTACATTGGCAACAATGTCTCATCAATTCACAATTGAATTGGCTAGATGTAATACCAAGTTCTATGCTAACAATTTATTTTCTCGCTTGCGGAACTCTCTAACTCACTTCCAGCTCCATGCTTTCTGGCCAAATTTGATCTTCAAAAATTCAAACGTAATGTCAAACGTTATCTACTGTCTTCTTGATTACTCTTCTTTTGTTTTGTTTTTTCACCTTAATAATCTTCCTCTTTTTTCTTGTTCTTTCACACCCAATAACTCTTGCGTCTGGCCATGGGGTGATTTAAAAGATGCCCATTTTATAAATATATTCCCTTATATTTCCGTTTTTTAATATCAGCTTTATAAACTTATCCCATTTTCCTATTTCTTTTATATCCATTTTATAAACATCATTTTTTTATCCGTCTTCTTGTCTATCCAGTAAATAAACATAGCATTATTATTGGTCCTGACCTGGCTTCTCGGCTACAGTCACTTTCCCACCGCTGCAAAGTAGCTTCCCTGTGCCTTTTCTACAAATACTTTCATGGTAATTGTTCTGATGAACTTTGCTCTATGATAGGTAGTCTTTATGAATTAAAGTACGAGGTCTCATCAATTCACAAATGAATTGGCTAGAGTTAACCGGACAGTTTCTTTTATCACACTTTTTGCTGATGGAACTCTCTTCCGGTTAAATGCTTTCCAGCCAACTTTGATCTTCGAAAATTCAAACGCAATGTCAATCATTATCTATTGTCTTCTTGATTACTCTTCTTCTATTGTTCTCGCTCCTTAATAATGTTTCTTTTCTTTTTTTTATTCTTTCCCACTTAGTGACCCCTTTGTGTCTTAGTGGCTTTACTGCCTTGCATGGTGTAAAATTATTTTTTAATGCAAAAAAAAATCAATAAAGTCTGTTGTATAATAATGAAACAAAAACATTTATTTTCAACAGAATTTTATTTTTTTGAAGGATTCATTTTTTACGGCTTATCAATTCATTGCAGGTTAGTATTTTTAGAGTGTGAGAATTTTCTTCTTCTTTTTCTAGATAATAAGGGTTTAGTGATGCAAGTTTTATTATTAACCCATAGCTGGGGGAGAAGAGGTGGATTCGTATGTAATCAGAATTTGATAAACAGACAAGAAATTATTATGTGGATATAAAGAGGGGGATCAATTCTATATTACAATCAATATAAAAATGATCTCTCATTTTGTGGCCACGGTAGTTTCTATAAATTTATATTCCAGAGAATCTAAAATACATAAAAATAAAATAGATTGCTGTCCGCTTGAGAATACCAGATGCTGTAAACTTGAATATGCGGCTGGTGTGTTGGACAATGGCTCGTAATTATTAACGTTGGAGCCGACTCCCTGTACGATCACCGAAGTTAAGCAACGTTGAGCCTGGTCAGTACCTAGATGGGTAACCATTTGGGAATACCAGATGCTGTAAACTTGAATATACGGCTGGTGTGTTGGACAATGGCTCGAAATTATTAACGTTGGAGCCGACTCCCTGTACGATCACCGAAGTTAAGCAACGTTGAGCCTGGTCAGTACCTAGATGGGTAATCATTCGGGAATACCAGATGCTGTAAACTTGAATATGCGGCTGGTGTGTTGGGCAATGGCTCGAAATTATTAACGTTGGAGCCGACTCTCTGTATGATCACCGAAGTTAAGCAACGTTGAGCCTGGTCAGTACCTAGATGGGTAACCATTTGGGAATACCAGATGCTGTAAACTTGAATATGCGGCTGGTGTGTTGGACAATGGCTCGAAATTATTAACGTTGGAGCCGACTCCCTGTACGATCACCGAAGTTAAGCAACGTTGAGCCTGGTCAGTACCTAGATGGGTAACCATTTGGGAATACCAGATGCTGTAAACTTGGATGTGCAGATGCTGTAATGGATAATGGCTCGGAATTATTAATCGGGGATTTTTCCATACAATCACCAAAGTTAAGCAACGTCGAGCCAACGTCCTTTCTTGTTAATGCACTCATTTCAGTGGTAGTATGAAGGTACGTCACCAAGTAAATCATTGTACTGAAAAACGCATTTGTTTTGCACACGAACATTTCTATTGCTGCAGAATTTCCTTTAAGTAGATTTATTTATTTTTGCGTCAGAATTTACAATTGTTGAAATTATCGCTAACATTTTTGGTCAAGATTTACAAACTCTACATTTCGTTCAATTTCGTAAATCAATCGATGAAATTTGAATAAACTGATTTGTTTGGAAAATACTTTCACAAAAACACTACCTCCCGGTTTAATTTCTTTAATTTAATTTAATTTTATAAGAACTTCATGGTAAAGAATATTTTTTTTAATTTATTTTTTTAACAGCGAAGAATAATTTCTTAGGATTTCTTACTCTCGAGCATGCAAGATACAACTGGTCATGCATAAATATTTCTTTTTGGAGCCAAATTCCAACTTTTTAAAGCGTTTGGCATTATGATTTTGTAGCGAAGAAAACGGCGAATTACTTCGTCAAAACCAAGCGACAGCGTGTCGCGTGTATCCTACGACGGAAACCGAAAGTTACCTACGACGGAAAAAGAAAGTTACTTGCCGAGAAAAAGGGCACGTATACTGTATGATATACTGAAGACGGAATATTCAAATTAGAAAAAAGTCGGTCGCCATAAAAGTATTTGGGATATGCTAATATTGTGCGCCTTCTCCCAGCTGTCGACGAATGAAAAAAATGCTCGTTCAATAAAAGCAGTTGGTGTTCTTGAATCGGGGATAAATTTCGTGTACTTTGCTATTGCGTTTGTCGGCAAGTGTGCTATTTTTCTGACTGGTTACGTGTGTTGTGATTTGTGACAGTCCATGAGAATCGTGATTTCGACATTACTTTCTGTCTTTGATATTTGAGTTTGAACCTGTGATTTGTTTTTTTCGTTGTGAAAGTAATCTAAGACATCAATTTCTGAACTGGAACTTTAGCTCAAGCACAGCAAAACTGACTACAGATTTGTTAATAGTTCTCGAAAACGCAGGGCGAGCTGGAAACTGGATTGTTGGTTTGGTTTGGTTTGATTTGTTTTACGGCACATCAACCTCAGTGATTCGTTGAGAGCTGGGACAGTTGACAAGTGCCGACAAGATCTTTATTGCTAGTTATATTTTTCTTTTTCAAAAATGTATTGCTATTATGAAAACCTATTTTTACACTTTCATAGTGTTTTGACCCCAATTTGGGGTTAATTATTTTCCCATAGTTGGAACCCTAACAGATGCTACCACCCCGGGTCAGGGTAGACTTGGGAACACCGGCAATTAAAAGATAGTTCCACACTCCTCAAAACCTCCTTATCAGATGCCTTGCTGTCGGGTGTAATTTGTCGTCTTACCCAAGACTGCTGGATTTTTGTATATATAAAAACTTAAAGAAATAATATGCTTAAAACAATATTGCATTTTTATTAAATAAGTATTTGTTATTTTAATCATTAAATTGTTTTTAAAACAGTGGGAGTATTTTATATGTTAAACAATAAATCTTTCAATAAAAAAAATGATAAAAATTTATTGTAGTGAACTATGCACCCGAGTAAAACCAAATTTGTACCCCTTACCTGTTGGCATTTCTCCTCAAAATTTGGTTTCGATCGGTCAATGTATGGTAATTTTAGAGGGTGTGACGGGCGAACGGGCTAAAGGAAGTCACAGAATTATATATATATATATATATATATATAATCGATGAAATTTGAATAAACTGATTTGTTTGGAAAATACTTTGACAAAAACCGTACTCCGCAGTTAAATAATTTCTTTAATTTAATTTTATAGGATTTCATGGTAAACAATGTTTTTTAAGAAAATTTATTTTTTTCCTTTTTAACAGCGAAGAATAAACTATTAAGGTTTCTTCCTCTTGAGCACAACACACAACTTGAACACACAACTGGCCATGCATAAATATTTCTTTATGGGGCCAAATTCCAACTTTTTTTAAAGCGTCTGGCCTTGTGATCTGTTTATAGTTCTTGCAAACGCTGGGCCAACTGGGTTCATGGATATATATATATATATATATATATATATATATATATATATATATATATATATATATATATATATATATATATAAATAAAAAGGCTTAAACACTAATATTCCATGGTCATAATTTATCCGATTGGAATCGTAAATACGATCCAATTCATCAGACCTACAAATTCAAAAACTATATATATATATATATATATATATATATATATACAAAAACTTAAAGAAAATATATGCAAAAAAGAATATTCCGTTTTTATTAAATAAATACTTATTTTAATCCTTAAATATTTTTTTAAATAGTGGGAATATTTTATATGTAAAACAATAAATCTTTCATTTATTTTTTTTTAAATTAATGAAAATCTATGGTACTAAGCTACGCAGCCTAGTAAATCCAACTCTGTACCCCTTTACCTGTAGGCGCTTCTCCCCAAAATCTGGTTTCACTCGGTCGGTGTATGGTGATTTTAGAGTGTGAGACGGACGAACGGAAGTCACAGAATTTTATATGCAGATATTTTTCTTGACGTAACATTACGCCGATCGAAAATTATATACTCAAAAGTTCAGCTGCAAATTCAGCAAATATCGGGAAAGAAAGAAAAACACAAGGACGCCAAATTAATATTTATTCCCTGCAGCTAGAATAGAAACAGAATGACACAAATCAATCTCTTTCGAATAATCTGACCTTATCAACGCCTGTTCAAATTACGGGTGAAATTCAAAACCTGAATACGATGACTGCTCAAAATAATAAATGACGCAAGGTGGACAATAATTTGTATCAGCCATTGGTAACATATACAGTGTGGTATCAATTACAAGTGCATTTTCCTATTGAAAAAGAAATAAATAAGATCAAAAATAGCGATTCATTTCGGTGCTGACTTGTTGATAGTTAATAAGGGCAATATAGGACGAGTATCTTATGTCATAATAACATTTTCTTTATTTTCAATGCATTTCTCTAATAAAATCATTAGCAATGCATTACATTATACATTTAATAATAGCCTTATTCTATCAGTAATGCTTGCATTCATTCCTGACCACTGACAATCCCTTTCTTCCTCATTTTCAATGCATTCCTATCGTAAAATCATTAGCAATGCATTACATTATACATATAATAGCCTTATTCTATCAGTAATGCTTGCATTCATTACTGACCACTGACAATCCCTTTCTTCCTCATTTTCAATGCATTTCTATAGTAAAATCATTAGCAATGCATTTACATTATACATATAATAGCCCTGTTCTATCAGTAATGCTTGCATTTATTCCTGACCACTGACAATCCCTTTCTTCCTCATTTTCAATGATTTCCTATAGTAAAATCATTAACGCATTTACATTATGCATATAATAGCCCTATTCTATCAGTAATGCTTGCATTTATTCCTGACCATTGACAATCCCCTTCTTCCTAATTTTTAATGCATTCCTATAGTAAAATCATTAGCAATGCATTTCCATTATACATATGATTGCCCTATTCTGTCAATAATGCTTTGCAGTATTCTCAGTTCGTCGTTACTCCTACCCAATTATATCTATTTTATACACCTTTTACTGCATTTTTTATTAAATCTTTGGATCATCATCCTTACCTTTATTATCCAGATATGAAAAGAAAATGGATAGAAAAATTGAAATCATCCAAATATCTTTCAATTACCAGAACTAAACCTATTAAATATTAGACAGGCTTTTTTGACAATTTAGAAAACCATACTCAACGTTTGATAAAAACGCTAATATAACGGAGTAGATAGGTTGGCCTGTCGTCGAATTTACTCTCCTCTCTGATCTTTTGAATAGGAGTAGACTTTTATCCCTTGTTACCCGTTTAAGATTGTGTTTCCGTTTCCTTCTAAAATCTTGTTATAGTGGAACACACCTATTCTATAGTTAATAGACTCTCCCACCTATAATAAGTAGGAGTAGTAAGAGTAACAGTCAGTCGGCAGTGAGTTGGTCAGTCAGTCGATGTCGGACGACCGTTAATCGGATATTAAAGTATCAGCGACTGCAACTAGATTACTGCATCATTACCTATTATATCAAGTTCCTAACGTTTTGTACGTCGAACATATTTTAGGACCGTCTTAGTACAAATACAAGCTTCCCCTGTGAAATCACTACATAACAAATCTTTTTTCATTCTCTTCCACTTTCAGTAACGACTGGCATCTTAGTGGCATTATCGCCTTGCTTGAGGAGAAATGATAAAAAAAAAAAAATAGTTCAATTAATTCTTTTTAATTTCCTCGTATTTTTCCTACATTTGAATTATCACACTTTGGTAAACACCAGAGATTATAGCTTCCGCAACTCTCAGATGCGCGTGATACATGTGACTCATGCTTCAATCTTAAATGTCTTCTTGTTTGACGATCACTTAGCACACTGAAACACATAGCACACTGAACACATAGTACTCTGAACACTGAATATTTTGACAAGTCTTTAAGATGTTTGCGCTTTCAACAAGTAACTACGCTTAAAATCCAACGACTTTAATCCAAACACGAGACCAGTCAAAAACAGACAAAAATTGATAATTTGTTTTTCCTCGAAAAAAAAACTGGGAAACTGGACAAAACCTTGAACTAAACTTTTGAAAATGTTATATGACGATATAAATGTTTAATTTATTTCAGAAAAAGAATTGTTTGGTTTTTTTTTTTTTTAATTCGGAAATCAATTATCCAAAATTTAAAATTGTTCGAAAAAATTTTCAACGCCTATCTCATGGTGTCTGGATAAACGAGAAAGTTTTGTAGATGTCCTTTGAAGCTAAAGAAGACTTCCCTTATGCATTTATCTGCGAATTCTCAGGTGGCTCCGGAACCCGACTCCGGCGGCACAGAGTCTGGAACATTGCGGGTACTGAAAGTCAGTTGTTATAAATGCTTGCTTGTGTTACCCTACAGTAATGAGTTTTTAATGCTAAGATTCCTCATAATTGTCTACATCAACTTTATTAGTACGAGCAAAGTAGTGACCATTATTATTATTATTATTATTATTATTATTACTACTACTACTACCACCGAATGTCTGGCGGTTACCTTTATTCGGAGGTTATGTTCTGTCACTGGATGCAACTAACGCTTTATCCACTGTGCCATGTATCCTTGAGGAACCAAAGAGTGTGAGTTCAATACCTGGTTAAGGCGGTGGAGAACTTGGAGAGGGCAATTAACAGGAGATAACTGATAACTGACATCCATTAGACAGGGCACGTGGAATTAAACAGTCTATCCTAGCGAGCGAAATAAAGGGTTCAGTTCGACATTCCAACCACCTGAAGAAGGCCGGGGCGTACATCGGCCGGAACGTTGTGATAAATATGGCAACAAAGATGAGGACAATAGTCCGAATAATGTATATAATACCTCATCTCAGAAATATAGACAGATACTGAAGAAGGCCGGAGCGTACATCGGCCGAAACGTTGTGATAAATATGGCAACAAAGATGAAGACAATAGTCCGAATAATGTAAATAATGTACATAATACCTCATCTCAGAAATATAGACAGATATTGAAGAAGGCCGGAGCGTACATCGGCCGAAACGTTGTGATAAATATGGCAACAAAGATGAAGACAATAGTCCGAATAATGTAAATAATGTACATAATACCTCATCTCAGAAATATAGACAGATACTGAAGAAGGCCGGAGCGTACATCGGCCGAAACGTTGTGATAAATATGGCAACAAAGATGAAGACAATAGTCCGAATAATGTAAATAATGTACATAATACCTCATCTCAGAAATATAGACAGATACTGAAGAAGGCCGGAGCGTACATCGGCCGAAACGTTGTGATAAATATGGCAACAAAGATGAAGACAATAGTCCGAATAATGTAAATAATGTACATAATACCTCATCTCAGAAATATAGACAGATATTGAAGAAGGCCGGAGCGTACATCGGCCGAAACGATGTGATAAATATGGCAACAAAGATGAAGACAACAGTCTGAATAATGTAAATAATATACATAATACCTCATCTCAGAAATATAGACAGAAATAGAAGAAGGCGGGAGCGTACATCGGCCGAAACGTTGTGATAAATATGGCAACAAAGATGAAGACAATAGTCCGAATAATGTAAATAATGTACATAATACCTCATCTCAGAAATATAGACAGATATTGAAGAAGGCCGGAGCGTACATCGGCCGAAACGTTGTGATAAATATGGCAACAAAGATGAAGACAATAGTCCGAATAATGTAAATAATGTACATAATACCTCATCTCAGAAATATAGACAGATATTGAAGAAGGCCGGAGCGTACATCGGCCGAAACGTTGTGATAAATATGGCAACAAAGATGAAGACAATAGTCCGAATAATGTAAATAATGTACATAATACCTCATCTCAGAAATATAGACAGATATTGAAGAAGGCCGGAGCGTACATCGGCCGAAAGGTTGTGATAAATATGGCAACAAAGATGAAGACAATAGTCCGAATAATGTAAATAATGTACATAATACCTCATCTCAGAAATATAGACAGATACTGAACATGTACGGTATTTACATTTTCTTTACGTTGATATTACTTTCCTGAGGAGATGAATAGTTTCATTCAGTGTAATATTTTCAAATCTGTTGCAAAGAGGGGTTACCAGGGATCCTGTTAATGAGCGTGTCTGTACCTTTCTTGATTGCACACAGGGCCCCAATTATTATAATGTGAATACCAGGTGCTGTAAGTTTTAATGTGTGTGTCGTGTAATGGTTAACGACCTGGAATTGGAAATCGGAGAGCGGAGTTCCAATTCCAATAGAGTTCGTTATATTCACTTACACGCAAATACCCTTGGAAAAGGCATGAATTCACCACTTATCGCCCAGTTATAGCTTAAATAGTTGAACTTGTATCAATAAAAGTCATTATCTACTAAAAATATTCTTACAATCTAAGTATATTTTGCGCTTTAATTAACCTACAAAAGGTTGATAAATCGTAAAAAACAAATAAGTATAGGAATAGTTTTAATCTGACAAATTTTTAAATTTCAAGATCCTTCTATTAGGTTGGTGCAAAAATAATGACATAATAATGTCGTTTTTTGATGTTAAAAAATACGTCAAAAAACGACTTTATTACGTCATTATTTTTGCACCAACCTAATATTTAGTTACTTTATCAAATTCTCTAAAAGGTAGATTTTCATCTAATGGAATTGTCATATCTTTAAGAAGATAATCCTCTTCTCACTCTGCCTTTTCATGTTTGTAAGAATGAAAGATAAAATCCTAAAGAATACTAACTGCATTTCTTTCTGTGAGTAGTTGAGGGGGATTTTCGTGTCAATCTCCTTTCTTTCTTTCTTTCTTTCTTCTTTTTTATTTCTGTCTCTTCTTCTTCTTTCTTTTTCTTTCTTTTTCTTTCTTTTTCTTCATCTTTCTTTTCTTCTATCTTTCCTTCTTTCTTTTCTTCTCTCTTCCTTCTTTTCTTCTTGTTTTTTCTTTCTTTCAGTCTTTCTTTCTTCCTTTTCCTTTTTTATTTCTTCTTCTTTCTTTTCCTTTTTTTCTTCTTTTATCTTCATCTTTCTTTTCTTTCTTTTTCCTTTTCTTCTCTCTTCCTTCTTTTCTTCTTACTTTTTCTTTCTTTTCTGCTTTCTTTCTTTCTTTTGCTTCTTTATTTCTTCTTTCTTTTCCTTTTTTCTTTTTCTACTTTTTCTTGATCTTTCTTTTACTTCTTTTTTTTCTCTCTTCTTTCTTTTCTTCTTCTTACTTTTTCTTCTTTATTTTTCTGCTTTTCCTTCTTTTTCTTTTCTTCTTTCTTTTTCCTCTTTTTTTCTTCTTCTATTATCACGATTTTCATTAACATAATTATTTTACTGGCCTCTTTTTATCGTAGTAGGAGGAGGGGTAACTTAAATAACGCTGCCACCACCATTAATATCTGGGTTAAGGAAGACGAAACAATAAGCGAAATTACGTCAGAAGGCCCATTTCGGTCAGGGCTGAACTCTGCAAAAAGACCTTGAAACATCTTCTAAAATTCATTATTGTTGTAGACATGACATCCTTGGAATTAATTTTGCCTTTTGTCACGAATTGGTTACGATTCGCAAGAACTCTGTATTACGTAACCCTCTTTAAAAAATTTTTAAAAAAAACATTTATTCTTAAAGAATACTGTGTGGATGTTACACCAAGAAAAGATGTTTGTAGGTAATTTGTAGTTGAGTTTAAAAATCACAGAGAAAGAAAGTTTCGATTATTTACACCAATACCAGAATAATACTCATAGCAATATCAGAAATATATTTACAATAATATCAAAATAATATTCACATTAATATAAGAATAATATTTACTATAATATCAGAATAATAGTCACATTAATATAAAAATATTCAAATCAATATCAGAATAATATTTACAATAATATCAGAATAATATTTACAATAATATAAGAATAATAGGCACATTAATATCAAAATATTCACATTAATATCAGAATAATATTTACAATAATATCATAATATTTACAATAATACAAAAATAATATTCACATTAATATCAATAATATTCGCAACTATATCAGAATAATATTTACAATATCAGAATAATATTCACATTTATATTAGAATAATATTCACATTAATATCAGAATAATATTTCTATTATATCAGAATAATATTCACATCAATATCAGAATAATATTTACATTAATATCAGAATAATATTTACAATAATATCAGAATAATATTCACATCAATATCAGAATAATATTTACAATAATATCAGATTAATATTTACAATAATATAAGAATAATAGTCACATTAATATCAAAATATTCACATCAATATCAGAATAATATTTATAATAATATCATAATAATATTTACAATAATACAAGAATAATATTCACATTAATATCACAATAATATTCGCAACTATATCAGAATAATATTTACAATAATATCAGAATAATATTCCCATTTATATTAGAATAATATTCACATCAATATCAGAATAATATTTCTATTATATCAGAATAATATTCACATCAATATCAGAATAATATTTACATTAATATCAGAATAATATTTACAATAATATCAGAATAATATCCACATCAATATGATTTCAGTGACAGACCCTGCAGTGGCAGGCAAGCTGCTTTTGAAAATAAGATCAAAGAAACTGATTCTTTCATTATAGGTAACAGAAGAATCACTATTGCAAAAATCTGTGAAAGCTTGACAGTGAGCCATAGTAGTGGCAGCAGCTTAGTGTAATTTCTAGTCTACTCAAAGATCTGTACAAATTTGGTCCTAGGAATTACGACAGGCTCTATGAATGAGAAGAGGGAGATTGTTTCTAAAGAGCTTCTGGATTCCTGACCTGGAACCTTCATACTTTCAATAGTTTGGGCCTATGAACTAAAATTGAAATCTTGAGGTCTTTGCATCCATTTTGATTTACTCTCTGTACTATAACTATTAAATCTGTTTATTAAAGAAGACCGGGCTTTACTTTTTGTTCAACTCTCATCCCAGAATTAAGTAACATGTTATGTTGAAGAGAAGATTTAAAATCCTGAGATTTTTCTGTTCATTTCTGTTTAATTTCTGCGACCTTTACTATTAAATATTTTGTGCTTAAATAGGTACGGGCGTTAATTTTTAGCAGCTTCTATACCAGGATGAGAATGAAGGAAAGCATATTGAGATTTTGAAACTTGTAGCTTTGTGTTCATTTTAACACTTGCGAAGGTAGATTATGTTGAAAACTACATTTTGTATTTGAAAATTTTTTTTTTTTTTCATTTTGGTATGATTGGTGTATCCATGCCGTTGATATTGTAATAATTAAAGAATGTGTATATATATATATATTTTAACAATTCACCCCAAGCAAGGCGCGAGTGCCACTGGCACGCAAGGGGCTAAGAACAATTGCCGGGAAAATACTTGTAGATGAGACAGAGGGAGGCTACGGCACGTCTCTGAGAAAGCGACTGTAGACGAGATACCAGATCAGGACCTATCGCCTTGCATATTCGTCTCTGGATTTTGTCGAGGACCTCGAGACGTACAGCGAGGGCACCAGACCATATATAACAGCAATAGGTCCATGCAAGGACGGATACATTTTTATTGTCCTTGTACTACAACTGAGAAGGGGGCACTAATTTGAAGAATAGTTTAGGAATTCTGGGATTTTTGTCTACATTTTGGAATGCTTTGTATATTCCTGATATTAAATCTCTGTTATTAAAGAAGAATAGGTATTTTTTACTGTGCATTGTACTGTGATTGAAAAGGAAGGACAAATATTTTGCAATTTAGGTTTGGTATTTGGAGTCCATTTTGGTTGACATTGTCTGCTTCTCCCATTAAATCTCTTGTAAAGAACTAGCATTATATTTTGACTCACCGTCATAGTTTCCTGTCTGAAATTAAGCGTTGGTCGTAGACCTTCACATCATGCACATATTTCAACCAAATGAGACTGCTAGTATTATATTAGCATTATTCCACAGTAGTGCCTAACATATTTTACCTACAAATTTATACTAACACGTATTTATGTATGTGTGTAAAAATTCCGACATAACTAAAAAATATATCTGTAAAAGATGAATATATATATATATATACATAATTATTTAATTAAAAATATGATTCCAACACGCTACATAAGAGTTCTCATGTTTCAAAACAAGAGCCGAAAACTTCAATATCATTATTTGAATTAAATTGAATTAAAGTAAGCTCTGTTCCATCTTCAAGCGAAATTTTTTGGGGAATAACTTATTTCTGAAATTTACGTGTTTTAATAGCAGATTCATTATTGAAATCAAAATTTCCATGGTGATGGCCAGCGCGATTGTTCAAGAGGAGCTCAGGGTGTTAATAATTTGTATCAGTATAGAGTTACATTCATAGGTGTCAAGTTAGGGTAAGGTTGGGGTGTCTAAATTTAAAACGGAAGACGATTTCGTCTAGTCTGGTTTACGTGTCTATGGAGATTTTTTTATTTTTTTATTTTTTTAATTTTTTTTTTTCTGAAAGGGTTTTGTGTATATAAAAAAACTGCCGTAACATTTGTTTTTTGACGACTTCATAAAGGGTTATCTTTTTTGTAGGGTATTTAAGCTATTTATTAGGACTATGGATTTAAAAAAAATTATATGCTAATTATTCAATGCAAAGATTTGATGATGTCGGCAAAAAACCGTTAACTCATGTCTATTGTTTAATAGATTTTTATTATATAGAAACTTAATAATGTGTAGTTTCTCATGTAGGCATAAACGGCATGGGTCATCCCAAGTTTTACAATTTACTTTTGGTGT
>OZ010615.1:4582050-4609550 GCA_963932145.1 Acanthosepion lycidas | reverse complement strand
TCGGCCGTTGTACGCTCCGGCCTTCTACACGTGGTTGGAATGTCGAACTGAACCCTTTATCTCGCTCGTTGGGGTAGACTGTTCTAGTTTCACGTGCCAGGTCAAATGGATGTCAGTTATCAGTTATCTCATGTTAATTCCACTCTCCACGTTCTGCACCGCCTTAACCAGGTATTGAACTCACACTCTTTGGGTCCTGTCACTGGATCTAACTAACGCTTTTGTCCACAGTTAGAGTTAAGAGCGAGGAATCAACAGGAGATAACTGACACACACACACACACACACATACACACACACACACACACACACACATATATATATATATATATATATATATATATATAATCTGCGACTATTACCTTAAATCTGCGAGCATTATCTTACATATTTGTATCTATAAAAAGAATGTATAAACATAAAATATCTTAAAATAATTGTCGGACTTTTTTATTTCATAATGTATATATACTATATATTACTATGTAAAATATACTGTAGAACGGATATATTGACCTTGACCTCGGCACATAACAAAAGGTTGCCGACCCCTGCCGCAGAGTATTTTTTTTTTAAAAATGCTATTTTGCCATACACACACACGCACACAAAAACATTCTTCTGCTAAGCTTGAAATACATGTGTTGACCCAAAGGCTCACGGTCTTGAGATCTGCATTTCCAGTTTGTCGGTAGAGGGGTATTCTTTTTTTATCTCCTTAATTCGAACAGAATTCACTCCCATGATTACACTAGGAAATAAAATTTTGACTATTTTGGTTTTTAGCCATTTAGTATTATTTCCTAATTGCTTCTGTCTAGTAAGCTAAGAAAATGACTATTATTCCCTTTGAACTTTGCTTTTGCGACCTGGATATCGATGTTTTGAAATTAACTTATTTTTCAGTACATTCCAGACAGATTCAGCACTAAGTTGCTGAAGGAGAATTTTCTAGAACTTCCCAGAAGTTTCAAGAATTTTTAGAACGTTCTGGCAACATAGATGGCAGCATAAATACAGGGAACATATGCCCAACAGTTCTGTTTACTTGTAGCTGTCCAAGTGAAGACAAGTCGACGTTGACGTTGACGTCTACATTTTTTGTGGTCTTTCTTGTGTAATCCTAGAATAAATAAACGCCGTGTTCTTACTTTGCGTGAAATTTTCACCTTCGCCATTTTTCACAATGGGAATAGGCAAATTTCAGAAATATCATCATCCTGATTACAAAAGCAAAGTTTGAAGGAAATATTAGCCATTTTTCAAACTGTCTAGGCATAATCAAATAGGAAATTACAATTGCTATCCGAGGACAAATACGTTACACAGTGTCATCATTATTTCATATGAAACCTGATTATCTGTCTATATTTCTGAGATGAGGTATTATGTAGACTATTTACATTATTCGGACTATTGTCTTCATCTTTGTTGCCATATTTATCACAACGTTTCGGCCCTTCAGTATCTGTCTATATTTCTGAGATGAGGTGTTATGTACACTATTTACATTATTCGAACTACAACTAACTAACGCCTTTATCCACTGTGTCATGTGTCCTCAAGTTCTCATCTCAGTAACTTGAACATGTTATGGTTGTAGCCATCGGGAAAACATCCTCTTGGGTGTCTGATCCACAGGGCAGTGGTTCACTGGAAGAAAGTGTTTGAGCGGAACTTAATTCTCATAGATGGAATACAGAACGAATGTGGGTGGTTTGCTACTATATAAATGGCACGGCGGGTTCTAGTTGTGAAGGTTAGATCTGGGAGCACGTAGTTTGTAGAGAGAGATGTTGGAGTGTGGAAAATAATTCTTCTCCAAAAAGGAATTCGGAGACGCTTTTAAACTCTATTAAGACTGGAAAGTGAGGTGCGGGCAGCTCCTGCCCAAATATGGCAACATTACTCCATTTTCCTCCTGATTTGTCTCTTATAAAGATAGAGGATAACATGTGGAATCAGGTACTTACTGGAGCGGTACATGGAGCCGATCATTTCAAGTGCATCTTTAGCGTCGGAGAAAATAATAAAAATAACTTGTTTAATGGAATTGCGATTATTCAATCAAGAATTAGCCCACGTTTGTCATCGATCACAGCTTTAATATCTCGATGAATTGACTATAAGTATAAGTTATGAACAGTTGCTAGGGAAATGATGAACCATTCTTCGAGAAAAAGCTGCTTTAACTCTTTCAGCGACGATAGAGCAAGGAAGTGCCTGCTCACTTGCTGCTCCAAAAATGCACTATAGATATTCGATTAGATTGAGATCCAGCAACTGTGTAAATCAAACCAAATGATCTACGCTTGGGTATTTCGTAACCAATTTTAAATATTGTTCGTTGTATGAATCGTCGCCATTATCGTCCTGTAGTAAAAAGTGCACAAGTCTGGCGTACAGTGCATGCAGATGAAAATATATGAGAATGGCCTGAAAATTGCATAGGCTGATTATGAAAAAGTAATGCTAGAGCTGTAAAATCTTGCATACATTAATTTCAATTATTCTTATTAATAACTGTATTGTTTCCTTCCAGCTAAACTGACCGTTCATTCTGTTGTTCAAAAAAAGTCAACAGCTGATATGACGTCATCACTGCAATATTGGTTCCCAGTGAAGTACTTTTTCACGTTAGGTAACAGATGATAGCCAAATCAAAAGAATAGAGAGAGTGATCAACCAGTTCAATGCCACAGTCACACACAGCAGCAATTGAAACCAATGACTTGTGTGATGGAGCCTTGTCTTGATGAAACAAGATCCCTTTCGTCAGTTTTCCTGGGCGTTTGATCTTGATAGTCTATCGTACCTGCCTCGGCATGTTGGCATAGTACTCTCCATTGATGGTGTGGCCCTTTTGAAGATAGTCAATAAACACTATGCCTTTTACATTCCCAAAAACTGAAGCCAGATGAAACTACGTTAGTATTCTTTGGAGCCGGTGAGAAGGGATGCTTCCACTGCATGAATAGTCTCTTTGTCTCTGGCTCAAAATGATGGACCCTACACTCATCCTGGGTTAGGAATCATTCAAGGAAACCAGCTGGACTTGCCTCAAACAATGTCAGATTTTTCCTGTGATGTGATCAGCCTCGTTCACTTTTGATCTAGTGTCAAAAGACGTTGCACCCACAGAGCAGAAACCTTTGTCATGCCAAGTTCATTGTGCAGAATATTCTCAACTCTCTCATGGGATAAGCTTATAGCATTGGCTATTTGATTTATTGTCAATCACCTGTCATCCATTAACATGTGGTGGACATGATCAATGTTTTCCTCGGTGGTGGCAGTCGCAGATAAATGTATTTTTATACTTTCATAGTGTTTTGTTTTTGTTTGGGGGTTTACTATTTGCCCATCAATGGGACTGTTATGGGGTCCACCCTTTTCTGATATAAATGGACTCGTCCTGCTGCCGTTAAATAGCCAGTCAGTCAGAGATAAGAGTAGAGGAACAGGGTGGAGAAACAGAGTGGAAAGTACATAGACACTGTGATTGACTTGACGTTAGAAGTCAGTTACAAGGACGCCCGACTCTAAGGAAGTTTACTTCGAGACTGTATATAGCGATCTTTGATTAATACTAACCGGCGTTCCTGGATTTTACTAACAGCATTACCTTTTGTATTTTGTGTAAATACATTTAATTTCTTAGCTTAAATACTTGCGTTTGTCATTTATTGGAGACCGATTTTTCACGCGGAATCCACAACAGGGACCCTAGCATGTGCCACTACACCAGATAGACCTGGGACCAATAGCAATTGAGAGGTGGATCCACGCTCCTCAAATCCTTTAATCTCCCGATCAGTGGTCTTGCTACCGGATTTAGCTTAGTTAAGAGAACAATCTCTTACCTATTAAGTGTTTCCCCCAACCTTAACGCACCTTTGTCTTATATTTTTAGTAATGGATAGCGACTCGGATTGAGGAATCGGAGAGCCGAGTTCGAATTCCAGTCGAATCCATTACATTCACTTACGTGCTAATAGCCTTGGGAGAAGTATGAAATCTCTTCTTCTCCCCCCAGCTATAGGTAAATAGCAGGACAAACTGGGTTCTATAGCCTTGGATGACAACTGGTCTACCGCAGAAAGAAATGGCAACCTACTTTGGAAAAAAATCTATCTCGTCAGTCATGTATCGAAAGATACATGATCGCCTAAGTATGTATCACATATGGCACGTAATTAACTTTCCAATTGAATCCATTACATTGACTTACGTGCTAATACCCTTGGGAAAGGTTTGAATCCTCTTCTTCTCCCCCCCCCAGCTATGGGTAAATAGCAAAACAGACCGGGTTTTATAGCCTTGGATGGCAACTGGTCTACCGTAGAAAAAATGGCAACGTACTGTGAGAAAATCTGCCTCGTCAGTCATGTATCGAAAGATACATGATCGCCTAAGCGTGTATCACGCATGGCACATAACTGACTGATTATCTTATATCACGTTATATTGCTAGTAGCTAAACGCGTTTGGCGAGACGATTTGTTTTCTTTCAACAAAGAGAATTGCATCTACCTGCCTCTCCATTCAAAAATCTTCATGAAGTGGACTCACCCTCCGGAAGGATTTCAACTAGGAAACTACTGTTTGATCCGGGGAGTTTTAGACCGGTCGGCCATAAAAAGTTGCCTAGACAACCGTGTCGGCAAGCGGTTTAATCAGTGGCAGTAAGTCATTGCAAATAATGGTGATTATATAATTAGAGAAAATGTAATTGTACTTTGATTTTGAAGAAAAAAAGTTGATAAACAAAACGGAAATTATTATTATACATCGGTAGTAATGCTTCGTCTAAACTTGTTCTTGAAGAGAATGTTTGCCCAGACTTTTGTTGAATTTTTCAGGGCGTCGAATGTTGTTTGATCTCAATGCTAAACTTGTAAAGGACCTCCAATCGGTTGTGAACTGGGGCAGGAATTGGCTGGTCAACTTTAATTCCTCAAAAACAAAACTCTCTAATAATCACCACAGAGATCCTTCCCTGCCCTTCCATTAGAATGTCTGACGCTCAACTTCTTGAGAGCACCTCTCTGCAGCTGCTCGGTTTCACGTTGACTGCTGACCTGAGATGGAACAAATACATTGAGTCAGTTGCTTCATCCACCACAAGGAAAGTTGGCTCCCTGTGCTGCGCCAGCAAATTTTTCTCCCCGTAATCAATCCTTCATATCTACAAATCGCCCTTGTATGGAGTATTGCTGCCATATATGGTCTGGAGCCCCTTCTGTTTGCCTTGGGGTTCTTGATAAGATCCAGAGGCGGATATGCAATATAATTGGCCTTGTTCTGGCATCTCGTCTACAGTCGCTCTCTCACTGATGCTTCGTCGCCTCTCTGTCTTTTTTACAAATACTTTCATGGCAATTGATCCGAGGAGCTGCATTCGCTGGTTCCCAGACTTCATGAATTCAAGCGCCCTACGAGGCTGGCATCCTGCTCTCACCCTTTCACTGTCGAAACTGTTAAATGTAGCCGTCTTTTCTACTCCAATAGCTTCATGTCTCGCACCTCTCGCCTGTAGAACTTCCTCCTCTTTTCGTGTTTCCCTGATAGCTATAATCTACAACTATTCAAATGTAATGTCAATCGACGTCTTCAGATGCCTTGATCTATCCCCTATCCTTCTCTTCATCCTTTCCTTTATCACTCCTCTTTGCTCTCGCTCCATCTCTCTGTAACCCCTTGCATGCTAGTGGCTTCCCGCCTTGCTTGGAGTGAAACGCTTAAAAAATTGCAGAAATTGTGTGTAATGTTCCGAGTTCTTTCAAATATAATTGCTCGTTTTCAGGAAAAGAAGCGGGGAAAGTCTAGATTTATTGACTCGTTTTTCTACGGCTTATCAACCACTTTCAGGTTATTTAAAGCCAGAAATATTCTTAGATTGTAAGAATTCTTTTTTTCTTTTTAGATAATAATGGTTTAATGAAACAAGTTTTACTAATTAACCCATATCTGGAGGGAGAACAGCTGAATTCATACATAATCAGAATTTGATAAACAAACGTGAAATTTTAATGTGTATATAAAATGTAGGAATCCATACTTTTCCCAGTGGTATTTGCGCGTCAGTGAATAAAACAAACCCAACGGGAATTGGAACGATGCTCGTATCTCTAGGTACTGACCAGGCTTGACGTTGCTTAACTTCGGTGATCGTACCGGAACCGGTGTTTCAACGTGATGTGGCCGTAAGCCGGAAAGTCTAGAGATAGCCAATGTAGCGTTTTTGCTGTTATTAGGTTGGTGCAAAAATAATGTCGGTTTATGACATTAAAAATACATCAAAAACCGACATTATTTTTGCACCAGCCTAATTAATTAATAAATGTCCGATATTTGAAATGTGCGTCTGCTCACGTGCTTTGACTGAGGAATAGATTTTTTTTTTTTAGCGTGACGTGGTCAGAATTAGCTTTACGGCTCAAAGGCATTTTAATCCATTCGAGCCAAGATTAAGACAGATCTTATTCACAGTGGGATGCCATCGTTTAGGGCACAGAGTTTATAAGATTTTTTTTTCACGTTTTCTTTATGGCTAGTAAATATTGGGTTGATTTCGACTTTGTTATAAAAATGTTTCTGTATTACAAGTATATATATATATATATATATATATATATATATATATATATAACGCAATATAGACGAGCTAGTAGAAGAAGGACAGAGATCTACCTGCAGAGCACAACGGCACTAGTATATATATATATATATATATATATATATATATATCAGGCCTTGTGATCCTCAGACAAGTTTGTCTGGCGATCGCAAAAGGGGGAAACCCAGGGTTACAAACTCACATCCATGCAACTACGTATATATATATATATATATAATACAGAACAAATAGGAAACGTTTATCAATCTAATGTTTCACTTTTGTTAAAGCTTCGTCAGAGATTGAGAGAAATTTCTCTCAATCTTTGATTCGGTTTTAATAAAAGTGAAATATGTTAGTTTGATAAACGTTTCTTATTTGTTCCGTACCTTATCATCCTGCCGGATTCCGATCCGTATTTGATATATATATATATATATATATATATATATATATATATATATATATATATATATATATAGGGAAAAGTTTATAGTTGTTCCAACGAGAGAAAAATGTATATTTTAAAAAAAGAGAATGTAGGGATAGGAAAACATCTGTCATCAACACATCTGTCATCACCACCACTCAGACCAAACCTAATGATTTTATTGCCACTTAGGCAGAAATTCACTTTTGCCAACCGTCCAGAAATGAGATCAAGTTTCACTACAAATACAGAAATCGAACAATAAAACTTTAAAAGAAGATAAGGAAAACTTATTCCTTTAAAAAATGTATTCCTTTTATTTGCCTGAAGAAGGTCACCCGGTCGGAAACCCGTATAGCAGAAATATGAAGAATAAAATTTAATATATACACTAATCGACATTATAGCCAAAATATATATATATATATATACGACAACTATTTAATACAAAACATTGACGAAAGCTGCAAGATGTAGCCAGAAGTGTTTGTATTTCCCACAAAATGTATTTTGCATACACAATACAACGAAATAAAAAACATAAAAAATATACAAAGAATATCTTTGTCGTCACTTTGCATGCATGCTCACACGCACACACATGCACATACACACGCGCGCGCACACACACACACACACACACACACATATACATAGACATACACGCACACATACGTATATATATATATATATATATATATATATATATATATATATATATAATTGGACACTGAGATAAGTACCGAGCTGTGTTATGCTTTGAAGAATGCGTTCAAGGGTGAAACAGACTGTTGCCGTTCCACAGTGTCCACTTTTATACTTGTATTATATATCACCTGATATTAAGCACTTTTACCCATAAATACAGCATATTTTAAAACTATATTTTACCATATATATATATGTGTGTGTGTGTGTTTGTGTGTGTGTGTGCGCACGCGCGTACACTGCGTATGGTGAGAAGTAAAAGAAGGAAGGAATGGGTAAAATATACATATATACAGAGAGGGATACGGAGGGAGAGAAAGATAGGGAGAAAGAATAACAAGGGTGGAGATTAGAAAAAATAAACCGACTTAGATAGATAGATAGATAGATAGATAGATAGATAGATAGATAGATAGATAGATAATGTATACACTGAGATAGATAGATAGATAGATAGATAGATAGATAGATAGATAGATAGATAGATAGATAGATAGATAGATAGATGTGTGTGTCTCGAATTCTACTACCGTTAGCGTGTTGGAGTGCATTTACGTCAACGAAAGCTAATCTCGCTTTGCCCAATTCCCGTTGCGAAACAAGCAAACGAGAAAGATGAACGAGAAGCAGGGAGAATGGGGAAAAGTAACAGGTGGGGACGTGAAGAAATGAGTCGAATGAATAGGGTGCGGATGGTGTGAACGTCTGTGGGTGGTGTGAAAAGAAAGTGTCTGTAGAAGGGTGTCGAAAGAAAAAAAATATATATTTTACAAAAGGATTGTCATGTCAATTAACAGAAAAGTCTCTTTCTCACTTCTTTTTACGGTCACGGACACGCACGCACTCACGTACACTCAAACTCATTCACACACACCTACACAGATACGCGCGCGCGCATGCGCATACACACACACAGATAAGGGCCAATGTTTCTACAAAAAGAGGCGGTCAGGGGAACACCTGGTGAGTGTCCGATTGGGAAGGCGAAAAGGGTCGAGAAACTCTGCTGATAATAATTTTGGACATTAATTAAAATTAATAATTGGAGCTAAACCACGCCTGCTTGCCTATGCAGTCTAGAGATCTGACTGGTCAGTGAAAGGCCTAAGTAGAACACCAAGGGAGGCGAAGGAATTGCCCACACCTCTTGGGTATTGGTATGAGGTATAAATACGAGAAATAAGGATTTAGGGTGGATCGATTTTCTGCTACCACTACTCCTTGGAGGAGGTATCTCTCCAAAATTGGTCATGCGATTAATTTCCCAGAGTCAAACAAAGAACTCTGTGTGGAAATTAAGGGAATCACCGAAATCCCAAACCACGTCAGACTCCATGCCAGTTTTGAACGAAGGTCCATATAAACTGAATATCGAAGCAACAACCAGAGTTGATGCAAAAATAATGTCGTTTTTTGACGTATTTTTAACGTCAAAAAACGACAATATTTTTGCAACAACCTAATAGAAGCCACCAGACACTAAACGAGAGAAGACCGCTTCACCGAACTAACATGACTTCCTGCCGCTGAAGAAGACCCCCCGGTCTTTGCGCTGTGTTCCTGAAGGCTTGTCTAAGGAAAGGGTCGAAGAACTTTGCATGGCAAATATATTCCTGCATGAAGAATGTATATTTCTACCTGAAGAACTGATATTGTACAATCAGTTCTGTACAAGAAACGGTATATAAAATATTTTTCTTTATTACAATTTATCCTATGACCTGTGGCTCAACTTTGTCCAGAGCAAACCAATTCAACGATTCCTGTCGACAATTTGATCCTCATTAGCCTTATGATCTAAATCAAATACAACGCGGGACAAGGCAAGACTTGAATTGAAGTGATCCATTCAGCAGTCAGCCGTGGGGATCGAACGTCGAACGGACCGGCTGGGAGAACGTCATCATATATATATATATATATATATATATATATATATATATATATATATATATATATATATATATATATATATATATATATATTAGGTTGGTGCAAAAATAATGTCATTTTCTCACATAAAGTTGAACGTCAAAAAACGACATTATTTTTGCACCAATCTACTATATATGTGTATGTGTGTGTGTGTGTGTGTGTATTTAGGCAGCATTCCTTCTTTCATGCACATTTCATTGAATACGACAGACAAGGTGCTTTTATTTACTTTTTAATCAAAATTTCTCATGCGATCTAAGAATTTTTTTCTTTTCAGATAATAAATTATATAAAAACTATCTGAATGTTCTTTTTATCCGAGCGCTTTCGGCTATACATTTAACCATTTTCAAGGACGAAATATTTTAACTCTTAAATATATGCCCATTAAGGAATTGTATTCCTGATCAATCAAAATTCGTAAATAATTATATAGGCCACACTACAACATGTTTGACACGCAGACTCACTTTACACCTTTCTGACCATTTCTAAATAAGATCTCATTTAAATATTCCTGGAGACCTGCCGGACACTATTCGTAATATACTTGTTTACAACACTAATATAATAGCATCATCTAAAACATCATGCAAAAACAAGGCTAAAAATAATGGAAGCCTTATTAATAAAAACAAAAAAAAAATTAATAATATTAACTTTGAACATGGACACAATATCTTGACCCTGTTTTGAAAAATGAAAACATTTTATAAAACATACAACAAACTATTTCTTATTTAACATCATAAAACAGAAATAAAAAGAACATTTGGACAGTGTTTATATAATTTATCATCCGAAAAGAAAAAATGAATAGATCGCATGAGAAATTGTATAAAAAAAAACTAAATAAAAGCACCTTGTCTGTCGTATTCAATGAAATGTGCATATATATGTATAAATATATATATGTATGTGTGTGTATGTAATTAATAGTAAAATGTTAGTTAACACTTAACTGAATGATGTTACCTTTAGCATCGCGATTCCAGAGTTTCGTTGATGCTAATTGTACATAATTGTTTATTTACTCATTCTAATACTTTTTAAGAAACTTTAATGAATACATTATCAAGTAATATTACTAGAATATCTTTCTCACTAAATATATTTCCTCAAATATTGCTAATCCAATCAAAAGTACATTTCAAGGCGGACACCTTCATTTGCCGCTTGTGTATTCTTTCTATTTAGTTTGCTAAGGCAATAAAATAAGTTGTTAATTTTACGTGTTTTTATACGTTCTTGTTTGAAGAAACATCAGTGCATCTACTATCAACTAATATTACGCCACTGTCTCTCTCATTAAATATATTCTTCAACTATTGATAATTCCGCAACAAAGGAATCAATACACACCTTTATTCAAAACTTCTGTATTCTTTCTATTTAGTTCGTTAAAAATATTATCTCTCTCACTAAATATATCTTTTCAACAATTGGTACTCGTGCCACACCATAGGGATAGGTAGGAGATTTAGTGTCTATTAAACTAAAATTTTTAAAAAAGTTAATCATTAAATATGAAAAGAAAATTATTTCAAATACCCAAGAATATTTTTAATCTTCTGCATTAAATTCATGTGCAATTCAGTAGTTAACTTTTCAAAAAGTGTTCTCCCTTCCGACATTATCAATAATGAAACAGGCAATGCACACCCTGGTTTAAATTATAAAGTCTCATTATTAAACAGGAAAAGAATTTCAATTCATTCTAGATTTGTCACTTCCTACACTTAATTCAATGTGTAATTCAGGATTTATTTATTTTTAATTTAACCTCAAGCAAGCATAATTCAAATATTATCGACTCCCCCGTCGTTGATCGACGCGAGCTGTTGACCTGCGCCGAGGGTACTCTTTTACGACGTATGAGCGTCAGGCAACTCAGTTCCTTTGAACCAACAGCCAGACAATCTGCACATATGATTTGATTGTGAAGGCTTTGTACAGAACAAAGAGCCGAATGAAGAGCCTAATACAGTGCCACAAGGTCTCCAAACGATCGTCCGCATGCTCTGAATTCTTCTTCTAAACCCGTTGCCATCCAGGGCTATAGAACACAGTCTGTCCTGCTATTTATCCATAGCTGGCGGGAGAAGAAGAAGAGCATCCATACCTTTCCCAAGGGTATTAGCACGTAACTGAATTTAATGGATTCGACTCTCTGATTCCTCAAACCGAGCGGCTATCCATTACTCCACAGTGCCTCCTTTTTATTATAAATTATAACAAATTGTTTTGTTTGTGTTAATAAATAAATCAGGGGAGAGGAAGAGGATTCATACTTTTCCCAAGGGTATTAGCACGTAAGTGAATGTAATGGATTCGACTGGAATTCGAACTCGACTCTCTGATTCCTCAATCCTAGTCGCTATCCATTATTCCACCGTGCCTCCTCGAGTATAGTTGTTCTATGACTTTCTGGAGCATTCTAGAACTTCAGCGAACTTTACAGACTTTTCTAAAATTACTAACATTTTAACTTTACTATAGTTCAGTCAGAGGCTAGAAGGCTCCAGGAAATTCTAAAAGGTTCGCTGAAGTTCTAGAATGCTCCAGAAAGTCATAGAACAACTATACTCGAGGAGGGACGGTGGAATAATGGATAGCGATTGAGGAATCAGAGAGTCGAGTTATGCCATGCGTGATACACGCGTAGGCGATCATGTATCTTTCGATACATGACTGTCGAGGCAGATTTTCCCCGCAGTAGGTTACCATTTCTTTATGCGGTAAACCAGTTGCCATCAAAGGCTATAGAACCTGGTCTGTTCTACTATTTACACATAGCTAGGGGGAGAAGAAGAGGATTCATACTTTTCCGAAGGCTATTAGCATGTAAGTGAATGTAATGGATTCGACAGTCCGAGCCGCTATCCATTATTCTGCCGTGCCTCTTCCATTTACCGTGTCTTCTCAAATTCATATATCTATCTATCTGTATATAGAGGCAACCGGATATCTAGCCACACTGATGAGCTGTGAAACAGCGAAACAGTCTGTCTGTGGATGACGTTATATATATATATATATATATATATATATATATATATATATATAATTTATTCGAGAATTATAACATAAATGTTATAAAATCACTACAAAAATGATGGCGTTGCATTTAACACCATTACTTAATAAGACACCAGAAGTGTTGAAACAAAATAGCAATTTTTGTAGTGATTTTATGACATATTTATGTTATAATTTTCGAATAAATTATATTAGCTCTACTTTGTATTCAGCACTATTTTAAGAATAGTATTTGCTTATTGGAATTTATTCCGTACACACCAACCTTATACTTGTATATATATATATATATATATATATATATATATATATATATATATATATATATATATAGTCTTCCCCTAGCCACCCAGGGCAGCACTACCGCCTCAAGGCACTTGATGTAGACTTTCGTGTTGAGTCTGAGTGTGTGTGGAAAGATGAATGAAAGTTTAACGTCGCCATCACTAGTGACCGTTCCAAACACCATGATGTTAACCTACCTGCCTGATAAGAAACTCAGACACTCCTATGTCCCCGACTATGCACCTGATTGACTTGGAAGGATCGTTGTCAGTCATGGCCTGGATCCTATCAACGAATTCGAAAGTTTCTTTTCTTATCAGAACGATTAAATTGAGTTTTCCGAGCTGCCGTACCTTCGTAATCACCATTAAACTCATCCAACTCTTTCCGAATCCTCTACACAGATTGACACTCAAGCATTCTGAAATATTAGTATTGGATCTACCGGTGTGAATCCCAAGCAGTACAGTATGCCGTTTCCAAATTTTTGGTGAAGTGAATTGCGTCATGGTTCTCTTTTCTCACAAAATGACCCTACTATACTGTGAAGTCGACAAAATCAAAAACAATCAACGCGCGTGCGCGAAATTAAAAATATAAAATGGCGTCAATGTACCCTGTTTCTATATATATATATATATATATATATATATATACATACATACATATATATATAATTATTTTTAAAAAGTGTTTTCACTGAACTCTGTTTACTTCAAAGATTCGTCGTTACATAGATGTAACCACTCGTCAGAACAGAGCTGAACTACTGAAATATCAGCGGTATCAGAAATGTCCATGTAACCACGAAACTTCGAAGTAAACATGAGTTAAGTAAAGAAAAACTTTTTAAAAATAATTCTATTAACGTTCTATCTCTATATTCCATACTGACCAATCTACAACAAAGTCTGCTTGCCTTAAATGCCTCCTTATCGGCAAGTCACTGAAAAAAAACAGCAATTTTGGCCACAAAAAGAGTCTTTGAAATTCACACTATATATGGACAGTGGTGTCGAGACCGAGGAGACATTCTGTTTCATACTTGAAATATAGTTTTAAAGTATGCTATATATATATATATATATATATATATATATATATATATAATTAAAAATAATATATATATATAATAAAAATAAATATACATATATATAAAAAAAAATAAATTTCAGAATCAAGAAACCAGAAGTGTTGAAACTAAATGCCTATTTTTGTATTAATGTTTTAACATGTTTATGTTATATTTTTTTAATAAATACTATATATATATATATATATATATATATATATATTAAAGAAAAACAGACCAGTTTAAGGTTACATTATAATAATATATTTCACCAGAGCCCTTTTAAAGGACGCCGGATCATCAGATAGCACTTCCAAAAGATGAAACGAAAAATAAAATGAAAATTGATGGGTAGTGTAAATTTTTGTAATTTAACAGAGGGTGTAATAAGGAGTGGTTAGGGAGACATGGTAGAGTTTAGAGACGGTTTAATTTAATATTTCTCTCAATCATACTTAGTATTGGGGGAGGAGTTTTTCATAACTTAAATATATATATATATATATATATATATATATATATATATATATATAAGGTAAAATACGTATATATATATATATATATATATATATATATATATATATATAAGAAAAAATATATATATTTATTTTTATTATATATATATACTTATTTTTTCTTTTTTTTCGGAGTTATTTTTTAATCTATTTTTTAAAATTTATATACTGATTTTTAAATTTATACGCTTTTTTTTTTTTTCGAAAAAACATCCTGAAGCTCACTTGACGCCAGCCCACCACTGCTATTGTTCAAATATTTTATAAGCTCTGTTAAAACCTTTTGACGTCACTGGTGAAGGACATTGGCCGGATTTTCGTTCATAGATATCTTCTGTATGCGACAGATTGATTAATCTTTTGAAAATAAGATGCTCTCTCTCTCTCTCTCTCACTCCCTCTTTTTCTCTCTTTCTCTCTATTTCTTTTTTCTTTTTCTCTGTTTTTCTCTGCCTTTGAACTGGACACTCGCTATATTGAAAAGTAACTCATTATTCTATATATGATAAACTCTACCGTCTTCCTATAATTTTTACAAGATGGAATAGTTCATCATACATAAAATAAGGAGTTACTTTTCAAAGACTCTGTCTACTGAGTAGAGGCTACCCAAGGCCGCGCCTTCTCATTGCACTAGAGAGAAGGATCGGAGCACGCACTGAGGCCAGCACAACCGACTATTGCTGGGGCTCGGGGAATTTTTGTTCCTTGCCCGGAGGCATGCGCTCGGGCTCCCCACATTAAACCGACCTTGTGTCACAACCTGACCTCGTGGGGGGTCAAGTAAATACCGTATACTGAGTAGTCAGTTGGATGCATAAAAAATGTCAATAGTGAAAGACGTGTCACTCCGAACATCTTTGAAAGTCTCAATTAGACCTAGAAAGGAATTATTTTATTAATCCTGGATCAAGTTTTAACATGTCATTCAGTCCTGATTAGAGCCTACAGAATGTACAATCTAATTGCTGTTCGTTTGGGGGATTTTAGTGTTTATTTTATTTTTTTTGTTTTGTTTTTGTTTTTTGAGCTGGGTGGGCTTTTAAAAATGAATTATGTTACTTTAATATTAAATTTGGGTACTTATTGGGTGTGCGTTGTGGTGTAATTGATATCTGCTTGAGAATTCGAACTCGGAGAGCCAAGTTCGAATTCCAGTCAAGTTCGTTAGAATCTCTTACGCATGAATAAATATTCTTGGGAAAGGTATGAATCTATCGCTTGATGGATTGAATAGCAGAACAGACTGGCTATGTTAGGCCATTTTTACTAATGCAACTGGCCCTGCTTGTGGTGGAAGGGTTACTTTTATAATCATTAAGTTTCAGATTTTAGAATGATGAATTATTTTCTATTATCACTGATGGCAATGTTATTTTTAGAATGATGAATTCATCATTCTAGATCATAACAAAACTACCAGAAAATAGAACACTAAGTAAGGGAGGGACAGTGGAGTAATGGATAGCGGCTCGGAATGAAAAATCAGAAAGCCGAGTTCGAATTCCAGTCAAATCCATTACATTCACTTATGTGCTAATACCCTTGGGAAAAGGCATGAATCCTCTTCTTCTCCCCTGATTTATTTATTAACACAAACGAAACAATTTATTATAATTTAATATAATTTACTGTGAAGTAATGGATAGCCGCTCGGATTGAGGAATCTGTAGATCCGATTTCGAATTCCAGTCAAATCCATTACATGCTAATACACTTGGGAATCCTCTTATTCTTCCTGAGTAAATAGCAAGATAGACTGAGATTCCTTGGATGGCAACTGGTCTACCGCGGGAAAAAATCTGCTTCGCCAGTCATGTATTGAAAGAGACATGACCGCCCAAGCGTGTATCTGACTTGTTGATGGCATTAAAAGTAAACTATCCCTACATGAATTATTGATTCATTCTCTTTGGATGGTTTCTGCATGGATGTTTCAAAATTAAGAATGAGTTTTTTTTTATTACTGTTTTAACGAAATTTCACCAAATACAAAACTCGAGAGCCACTCAAGGTAGAGGTCTAATAAGAACTGATGTGATTTGAGTCTAACATGAACATTTATTCATTCTATTCTCATAAGATGCACTCACTTCCTTCTCTTTGATCATTACCTTGAGTGGCTTTTACGCCTCTTATTGGATGGATATTTCTTAAAAAGTGAAAATCTGAGTAAAGGAAGTTCTGTTCCTAGCCCTGGTACAAGTAAAAGATTCCCAACAAGTCATGTTGTGACTTCAGTATCTGTCTATATTTCTGAGATGAGGTATTATGTACACTATTTACATTATTCGGACTATCGTCCTCATCTTTGTCACCATACTTTGTTATTAGGTTGGTGCAAAAATAATGACGTAATAATGTCGTTTTTTGACGTATTTTTTAACATCAAAAAACGACATTATTACGTCATTATTTTTGCACCAACCTAATATATATATATAAATTAAAGTGGACATTGTGGTCAGTATTCACCGGCCTTCTTCAGGTGGTTAGAATGTCAATCTGAACCCTTTATTTTGCTCGGGCGACATAAAGGGTTCAGTTTGACATTCCAACCACCTCATGAAGACCAGAGCGTACAAAGGCCAAAACGTTGTAATAAATATGGCGACAAAGATGAGGACAATAGTCCAATAATGTAAATAATGTTGAGACTTGTTCTCATCAGTGCTATGGAAGCCGTGGGGCCTGACACTGCTAGCTTTATAATGGTGAAAGTCCAGGACCTTCACTGATTTTAGCATGTATGGGTTGATAAACAGTAAAATATAAAGACATTTTTCACTTTCACATCATTTTATTTGATTTGTTATTATATACGCTTGCAGATAAGAATACGTTTTATTTTAAGAAATTTGTGTTTATTGTACAAAGAGGTTTCAAATAAATATGTGTCTTTAGGAATTGCATGCAACACTCAGAACATGACAGTGTGAGAATATTTTTATAAACTGACAATTGGTAATTAAGTAATTCAAAATGAGGAGAATTCTTCTTCAGATGGACGTAATTCTATTCCTAGTTTCATCAAAAGATTAAACCTGAAAACATAAACATCAGAAAAACTCAGTAGCAAATGAAAATAAAAGACAAGTGTTTTGCCATATGATATCACAAGTACCACACTCAAAAATATGTGATATGTTCTTTAATCAATTTTCTTTGGAACAATCCCATAAAATAAAATAAACAAAAATTTATTTTTTATTTTATTTTATTTTTTTTTTTTTTGTTCAAAAAAAAAGGAGTTTTTTGAATGAATGCAATTTGTTAGCATTTTATGATAAAAAAATTTTGCAAATTGTTTCTTTTTTGACAACATATAAGTTATCTCTGGACGTTTTTTCTGCCAGGTTTTGCCTTGTTCAAAATAAAAAAGAATTTTTTTTAACAAATGCTATTTTTTATTATTTTTCTCTTCAGAGAAACGATTTTGCAAATTTTCTTTTTTGACTGCATAGGAGATATCTTTGCATAATTTCCAGGGTGTTATTTTCCACCAGGATTTGCATTTGTTCCAAAAGAAATTTTTTTTTTTTAATAAATGCTATTTTTTATTATTTTTCTGATCAGAGAAAAGAATTTTCAAATTTTTTTTTTTGACTAAAACTAAAATACCTTTGCATAATCTCCAGGATGTTATTTTCTACCACAGTTTACATTTGTTCAAAAAAAAAATTTTTTTCAATAAATGCTATTTTTTATTATTTTTCTGATCAGAAAAAAGAATTTGCAAATTGTTTTCTTTTTTTGACGACATATAAGATACCTTTACATAATATACAGAGTGTTATTTCCTACCAGGGTTTGCAATTGTTCAAACTAAAAAAAGAATTTTTTTTAACAAATGCTATTTTTTATTATTTTTCTCTTCAGAGAAAAGATTTTACAAATTTTTTTTGACTACATATGAGATACCTTTGCATAATCTCCAGTGTGCTATTTTCCACCAGCGTTTGCATTTGTTCAAAAAAAAAAAAAGAATTTTTTTAATGAATGATATTTTTTATTATTTTTCTGATCAGAGAAAAGAACTTGCAAACTGTTTTCTTTTTTGACTACATATAAGATACCTTTGCATAATCTCCAAGGTGTTATTTTCTACCAGGGTTCGCATTTGTCCAAAAGAAAAAAAAATTCAAATTTACTAAAAAGTATATTTTCTGTATGTACATATTATTTTTAAATACTTGAAACAAAAAATTAGTTCCATCTTGTAACAATTTTGAAAAAATAATAAATGAATTAAATATCAAACAGTGACACTTTGACCCTAGGCAAGAACCGTCATTAAAATATTTGATTCAAAACAAAACATTATTGCAAATCATCAACAAAATGAATCAACAGGAGCCTTGAAAAAGTTAAATGACAATTGTCTTCTAAATACAAATATTTTGTAAGATTTATGATTAAAAATGACTTCAAGCTAATGAATCATCAAAATTTTAAAGATAAAGTCTTTCATTAAATTTTATAGACTGGCGATACAGAATCAGAATTAAAGAACTTTATCAAATAAAAAAAATAAAATCACCTGAAGATTTCCAACCGCTGCAAAAACTAAAACAGGTAGCACATGTAACTAGAAGTCAAAATAATGATCTAATCAAAATGTTGACCTTCCACACTACCATAAGCAAAAGGTTAGGAAGAAAACTTATATTATTACTAGAAAGAGCAATAACAATGCACCTGAGAAAGCTATTCCTGAAAAATTGTTTTCAGAAAAAGATTTTATAAATTTCAACCAACAGTAATGCTAACTGTTCAGTGAATAAATGCCAACTTTGTGTTTGAATTTTATGAAATAACTTGAACAACCTTTTTGCATTACCCAGTATTGAATGTTAATTAGCTTTGACGGATCTCATGTGGATGTCATGCATGGCATCCAACTCATTTCAGAAATGTCTAAACCATGGCCAATAATAAAGTCACAGTTAAAAAGTCACAATTTTGGCTACAAAAAAAAATCATGTAGGAAAAAGTGATAACTTGGTTTCTCTAGGTCAATAAAATCTGATCATCTCCTTGACAAATCAACCATGGTGATATTCAAATTGTCCTATAAGAAGAAAATGCGTAACTATGAACACCGAGGTTCAAGCGTGACACTCTGGATTTATGAATATGTTTTCCACCAGGTGTATAAATAACGATGTCAGGCTACTGACTGCAGTGATTATTGAGTGACTATTGAGTGGAACTATCCAGTTGAATTAGTGTGAATTATTGTGCGTTGATTTGGGGTTTGATCTAGGATTTACCAGACGTTAAGCCAAGCCACACTCCTAACAAGGTATTCAATAAAATGGTTAATTATCTTTAGTTTACTTTTACTTCTTTGTTCTTGTTAAGTATTTATTTGCAGTTGTAATTAAATACTGTTTTAACATAACACTGAAATCTTGAGTTATACTTAATTATTAATAGCCTCCATATGTCAGAAAACAAATCTAGGTAAAAATTCAGCTCATCCCACAGGGACAACAAAAATAAACTTTTAAATAACAACTATGAAACAATAAATAAAACAGTAGAAAATGATTCTGGAGAAACATTATTGAGAGAACAGTTTTATGTTTAGCTTTGTTTGTAGGTCATAGAGAGGACAATCCTTTTTGGACTGATACTACAGAATTACAAAGAATTTTGCCCAAATTACAGAAATCAAATCACTTGAGGATTTCCAACAACCGTAACAACTAAAATGGACAGCAAATGTAACACAAAAAGAAAATTATGACATAGACAAGATGTTGACATTCCACACTACTCAAAAAAAAAGAAATAAAGTTAGCAATGAAGCCCCCCATCAATGTTAGAAAGAGCAATAACAATTACTGGACTTGAGAAACCTATATTTCTGAAAAATTATTTTAAGAGAAAGATTTTATAAATTTCAATCAAAAGTAATGTGTAGCAGGCACTAAATCCAGTGTCACCAGACACACATGTGTTGAAAACCTTATTAACATCAGCAACATTTTTTTTTCCGATTGTGGGGCATGTGTAAAAAAAATGGCCGCATACATAAAAATTTCAAAAGATTACATTTTTTTTTTATTTCTCTACACACTTTCAGGGACAGAATATGAACCTTTTTGTGCTCCTCAGGCACACAGGCAGCATAAACACTACATTCATTCACTCTCTAACTCACCAACACATTTTTACAGAGACTATCATAAGAACATTCCATAAATTTACACTCTCTTTCAGGAACTATCATTGAACATTCACTATACTAAAGGTTTGTAAAACAATAAAATTTTCATTTCATTTTATTCATTCTTTTGTTTGTTTCTTTAAACCAATTCAACACGTACAACACATAGGATTTTTGTTCATCAACACAGAACATCTAAATCTCAAACAGTGCTCCAAAAACTATAAATATATAAATGCCAAATGGTTCCTTGTAAGAAAATGGCAAATCTTGCTATTAACATTATGGAAACCAAACAATGGATGTGACCACAGTCAGGTGGTAGTTAATTTCACTATGAGCATTACCATAAGGCAGAGTAACAGAAAATAAATTAATATCATTTAATTAATTAATATCATTTACTGCCAATAACAAATATTACTCCAGAAAATGATAAACGTTTTTTGATTTTCAGTTATTAAAATAGGACCAAAGAGGACGTTTATTGGTAGCAGGCAGCAAAAGTCCTCTGTGGTGACTAAATGAAAGCAATTTTGTTTTAGAGGTGTTAAAATTTACAAGCCATTTCTTGCCCCAGTTAACCAGTGATTGGATGTCCTTTTGAAGAAAAGTTGCAAGGTTTACTTTGTCAGATCTGTTGGACTTGATACTAAGACTGGCGTACATAGTTGTATCTGGAGGGTTCATTCACTGAAAGCCATTTTTAAACATTGATCATAAAAACAGTTGTCAGGTTAGACATTTCTGAACAAGTTTGAATCCATGACATCTATATTAGAGTCATAAGGCTATTCAAGAACATGACTCGAGTTTTAAGCTAATGTTTTGGTTTTATAGCACAGTTTATTCAATGTTTAATTTCCTTATTTCCTCCACCAAATTTGTTAGAAATGATCCATATTTTAAATGTTTGGTATTTATGTATTCCACATAACAGTGGTACAAATTTAAAGACAGTAACAACCATCTGAAAACCTTTAATTATTTATTAACCTAAGTATAAAAGATTTTTCAATGTTTACTCTTCATGTCTAAAAGAAAAATGGTACATCAAAAGGACAGTTATTCCCTTGACATCACTATTACACTTTTTTTTTAACACCCTCAGCAATGTTTATTTCAGTCAGTTATGTGCCATGCATGTTACACGCTAAGGCAATCATGTTTCTTTTGAAACATGACTGACGAGGCAGATTTTTTTTCCCACAGTAGGTTACTATTTCTTTCTAGCTAATACCAGGTGCTGTAAGCTTGGATGTGTGGGCAGTGTAATAGATAATGGCTTGGAATTGTTAACTAGAGGACCAAGTTCCAATTTCAGTTGGCTTCAGTTTGGTTTATTTTATGGCACATCAGCACCTCAATGGGTTATTTAATGCCAACAAGATTTTTATTCCTGGTAATATTTTTTTTAAAAATGTATTGCTGCTAATAATTTTTTTTTCCAAAAAAGTATTGCTCGTATTAAAATCTATTTGAGCCTATTTTGGGGGTTAATTATTTACCCATAGCTGGGACCCTTACAGGTGCTACCACCCGGGTCAGGGTGGACCTGGAAACACCAGAAATTAAGTGGTGGTTTCACGCTCATCTAAACCTCCTGATCAGAGGCCTTGTTGTTGGATGTAGTTTATCGTCTTACCCAGGACACAGATGTAGTTTATCATCCTAGCCAGGATGGAATTCCAGTTGAGTTTGTGATATTCATTTATGCCCAAATACCCTTGGGAACGGTAGGAATTCACCCCTTCTCCCCATCACCCATGAGAAAGAGTTGTATTACTAAAATTATTAAGATTAAAAAATATAATTAATTTTTACAATCTAAAAATAATTTCTGGCTTTAAATAACCTGCAAAGAGTTGATAAGCTGTAAAAAATGAATCAATCAATTATAAAAACAAAATTATTCTCGTAAATAAGCAATTTAATAAATAAATAGTGGTTAATATTTTTTGTTGTCAAATCTCAAGAATAATGAAAATGTATAAGTCCACTTTCATATTTTTGGGTTGTATTAAAATTCTAATCATTGCTTTTTAAAACAAACATTACTGACATGATAAAAATAGTCTAATAGGAGCTTCAAGGGAATAAACATCCTTTTGACACACTGTTTTTCATGTGGGCACACAGCTTTTATTTTTTAATTAAATTTCCTCAGCTTCTTGTAACTTTGTGTATTTTACCAAACATACATAAAATCTCTGACTTACTTCAAAAAGGAAAAGATACAGGGTAAAAATATTTTGAAAACTGCTGTTGGTAAAGTGTTCAAAAAGGTAAATTATTAGAAATGCACAATAGCTTTTTTTTTAACTTCTTCTATATGCCATGTTTCTTCAGAACATGGACAATCATGGATCTCCACAACTTCCTATCCCTTGTAACTCTTAGTAGCATTTTCTATTTGACATTCCACTTCCCACCCATTCATTTCACCAAAAGCTGATCAGGTAAGTGGCTCACTGCCTCTCCCTGTCCTTTTTACTTTTGATATGTGCTGTGAGTGTCAAATTCTCCAAACCCTCCTTCCTCATTATGTGAAAAGTGCTGGAAACTTTTGCAGACACTGAATAAAATGCCATACAATGTATAGATTGTCTCAGAAATCTGTAGTTAACTGGCCAATCATATTTTAGTGTTATTTTCTTTGGTTTGTTTTTTTGTTTTGTTTTTATACACACACTGAGTTTTCTAGGTTTGGTATTTGGTATCTTCAGGACCATTTTTGGTAATGTCGGAAAACATAAGATTCTGAAAAAGAAAAATGAGTTACAGAACATCAGAGTTAAGGTCATAAAAAAACAAAATATAAATTATTGACTGGCCTTTGTCAGGGTTAACAGTTTTTTACTCTTAAGTGCTCACATAACTTCTCTCTTGAGTTGCCCCTGTCAAGGTTGACTATGGGAGTAACAGCATTTTGTTAGGGGAGAGGAGTCTTTTTAAGTACTTCCTCAAACACACTTTGTCAACATGCCAGCAACAGAACATTTTCTATCTTCATATTTAGGAGGGAAAAGTGGATTCTTCTTTTTATAATATTGTAAATACATGACTTACAGTCACAAAACATTGGTTCCTATAAAATCACTGAAGTTAAGCAACATTGAGCAATGTCAGTACCTAGATGGGTGACCATTTGGCTAATACCAGGTACTGAAAGCTTGGACGTGTGGGTAGTGTAATAGATAATGGCTCAAAATTGTTAACTAGTTCCAATTCCAGTTGGCTTTGATTTGGTTTGTTTTACGGAATATCAACCTCAATGGGTTATTTAATGCCACCAAGATTTTTATTTCTGGTAATATTTTTTTTAAATATGTATTGCTGCTAATAATTTTTTTTTCCAAAAATGTATTGTGGTATTAAAATCTATTTTTACACTTTCATAGTGTTTTGACCCCAGTTTGGGGTTAACTATTTACCAATATCTGGAACCCTAACAAGTGCAACCACCCCAGGTCAGGGTGGACCTGGGAACATCAGCAGTTAAGAGGTGGTTCCACAATCTTCAAAGCCTTCTGATCAGAGGCCTTGCTGTTGGACGTAGTTTATCGTCTTACCCAGCATGTAGATGTAGTTTATCGTCATACCCAGGATGGTAGAATTTTGTAAAAAAATAATTACCAACAATAAGTAGCATAAATTGAAATTTCTATATATAATTTAATATTGAACAAGTCGGTTTTCCAGATTGATAACTGTTTTTTTTTTTACAAAATAGCTCAAAGGGAAGTCATAAGAATTCAAAGAATGTTTAAGGCTTTTTGAAAAAATGAAAATGCCAAAATTAAAATCCCAGAAATTCTGTAGTTAGATATTAAAATTTGGCAATAAACATAAAATCTCTTTTTTCTACTAACTAGTTATTTGGAAAATAATGGCTGATTTTATTATACCACAATTTAGTTGCAGTATAAACATGTTCTCAATATTTTTGGGGTTTATGTGTAAATCTCAAGGACCTCTGTCTAAATCAACCAACCAACACTCAACAAAATTTATTACAAATGTAGCAGCATTATGTTAAATCGCATATAACAAACATCTAATGCTATTTTCCATGTTACCAATTTCCAGATATTTCCTTATATTGAAATGCTTGTGTTATATAACGTACATATGAACACTAATGGGTATGTCCGAATACTCATAAATACGTTGGACACTATTGTAAATGGGGGTAATATGATGTCTAAGTAGTCCACCACTAGCAGTGGTTAACCTACTTCACAACTCTGGCGAGTATTATATTTTGTTGATGTTATAAAGATTACCATTTCATTTCCAAACTCTTTTTTGGATATTCTCCATTCAGTAAACTTTTCTAGGTTATAAAATCTATAAACATGTATTGCCAATGATTTTTACTATAAAAAAGCATTGCAAATGATTTTTACTATAAAAATGCATTGCCAATGATTTTTACTATAAAAATGCATTGCCAATGATTTTTACTATAAAAATGCATTGCCAATGATTTTTACTATAAAAATGCATTGCCAATGATTTTTACTATGAAAATGCATTGCCAATGATTTTTACTATAAAAATGCACTGCAAATGATTTTTACTATAAAAATGCATTGCCAATGATTTTTACTATAAAAATGCATTGCCAATGATTTTTACTATAAAAATGCATTGCCAATGATTTTTACTATAAAAATGCATTGCCAATGATTTTTACTATGAAAATGCATTGCCAATGATTTTTACTATAAAAATGCACTGCAAATGATTTTTACTATAAAATGCATTGCCAATGATTTTTACTATAAAAATGCATTGCCAATGATTTTTACTATAAAAATGCATTGCCAATGATTTTTACTATAAAAATGCATAGCCAAAGATTTTTACTATAAAAATGCACTGCAAATGATTTTTACTATAAAAATGTATTGCCAATGATTTTTACTATAAAAATGCATTGCCAATGATTTTTACTATAAAAATGCATTGCCAATGATTTTTACTATAAAAATGCACTGCAAATGATTTTTACTATAAAAATGTATTGCCAATGATTTTTACTATAAAAATGCATTGCCAATGATTTTTACTATAAAAATGCATTGCAAATGATATCAGTTGATACTTAAGAACTGGAGGTTAAATGTTGATCTTTGTGGAGAACAACAATTCATCAAGGTTGTAACCAGTTTGAAAAAGACAAGATTTAATATGGTAAGGTTAACCACAATCTTCGTAAAGGTAATCTTGAAGCACTACCTTCCACCCTAACCTTACAACCTGTATGTAGTTTATGTGGTAATTTTGCTCTTTCAAAGTCACCTTAGGTCTCATCAAGCTCGATCCATTGAAAGAAGCCAGAAATCAATCCTTGTGACTTCTTGTACACTCTGCCATAAAGTATGCAAGTCAGCTTCTAGATTGACAACACATGAAAGTTCACGTTGGCCTATTGGGTTTGGGGATCTCCCTTTCAGGTCCAAAATTTGCACAAAAGCTTGTAAAAGTAAGGCTGGTTTTAACAGTGATCTGCACTCTCATAATCAGTGAGTCTGAAAATTATTAAAAAAAAAAAAAAAAAAAAAGGGAAAAAATTTGTTCTGGAGATGGCCTTCTGTCAAGAAGTGACAAACACCATATATATATATATGTGTGTGTGTGTATGCGTGTGTGTGTGTCCAGAGATGAGTTTAGACAGTGGTATCACATCAAAATGCCGCAGTGCCCATATTCAATGCCAAGAAGGTGCTCTTAAAAATCAAGCCATGTGCACAGCAATTTTTGCCTTCAATTTCAAAAATTTTTTTTTTAAATGAAGAACAAAAAAAAATGTTACATTTTTCTTAATAAGTTGTTTGTGGAAATTTTCCAATAATGCAGATACATTTTTCAAAGAGAAGATATAGATGAAAGGAATTTCAACAAATGTTAAAAGTTTATTTCAATCTTGCAACATTTATGTCTAACAGAAATGAAATGAAAATCATATGTACACAAACATTACATAGTAATAATACACTTCATTTTAAAAGAGCAATACTTAAATAGACTGATCCCCTCAAAAAGGAAAGAAAACTACATATATGTCAAAAAATCAGGGATCAGTTTGACATTGTATTTATATTGTAAACAGGACCCCCCCCATCTAAAATAAAAGAAAATTAACATTCTGTCTGGCATCCTGGGTATGACAATAAACTACATCCACATCCTGGGTATGACGATAAACTACGCCCAACAACAAGGCTTCAGATAATGTTTTTGGAAAAATAATGTTGCCAGATGTACGTTTTTGAAACAATAATGTTGCCAGGTATGCGTTTTTGAAACAATAATGTTGCCAGCTATACGTTTTTTGAAAAAAATAATGTTGCCAGCTATACGTTTTTTGAAAAAAATAATGTTGCCAGGTATGCGTTTTTGAAACAATAATGTTGCCAGCTATACATTTTTTTGGAAACAATAATGTTGCCAGCTATACGTTTTTTGGAAAAAAAATAATGTTGCCAGCTATATGTTTTTTGGAAAAAAATTAATGTTGCCAGCTATACGTTTAATTGTACTGTATATTTTATATATATATATATATATATATATATATATATATATATATATATATATATATATATATATAAACTTAATTTGGCATTAAATGACCTACAGTGGTTGATATGCCAAAAAAACAAAAAAAACAACCAACCAACCAACCATTTTGTCTGAGTAGAGGAAGTTATTCT
>OZ010615.1:4524550-4577050 GCA_963932145.1 Acanthosepion lycidas | reverse complement strand
CACCAGACCAGATGTGGCAGCAATAGTCCAAGCATAGGTGAATGGTAGACTTATAGATATGTAAGATAAATTCTGGAGAGAAAAATTGTCTAACATGACACAGAGAATCAACATTGTTAGCAGCAGACCTTCAAGTCACCTGAGTCACTCCCAGGGAGGTTAGTATCACCCATGCTGATGGGAGGCAGGAAAGGATCTTTCAGGTAATGAAGACAAAGACAAAAGTAACTGAGCACAAAATGCCAGGTCAGGACCAATAACACTGCAGATTCTTCTTTAGGTTTTATCAAGAATCTCTAAATATATAGCAGGAACACCAGTCAGTATGTGGCAGCAATATTCAAATTATGGGTAAATGGTAGACTTATAGATATGTAAGATTGATTGTGGTGAGAAAAATTGTCTGACATGATACAGTGAATCAACATCGTTAACAGCAGACATAGCAATGGATTCACTTCAAGTCACCTGAGTCATTCCCAGGGAGGTTAGTATCACCCATGCTGATGGGAGGCAGGAAAAGATCTTTCAGGTAATGAAGACAAAGACAAAAGTAACTGAGTCCAAAATGCCAGGTCAGGACCAATAACATTGCAGATTCTTCTTTAGATTTTATCAAGAATCTCTAAATACATAACAAAAGCAGCAGACCAGATGTGACAGTAATATTTAATGCATAGACAAATGGTAGACTTATAAATACATAATATAGGTTCTGGTGAGAAAAATTGTCTAGCACAACACAGTGAACCAACTTTCCTAGCAGCAGACCTAGCAATTGATTTAATATAATCTTTCCACTTCGTGTCAGCAGAAAAGGTTAACCCAGGAATCACTCTCCTGAAGGTTATCACCAGCCATGATGATGAAAGGTAAAAAATGTTCTCCGAGATGATTAACCATTACCATGCGGCAGGCAAAAATTGTTGCCGTAGAATTCTCTCCCTTTCTTACTTTAGGCACATTCTGTCACCTTGAGACAGTTGCTATAAATAAACACTTGTCAACTGTTATTTACAGTATTTTAAACTGGAAATTGCCTACTACTGCCTTGGAAGAAGGCTAAACTTCCATTTTCCAACACCATTTTAAATTCTTTTTTGACTCTACATGAAGTGCAACACCAATTAAACCCACATTAATTTTTTCATGATTTTTTGTAAACAAAAATGGCCACATCAATATCCAACAAAGCCTTTATTCAGGTGTTTTTCTTTGATTAGGACTCTGAAGATGATTATGAAGGCTTTACTCGAGTGGATATTGACGGCAAAGAGGTCAAAGATGATAACCATACTAGTGACATGGAAGAAAGCAATGATGACCACTAGTGGCTACTATCATCCATGCCTGACTAATTTTATAGAAGCTACTGGCAACCATTGATATAACTGACAGCCTTTCTGATGGTGAATTATTTTATCTCTTTATAAATGATGAAATAATATCTTTCTTCGTCAACAAGAACATGTCAGTGAGACAAATAAATATGAGTCAGGTGAAAGAAAGAGCAAACAAATGCTAACATCTTTTCATATGTAAACATGAGGAAACATGTCACTTTTTTGACAAAATGAAAGCCTTCTTAGTAATTTTGCTTCTTATTGCACCCCCAGATCTCCACAAGGAGTAATAAAAGTTAAAGTACTTTGAATTATTTATGTATTTTTAATGTATTTATTTTTTATTTTGCGTTTTTTATTTTGCATTTCAATTTTTTTGTTTTCAACACAAAAACATGCACACAAAACATAATGCATCACATCAAAATATTCCTCATTCATTCTTTTATTAGTGTACAAAAATTAAAATCTATATGCAGAACACAAAGAAAGTTATAACCATTTTAAAACAGTAGGGGATCATGCCTTTGCACTTTCAAAAAAAAAATGCAGTGGCAGGGGAGACAACTCTAGAAAGAAATTAGCCAGGTAAAGGTTAAAAAAAAGCAAGTGTTGTTTTGTTAGTCTGTAAACCAATTGAAACAGTATATGATTGGCTATTATTTTGTTACTAAAAAGAAAACGATACTAATGAAATAATTTTGACCTTAGCTCCAAATAGAAAATCTACTTGGAAAATCAGTGTGATGCAATCTCTGTTCCTCATTTAGTCTTGTACTATACTAAACTAAACCAGGATTTTCATTGCCAAGTTTAAAAGACTAGAACAGTACAGTCTTAACTCTATTAGAAAAGCGAGATGAGTAAGAAAAAAACTAAAGTATAAACTGTAGAGAAGAGACTTACGATGCTTTCTCTGCATTCCAATCCCTTGAATAGAAGAAAGAAATACTGGTGCTTCAACAACAGTCAGCATGCCATCAAAAGTTTTCTCTGTTTGCATCAGGAGGTCTGAAAACAGCATTAACTGCAACTGAAGTTAAAAAGAAATAAAAACTTTTATTTTCATCTACATTGTATTATGCATTTATGTAGTTATTATGTATTTATGTGATACTGACACCTCAGAGGGTTAATCCAACAAAAAAGGAAAGAAAGAAAAAAAAAAGGAAAGAGAAAAGAGTCTACTAACTGGATGATAATTGTTGAAATTCGCAGGAAAGTGGATTGAAAAGTTGAGAAGAAAATTAAAGACAAAATGCATTGAAAAATAATGTTTCAAAATAATAAAATTAAATCCCAAACAGTTCCAAGGAGAATCAAACTTAAATCAAATTTAATGAGCTAGAATTCAGTAAGATTGAGCAAAACCAAGACTACCCATCCTTCCCATCTTCCCACCAATAAGAAAGAGACAATTATTGTATCCTTGAAGATGTCACTTGTGAAAAATAGAAAAAAAATATGTTGTCAATAAAGAAACCCAGGTGGCCACCAAAATAACATTTAAGAGTGTTCTGGACAAAGAGCCAGGAAAAACATCTGGTTTGAATTTACCACCGAGAAGAAAAATATCCCTACAAAAATAGAGATTAGTACCAAAGATAATTTTAATTTCTGTGGTGCTTGTCAAAATTTTTATGGCCAACATTATTTGGGATTCCTTAGGACAAAGTGAGAAAGAAAAAATTAATTAATAACCCTTGAGTGGCCATAGGCGACCGGCTGTGGCCTGGTCAATTGAGAAATAAGTGAAAAACAGCCAGTTGGGGAGAGAATCTGATAAATAAAGATTAATGACTGGAAATTCCTGCTTTGCATACTAAAAGTTTAGATTCATTACAAAGACAATGTACCAGTCCTTGGAGTGGGCTGGGGTTGGATACTGAGAAAGTGGGTGAAGAAAGAGATTAGCACTGCCTCTATGGAGTGATGATGTGAGATGAGATGTGAAGGGAGTTGGAGTTTATGGGGTGGCTTGATTCCTGTGATCACTCTCAAAAAGGAGCTGAAGAACCCCTAAATTTGGAAAATTACTTGAGTAAACATATTTTGAAAATATGAAATTTTAGAAAAACACTATAAATGTCTGGCACACTTAGGCATGTCATACAGGATCCACTTTTCTTCACTGATGAGCACTCAATCAGATATTGGTATGCTGAGGGGGCCGAGAAAGCAAGAAGAAATATGTTGACACTAGCTCTTGCTTGTTGGCTTCCAACAATGTATGGAATACCCACTCGCTCAACTTGTATACCTTTCCTATACAATGCAGGTGAAATCTGGACGTGTTCAGAAAGCTCTCCACAGATTTGGCTGTTGCCTTCCTCTATGGCTGCTTTCAGGGCCTCATTATCCAGGACCTGTGGCCGATCACTGCAGGGCTCATCACAAAAGGGACAGATCTCCCAACCTCTCTGAATATAATTATTAAAATTAAATTGAATTAAAGTATCAAGCTCTGTTCCATCCTCAAGCAAAATTTTTGAAATAACTAATCTTGAAATTTACACATCTTTATAAGCATATTCATTCATAAAATTAATTATTATGGAAACGGCATAAGGGTTACAATTTGTATCAACATATTAGTTACTTTCGGAAAGAGGTTAAGTCAAGGTAGGGTCGGGGTGTCTATTTTAAAGCGAATGATGACATTTATTAGATGCATATCGTCTAGTCTGTTTCAGTGACAGAGAGTTATTGTTATGCTGTTAAATGTCTAAAGTTTTTTTTTTTCTAAAAGGGTTGTTTGTATATAAATGCATCGTATTGAACTACAATTTGTTTTTTTGACGACTTCATAAAGGGTTTTTTATATTATGACTGGGCTAAGCTTTTAAACCTTTTATTAGCCTATGAAATTTTTAATTTCTTTTTAAGCTAATTGTTTAATGCAAAAATTTGTTGATGTTGGCAAAAAACCGTTAACTCATGTCTATGGTTTAATAAATTTTTATTTTGAAACATGACAACTCTTATGTAGTGAAGGAATCATATTTTTAAAAATTAATTATAATTTAGGCTCTACTTATGTATTGAGCACTGTTTTTTAAAAATAAAAACAAAAATACTAAAGAACTTTGGATTATTTACCTAACGTGTTCTTTCCTATTTTCCTATATATTTGCACACATACACACTCACATATATAAGTAATAATTCATTGGTATATAATTCAAGTGAATCCTATTAATATAATAACAATATTAAAACTGATTCACATAGTGAGCTCAATGTTTTATTCAAACAGAGCATGTCATTGATAACATAATAGTAGTATTTAATTTAATGATGGGGGGGTAGTGATTTAATTTTTTCATATATAATTTTGATATGTTGTGTTTATGACATATATATATATGTATAATATAAAAGGCTCAAACACTTATATTCGTTATGTTTATGAGATATATATATAATAATATATATATATATTACATGAATCATTCATACAAAAAACAGATATAGAAGTTAATGATTTAAATGATGAGAATACATTTTCGCAAACAAAATATAGATGTAATCCATAAAATGTTTTTAGAAATGTGTTATTGTTAATTGTAAGAAATTTTTTTGGAGCGTGCGGTCACAACGCTGAGGTTGAATTTTTAAATTTTAAGATTGTGCGTTTTTGTACTAATATGGTAATAGGAGAATTCTTTTGTACTGGTAGGTTTTTCAGTCAATGAACTAAATTGTTCAATAAATACATTATATAAATGTATTTATTGAACAATTTAGTTCTAAAAACATTTTTCGAATTACATCTATATTTTCATTGTCCTGTTATTACCGAGAAGTAAAAAACAAAAACAAATCTATTTCCATACCTGATGATGTCTGTAGGAACAGATGAAAGCTTGTAAAAAACTAAAAAAAGACCTTATGCAACTGGAATTTATAAACAGGGATCATAATATTCATCTACAGGTTCAGGGTTAATGTACTTTATTAAATTTGTTTGCGAAGATGTATTCTCGCCATTTAAATCATTAACTTCTATATCTGCTTTTTGTATGAATGATTCATGTAATGTAAATTGAACTGCACCACATACTTTATATATATATATATATATATATATATATATATATATATAATATAAAAGGCTCAAACACCAATATTCCATGGTTATAATTTATTACATTGGAATCATAATAACGATCCAATTCATCAGACCTACAAATTCAAAAAGTAATTGGAAAATAGATCTTGTGGCACAAACCTTGTTCCAGACTTCACCATTCCACTTGAACATTTCTCCAGAATAAATAAAATGCCGTTCATCATGACTCAACTGAAAAATCTAAGAATAGAGAGAAAATTTTTTTTTTTGAATGACAAAAATCAGGCAGTTTTTATGATATATACATATGTATTCTGATATGATATATACATATGTATGTATTTATTTTGGCAAAGATAATGTGATGACATATACTCTTGATGATGAAATCTCTATCCAAATCAAGAAAGCAAGTAATGCTTTCAGAAAACATTTCTTTTAACCATTTTCACCCCAAGCAGAGCGATAGAGGTTACCAAGTGTTAGAGCATAAGAGAAAAACTACTATTAAGGAGAGAAGACAATAAAAGAATCCAAATTAACAAGACAGAAGATAACGATTTACATTGCATTTAAATTTTTGAAGATCAAAATTGACTAGAAAGCAAAAAGCCAAAAGAGAGTTCCACAAGAGAAAAGTGTGAGAAATAAGAAATCATTATCACAGAATTTACTAGTCACTTCAACTGTAAAATGATGAGACTCTCCCTGCCAATCTAGTACTATGCTTAAATTCATAAAGTCTAGGTTCCTTAAAGCTTATCAGAATAATTACCATGAATATATTTATAGAAAAGGCACACGGAAGCTACATTATGGTGATGGGAAAATAACTGAAGCTGAGGTGCCAGGACGGATAATATTGTACATTGATCTTTGTATTAAGATAATGCTTAACTCCACATTTCTGGCCTTGTATGAGACTCATTTAAACTGAATAAATAACCATATGCTTACTCCTTCTGTATTTAAACACTAAAACTTGCTGTAGATAAATGGTTTTATTGTTCAATCTGCTGGTATTTTCATAAGTTCAATCCTCAATGAGCACTCTATAATTATGACCTTGTGCCATACTAACTTGAAATCAAGTTACTTACTGGAATTCCAGGAGGAAAATGTAGTTTCTGTTGAATATTCAAAACTTCAGAATCTAAGGAATGGCCTGAATCCTCTGAACAGTTTGATAACACTGACGCTCGGCCTGGCTTTGACTGTGTCTGGAAAATTTGGGAACTTGTAGAGGCTCTCAAATTACGGATAGACGACATTGAAGGCTTTTCCCGCCGAAGAGCTACCGTCCGGCTGTTACTCTGCAATTCATGCTGGAGGAAGACATCATTGTTTTCTGGGGTCGTCTGATTTGGTCTGGTCATACTGGAAGATTGTGGAGGGATTTCAGAAGAACTACTACCATGGACAAGGGAAGAGCTTGCAGAACTACTGGATATAGAGGTACTGAGGGACGTCTGTGATGAGGAAGAGGATCTCGAGGAAGAGAGGCTCAGTGCCCGCATGCAGGTGTAGTTGTTGATGTAACTGACGCACAACTGCAGGCCTGAGTAAAGAAGAGGAAATAATGACATTTTTTATATGACAGATATACAGATTTTACATGGAAATCCATCTCTTCTCCCCCCCCAGCTGTGAGTTAAATAGTAGGACTTTTATCTGGAAAAATCACAAAAATATTAGTCAATAAGCAAGCCACCAGTTTTTATCTTTTGTAATCTGTTTTAGCCTGTTATGGTTTTTATGTTGAAGATGTTTATTTTAAAATGAGTCCCACACCAATAATTACAAGGTAATCAGAGCTAGCCACTGTTTAATGACAAGTACAGTCTCACCTTCCACAATCTGTTTTAGGTTGGCATAATCAGAAGCATCTCGATTTGTGTTGGCAAAAATTTCTCGCAAAGTTTGATACATTTCTTTGATATGCTGAAAATAAAATAAAATATTGTAAACCACAGGAAAATATGTCTATATTTCTGAGATGAGGTACTGTAATTATTTACATTATTTACATTGTTTAGACTGTTGTCCTCATCTTTATTGTCATGTTCACGTTTTGGCTGTTGTACACTCCAGCTTTGATTGGAATTTCAAACTGAGCCCTAAGTGGACAAAATAAAGGGTTTAGTTCAAAATTCCAATCACCTGAAGAAGGCTGGTGAGTACATCAGGAACATGACAATAAAGATGAGGACAACACTCGGGAAAACATTCAATATTTCTAAACTTGGAGACACATCAAAGCAAAACTTTTAATATTTATTTATACAATATTTACAAAAAAAAAATATGATTGAACAGACAGGCACATGATTATGAACAGACAATCAGACTGAATTATACAATAAAAACTACATCTGTGTACTTCTATAGCCTTTTCTGTATTTGGATATGACCACAAGGTAGCAGAGGTTTTAAATTAAGGTTTCCCCTCCCCTAGATAGACTGCTTTCTTGGGCTGCTGTGCTTCATCTACCTGAAGCAGCTGGTTATGAGCCAATTTTCTGCCTTCAACCATTTCCATGGACTGGAGCTGGACTTGGTTGTCAGAGGTTATTTGAGAAGCATGCCATGGAAGCATTTTATAGACAGTGAGAGCTTGTCTCCTTTATCACCCCCAGCTACGACAACCTTTGAAACATATAATGTGTGTGTGTGTGTGTGTGTGTGTATGTATATATATATATATATATATATATATATATATATATATAGAGAGAGAGAGAGAGACAGAGACAGACAGACAGAGACAGAGATGCTGAAATATTCTCAACCCAACCCACTAAATCAGAATTATTTTGCATCCTGCCTTCATCAGGATGAAAACATTTCAATATCTTAGTTTGAATGATTTTACTACATGTCAGCCCTTATTGACTGAAAGAAAAAAAGAAAGAAAGAAAGAAAGAAAGAAAGAAAGAAAGAAAGAAAGAAAGAAAGAAAGAAAAATATTGATTGAAAGAAAGAAAGAAAAATATTGATTGAAAGAAAGAAAGAAAGAAAGAAAGAAAAATATTGATTGAAAGAAAGAAAGAAAGAAAGAAAGAAAGAAAGACAAATATTGATTGAAAGAAAGAAAGAAAGAAAGAAAGAAAGAAAAATATTGATTGAAAGAAAGAAAGAAAAATATTGATTGAAAGAAAGAAAGAAAGAAAGAAAGAAAGAAAAATATTGATTGAAAGAAAGAAAGAAATATTCACTGAAAGAAAGAAAAAGGATGAAGGATATTAACTGAAAGAAAGAAAGGAAGAGTGAATGATGATGACTGAGAAAAAGAAAGATACTGAAAGAAAGAACAATATTGAAAGTATTAAAGTGGCTGCATAAACCATGATAGATATTTTACCTGTGATGGTCGGACAATAAAGGCACTTATACTGGACTTGACATTTTGTGAAACAGATTCCTAGAAAAAGATAAAAAGATCATCAAATTCAATACATTTCAATATATATGACCCAGAGATATTTGAATTCATTCTTTTTCTTTAACATTATATGGCCTTTTAACATTTTAACTTCATTATATGGCCTTTTAACATTTTAACTTCAACATTATATGGCCTTTTAATATTTTAACTTCATTATATGGTCTTTTAACATTATATAGTTTTCTTCAGGTGTGTTATTAGCATAACATTTTGTCTAATCAATTTTTCCAGTGTGCAATCAGTAACAAAACAGGTGTCATCAGAAAAAGTCCACAATATATAGATGGGCACTTCACTTGTCTCTATGCAGCAAACTGTACTGAAGTTGTAGAAAAACCTTACCACCAAATGAAAATGGTAAATTTGGATACAAATTTTAAGTAAAAGTGGTTTACTCAGATACTGATGGAAAACTTTTATTGTTCTAGTTCATCTTCTAATCTTGGGCATCCCTTCAAATTTTGGGTAATCATGGTTCTCCACAACTTTCAATCCTTTGTAGCTCTTAGAAAGGTTTTTCTAATGAACCATTTACACAAGAAGCTCATTGGGTGAGTTATTTGCTGCTTTTCTCTGTCCCTACAAAAGGCCCTATAAGTGTCAAATTCTCAGTCCTCATTCCTCATTATGTGCCCCAGAAATTTCAACTGTTGCTTTCCAATTCTAAGTATAAGCGTCTTTTAAGCTTCCATTTTCCTTAAGACATCCTTGTTGCTCACCGACACAAACCATTCAAGTCTCTTCTTTATTTATGAGGAGAATGCCCAGCATTCACTGCCATATACAAGGCCTTATATTACATAACAGTTCAGTACTCTTTTCTTTGTTTATATTGCTTCAAGTCTCTTTTTCATCTGTGTGGAGATTGTCCAGTATTCACTGCCATATAGGAGGACTGATATTACATAACAGTTCAGCAATCTTTTCTTTGTTTCTAACAAAACTTTCCTGTTGCTTAATGCCTTGCTTAGCCTTTAGAAGAGATCCTTCACTATCCCAATGCACCGTCAGATTTTAATGTTGCATTTTGGAAATAGATTTATTCAGGATTGTTTTCATCAAGAAGGAATGAAAGAATTATTTTCCCTGTGAGGGTTTTTGCATATTAAAGTGATTATATTCTTACCAGTTAATTTTAACATTTGTTCCATGAGAATAGGTTTCATGCTGTCTCCAAAATTGAAACATTTCTTTCTGCTCAACATATTATTTTGTTGGATGACTTACTTGAAGGAATTTCTTGAAATCAGGATTCTTTCGTAAGTCTTGCAAAGTTTTGTCAGCATCACTAAGGCCCTGGGCATAAAGTTTATAAGCTTGGCTTATCATATGGATCTGAAAAATAAATATTAAAATAATGATAATTTGTATCGTTTTTTCCAACATCATCTTCAGAGGTAAATTACAAATACAAACTTATTGTAACTGTGATCTTGGAAAAGATCAAAAGTACTTGGGTTAGAAAAAACTAAAGTGCCTTACTTGATGAATTTCATCTTAACATCAAAAAACTAATTAGAGAAATGAAAAGGACCAGTATAAAATAAATAGACACAATATGTCTATATTATTCAATGAAACATGTTTGAATGAAGATATGCTGCCTGTATATATATATATATATATATATATAAATATATATATATATATATTTCATATATTTTCTTTTTATACGTTATTTTTATAGATATAATTTATTTAAGTAAATGCTCCATTTTTTTAATTAAGCAGTATTAATTACATTTATCATCCTGAACATCCAAGAAATTTTGTAGAAAATATATGTTCTCTGACAGGAATTGAACCTGTAACTCTAAATGTCCTGTCAGAGAGCACCTTTTTTCTACAATATTTCTCATACATTCAAACCAGTAAATGTAATTAATACTGTTTAATTAAAAAAATGAGGTATGAGTATTTCATGAGCATATGTATATTTTTTATCATACACATACCTCTATATATATATATATATATATATATATATAGGTTTCTTTTATAGTTGAGTAGTTTGAACGGGAGACAACTAAGCAACTTGTCAGCAGTCAATATACCACATAACACCCTTGAGCGCTTAGCTTTGGAGCGGGTAGAATTGAGATTAACGTGTTTTAATGGACTCAGCAATTTTCAATCTGCTTGTCTGAATCATCTTCAAGAAGCGAGAGCAAGGTCAGCCAATCTAACAGTGATCTCATCTCACAATCCTCACACTTGCTCCATATGTGGCCTCCTTTGTAAATCACTAGTGGGTCTTCAATGCCACTTAAGATTAGCGCACAAACTTTCATAACTGAATCAATAAGCTGGCAGATCCTCATACATCAAAACCGACAGGAGAGTACATTATTATTATATATATATATATATATATATATATATATATATGTATGTATGTATGTATATATATATATATATATAGTTGCATAATACATTTTAGATGCATCAAGGGTAGTCTTCAGTGATGCACTGTCCTCATCAACAATTTCATCATATCAACTCAAACAGCAACCCCAACCAGACTCAGGATGAGTCAGGCCACCTCCCTGAAAGCATCATGCTATGCACTGTAACATTACAGAAATCATTTCAATATTGCTAGGATTTTGACCATTTTCACTGACATATGGCAGTCAGTGTCAACCATTGAAAATAAAACTTTTCATACTCTCCTGCTATATAGTGTTGTCACTTTACTTCAATATATATATATATATATATATATATATATATATATATATATATATATATATATGTATATATGGGGAAAATAATATATATAATAGGAAGGAATAATATATATAATACATATATATATATATATATATATATATATATATATATATGGGGAAGTAATATATGCATTTCTATATATCAATAATATTTTTAGAGAATCAAACTATGAAAAAGTCGAAAAAGTCGAAAAAGTTTATCAGATGCATTTCATCCTTTAGGATTTCATCAGCTAACATATTTAATAACGAAACGATACAAATATAAAGAAAAATAAACAGACACTAAATCAAATTCTCTAAACTATGTACACAAACACATATAAAATACTAGTTGGTATCCCTGCAACTGTCCTCAGGAAATATGCTCCTGAACTGACTCCTGTCCTCTCCAAAATCTACAATAAATGTCTTACTGCTTCTTGTTTTCGAGCTTGTTACCAATTCGCCTCTGTAGTTCATGAATCTTTTACCATTTTTTGGCAAAGTACTATAAGCCCTAAGTAAAAATCATGGCACTGACCTTTGACTGGTAAATCAATCCCACACTCTGGATAAATGGAGAATCTACATCAGATTGGGATGTATCATCCGTTTCTGTTGAACTACAAGATGGAGCATTAAACTGAAGTTGCTTCAGGTGATATTCAGATAATGTGACTAACTAGGAAAGAAAAAAACAAAATAAAAAAGAAAAGAGATCAATAAAGGAATAAGTGAAATGAATTGAATGAAAGTTTGAAGGATTTATGAACATGCTTATGAAGAAAAGCAGACAAATGAAAGTTTGAAGGAATTATGAATATGCTTATGAAGAAAAGCAGATGAATGAAAGTTTGAAGGAATTATGAAGATGCTTATGAAGAAAAGCAGATGAATGAAAGTTTGAAGGAATTATGAATATGCTTATGAAGAAAAGCAGACAAATGAAAGTTTGAAGGAATTATGAATATGCTTATGATGAAAAGCAGATGAATGAAAGTTTGAAGGATTTATGAATATGCTTATGAAGAAAAGCAGATGAATGAAAGTTTGAAGGATTTATGAATATGCTTATGAAGAAAAGCAGACAAATGAAAGTTTGAAGGAATTATGAATATGCTTATGAAGAAAAGCAGATGAATGAAAGTTTGAAGGATTTATGAATATGCTTATGAAGAAAAGCAGATGAATGAAAGTTTGAAGGATTTATGAATATGCTTATGAAGAAAAGCAGACAAATGAAAGTTTGAAGGAATTATGAATATGCTTATGAAGAAAAGCAGATGAATGAAAGTTTGAAGGAATTATGAATATGCTTATGAAGAAAAGCAGACAAATGAAAGTTTGAAGGAATTATGAATATGCTTATGAAAAAAGGCAGACAAATGAAAGTTTGAAGGAATTATGAATATGCTTATGAAGAAAAGCAGATGAATGAAAGTTTGAAGGATTTATGAATATGCTTATGAAGAAAAGCAGATGAATGAAAGTTTGAAGGAATTATGAATATGCTTATGAAGAAAAGCAGACAAATGAAAGTTTGAAGGAATTATGAATATGCTTATGAAGAAAAGCAGATGAATGAAAGTTTGAAGGATTTATGAATATGCTTATGAAGAAAAGCAGATGAATGAAAGTTTGAAAGAATTATGAAGATGCTTATGAAGAAAAGCAGATGAATGAAAGTTTGAAGGAATTATGAATATGCTTATGAAGAAAAGCAGATGAATGAAAGTTTGAAGGAATTATGAATATGCTTATGAAGAAAAGCAGATGAATGAAAGTTTGAAGGAATTATGAATATGCTTATGAAGAAAAGCAGATGAATGAAAGTTTGAAGGAATTATGAAGATGCTTATGAAGAAAAGCAGATGAATGAAAGTTTGAAGGAATTATGAAGATGCTTATGAAGAAAAGCAGATGAATGAAAGTTTGAAGGAATTATGAAGATGCTTATGAAGAAAAGCAGATGAATGAAAGTTTGAAGGAATTATGAATATGCTTATGAAGAAAAGCAGATGAATGAAAGTTTGAAGAAATTATGAAGATGCTTATGAAGAAAAGCAGATGAATGAAAGTTTGAAGGAATTATGAAGATGCTTATGAAGAAAAGCAGATGAATGAAAGTTTGAAGGAATTATGAATATGCTTATGAAGAAAAGCAGATGAATGAAAGTTTGAAGGAATTATGAATATGCTTATGAAGAAAAGCAGATGAATGAAAGTTTGAAGGAATTATGAATATGCTTATGAAGAAAAGCAGATGAATGAAAGTTTGAAGAAATTATGAAGATGCTTATGAAGAAAAGCAGATGAATGAAAGTTTGAAGGAATTATGAATATGCTTATGAAGAAAAGCAGATGAATGAAAGTTTGAAGGAATTATGAATATGCTTATAAAGCAAAGCAAAAGAATGAAAGTTTGAAGGAATCATGAACATGCTTATGAAGAAAAACAGGCGAATGTTTAAGCTTGTAGTAAAGTTTTATTCAATGCAATTTGGCCACTACCCATAAGTGAGGTTCAACCATTTCTTTTATAGTTGAGTAGTTTGAAGGGGAGAAAACTAAGGTTTCCTTCAACTTCTTTCTTTTCTTTTTATGTGCCATGTCCTTTCAGGACGTAGGCGATCATGGCTATCCACCTCCCTCTATCCCTTGCAGCTCTCAGCAAGTTCCTTCCCTCTGCTACATCCCCTAGACCACATTCCCTCAACCACTTGCTAGGTATGTCATGCATCGTTTTCCGTTGTCTCTCTTCTCCTCTATTTGACCTGTGAGTATCAGATTCTCCAGGCCCTCCTTCCTCATTATGTGTCTCAGAAACTTCAGTTGCCTCTTCCTGATGTTAAATATAAGCTTCCTCCTTGTTTTCATCCTCTCATTGATGCTCACATGCTCGGTCCATGATATCCTCAGCATCCTTCTGTAGAACCACATCTCTGTCACCTCAAGTCTCTTCTTCATCTTTGAGGAAATCATTCAACATTTGCTACTGTAAAGAAGGACAGATGTCATATAACAGCTCAGTATTCTTTTCTTTGTTACCAAAGAAATCCTCCTGTCTTGCATCCTTGGCCATCCCAATATGTCTACGGATCTCAGTGTCACATTTACTGTCCTCTGTCAAAACACTTCCCAGATACTTAAACTTCCACGACTGCTTGATTCTAGTGTTCCCAACCTGCAAATCGCATTTCAGGCTCATCCTTTTACTGATGACCATGCATTCTGTCTTCTTGCAGTTTATGCTTAGTCCTTTCTTCTCGCTCTCCATCACTTCACCACAGTACTTGAAATCTACAAATTTATTTGATAAATTAGATTATCATAGGATATCCTCTTCCTCCAATCTTTAATAACACTGGTGAACCTTCTGATCCCTAGAATTATCATCCTATCGATCTTTTACTACTTTTTGGCAAAGTACTAGAGGCTCTAATCAACTCTGAATTGGTTAAGCCTGTCACTTCATGCAGCATTCATTAAGATAAACAATATGGCATTCATTTCTCTAGATAAACCAACAATGTGTTAACAATTGCTATTGAATTTATTTATCAGTTTTTAGATAAGAAGAGCAAGGCTCAAACTGTGGCTTTAGATATCTCAAAGGCATTTGACAGGATTTGGCATGCTGATCTTCTCAATAACCTCAAGGGTTACGGTGTCTCTGGCCAGATATTTGACTGGATCCAATCATTCTTAACAAGTTGAGTAATGAAGATCAATTTGAATGATTATGTTTCTAGATCTTTTTACATTAATGTGAGGGTCCATAGACCTTTATCCTTCAACCTACATTGTTTCTTATCTTAATCAATGGCCTTCCCAAGGTCATCAGTTCCCAAATAGTTATTTATGCTGATGACACAACTATTTACTCCTGTTCTAAGTTTAAGTCCAATAAATCCGACAAAATAAAACTGACAGCTGCTCTTGAAAATGACCAGAAATTAGTTGTTAACTGGGGCAAATGAATTTTAACACTTCCAATGAATGAAACTGCTATCTTTTAATCATCATAGAGAAACATTGTAGAAGTTTAATCACAAGCAATAAAAAGTGTATTGTTTACAACAATGTGGAGTGTAAAATGTTCAGGTGGGATGAAATCAGCCACTATTAACCACTCCAGAAGTTGGCTTGCTGAAGATTTATCTGTTGAGATTGGAATAAGGTCCTTCCAGAAATTAATATTTCGAATTCAGATAACTACTGTTCTTAATTGAACTGAATAAAGACAGAAATCAATAAAATCTGGAATTGGGCTGTCAATGTCTTCCATCTGGACAAAGCCAGACATCATGTCTCTTTATAGAACCAGCAGAAATTGGTACAGCTTGGTTGGAATGGCCTGCTACATCCACCAATACTCACTTGACAGTACACTTTCAGGTTACGACTCTTAAATTCTCTTAACCTTTACACATTACAGACGACAATAGTCACCATAGAATTCTCTCCCTTACTACTCTAGGCACATTCTGTCGCCTGAGACATTTGCTACAAATAAATACTTGTCAACTGTTATTTCTAGTATTTTAAGCTAGAAATCGCCTACTAGTGCTTTGGAACAAGGCTAAACTTCTTTTTTCCAATGCCATTTTGAATTCTTCTACACTCTACATGAATTCTCTCCCTTTGCTACCCTAGGCACTTTCTGTTGCCTCGAGGCGATTGCTATAAATAAACACTTGTCAACTGTTATTTCCGGAAATTTAAGCTGGAAATCACCTACTACTACTTTGGAACAAAATTAAACTTCTGTTTTCCAACGCCATTTTGAATTCTTCTAGAATCTACTTGAGGTGTAAGATTGATTAAACCCACATTAATTTTTTCGCAAATTTTTTGTAAACAAAAATGGCCACATCACTATCCAACAAAGACGTTTTTCTTTGATTAACACTCCGATGATGATTATGAAGGCTTTACTCAAGTGGATATTGATGGTGAAGTGGTTGGAGATGATAACCATGCTAGTGACATGGAGGAAAGCGACGATGACCATTAGCGGCTACTACCATCCATGCCAGAGTAATTTTATGGAAGCTACTGGTGACCATTGATATACCTGATAGCCTTTCTGAAGGTGAATTATTTTATCTATTTAATAACTTTATTTGTCAACGAGACAAATAAATATGTGTCAGGTGAAAGAAAATGCAAACAAATGCTAGTGTCTTCTCGTATGTAAACACAAGTAAATACGTCACTTTTTTGACAAAATGAAAGCCTTTTTAGCGATTTTGCTTCTTATTGCACCCCCCCAGATCTCCACAAGGAGTAATAAAAGTTGAAGTACATTGAATTATTTATGTACTTTTTAATGTATGTTTTTTATTTCACATTTTTTTATTTCACGTTTAAATTTTTTTGTTTTCCACATCAAAATATGCATGCAAAACATAATGCATTACATCAAAATATTATTCATTCATTCTTTTATTCATGTACAAAAATTAAAATCTATATGTACAATACAAAGAAAGTTATAACAATTTTAAAACAGTAGGTATTCATGTTTTTGCAGCCTCAAAAAAAAAAAAAAAAAAATGAAGTGGCAAGGGTGAACAATTCTAGAAAGATATTAGTGTGGTAAAGGTTAATTGGAAGAACTTCAATTTCCTCGATGTCCCACAAATATAAAAAATAATAGAAAAATCACAAATATTAAGTCTGTATCTCTAACAGTTTTGAAATTAAAATTATTCTCTTAATTGGAAAAACTTCAATTCTCTAAAAATCTGTAAAACCATTTAGACCAATTCATCATCCATAAAGATTGCCAGGTTCTCAGAGGATGAAATCATGAAGCTGCCTCAAAGATTGTAAAATGTAGTGGAACAAAATGGCACATATGTGATTAAATAAATCTATGTACAAATGTCTAAATATTGTCTTTGAATTCACTTAAAAAAAATGCTATGAACTTTTGTTCTGAGGCAAGAGTGCTGATACTTGAAAAAAATAACACAACTGACCTTTTCAGCATTTTGGAAGATTGTTGAATGTTGTTTCTGGCTGAGAATGCAATGACGTAATGGCCGTGAATACTGTTCAATCCCACTGTGCATAAAGGAGACATAGTCTGATTCAATGGAAATTAAACGCTGAACGGCATCAGCCTTTTGATGACTCATATTGTTCTTTGGAAGCTGCAATTTAATCAAAGAAGATGGGATTATATATTGAAGTGTGATTCTAAATTGGTTTTAGCAAACAACCAGGATGCTGGAATTAGCCAAAAACAGTTATATAAAGAGACAAACAAAAAAATCCTTGAAAAGAAATGTAGCAACATTTGAAAGTACTCAAAAAAAAAACCAAAATAAACAAAAATGAACTTTGGTATGTTTACCGATTATATAAAAAGAATAATTCTGAAATTTGAAAAACACAATAAAAAGTTGAATATTTTGTTTTATTTATGTATTGATATTACTGAACAAAACTTATTTGAAAGAATCCTTCCTGCTTAAATACACCTTACATATACAGATATATATATATAAATAATAATAATAATATATAAATATATATGTGTGTGTATATATATATATATATATATATATATATATATATATATACACACACACACACACATATATATTTATATATATATATATATATATATATATATATATATATATATCTGTTTTACTTCTGAGATGAGGTATTATGTACATTATTTACATTATTCGGACTATTGTCCGAATCTTTGTCACCATATTTATTACAACGTTTCAGCCATCGTATACTCCAGCCTTCTTCATTAAACATGGCACGTGGAACTAGAACAGTCTATCCAAGTGAGCAAAATAAAGGGTTAAGTTCAATATTCCAACCACCTGAAGAAGGCCAGAGCATTCAACGGCTGAAACATTGTCATAAATATGGCAACAAAGATGAGGACTATAGTCTGAATAATGTATGTATATTTATATATATTTATATATATATATTGTCAACCACAGACAGACCATTTCACTGTATCACAGTTCATCGGTGTGGTTAGACATTTGGTTGCTTATACTAGGATCGGAACCCGGCTGAATTGTTGTCAGTCGGAGAATCTACCCCTAAGCCATTGGCGCACGGCAGCGATGAAGATGAATTTAAGCGTACTTTTTTTTTAAATAAATGCACTAGTGACTGAGAGAACTCAATTCGTTTTATCAAAGAGTATTGCATTATTAGCAGTAGTAGTCACTGTTAACAAACTCACACTTTCTTCCCCGAGAGCTCAACCGAAATAATTTTGAGAGAGAGAGAGAGAGAGAAAGAGAGAGACAGAAAGAAAGAGAGAGAAAAAACAGATACTATACATTGACCACAGCCTAATGCCCAAGGAGTGAAGAAAAGTGTAACACAAGTAGCACTGTCTGCTCAAACAATTAATGTTTCCATGTAACAAAACTGTACCATTAGGGATGAGGAGAACAGATACAGACCCCAGGTTGATGGCCAGGGAGTGATAAAAAGCATAACTCAATTAGGATTGGCTGTTCAGTCAATGAATGCTAAATGTTTCCTTATAAGGAAACAGCTTATTACATTATTTGATATTAAAACAATACCATCTAGCAGCTACTACTGTTTCCAATAGAAAGTCAATAGAACAGAATTCCACTTCAAAACTTACTTCACTGGAATTTTAAATTTCTATTTAAATTCAGTTAATTCATAAAATTTAATGAAACTTTCGGTATTTATTCATTGATTACTAAAGGAAATTGCAATTTTAATTTAAAAAAAAAAAACGATTGTAATTTTAAAATCTCCTAAGTGAAGCAAAGTGATGTCAAGAATGATCTGTACTGACCTTAAATATTTTCCGATCACATGATCCAGGAAAGGGGGTACTGGTGGCCACATTGTCATTATTGATCAGAAGACCATCATCGTCCACAGAAATTTCTTTCTTCTGTTCTGGGCCATTGTTTTCTAGGTCACTAAGTTCAGCAGCAGCTTCTTGATTGTGGTTCATGCCTGGTCGCCAAGGTGATTTCTCCAAGATCTCATAACAAACTGGACGTTGGATGTCAAATGTTATCATTTCTTTGCAACTTCTGAAAGATGAAAAAAACATTAATCAAACATGGAAGAAATTAGACATAGAGAGATAACAGTTTGAATTAGATAGATAGATAGATAGAGAGATAGATAGATAGATAGATAGATAGAGAGATAGATAGAGAGATAGATAGATAGATAGATAGATAGATAGATAGATAGAGAGATAGATAGATAGATAGAGAGATAGATAGATAGATAGATAGATAGATAGATAGATAGAAGACTGAGACTACAGATAGATAACAGTTTAGATTAGATAATGGAAAAGACTGAGATAGATACATAGATAGAAAGAGAGAGAAAGAAATGAACATAGATTGCTAGATAAGTAGATAGATAACAAAATGAGTGAGATAGATACATAAATTGATAGATAGTGATGACTAAAAGACAAAGATATTGATAGATAAAGAAAAGACTGAGACAGACAGATAGATAACAGTTTATATTAAATAGATAGATAGATAGATAGATAGATAGATAGATAATGAAAAGACTAAGATACACAGAAAAAGAGGAAGAAACGAACAGACATAGATGGATAGGTAGATAGATAACAAAAACACTGAAATACATAGATAGGTAAATAGAGTGATAATGAAAAGACAGATATAATGAAAAGACTGAGATAGAGAGAGAGGGGGGAGAGAAAGAGAAAGAAATGAACATAGCTAGATTGGTAGATACATATCAAAATGAGTGAGATAGATGCATAAATAGACAGAAAGAGTGATGACTAAAAGACAAATATATATTGATAGATAAAGAAAAAACTGAGACAGACAAATAGTTAACAGTTTAGATAGATAGATAGATAGATAGATAGATAGATAGATAGATATGAACAGACTCACATAGATAGATAGATAGATAGATAGATAGATAGATAGATAGATAGATATGAACAGACTCACATAGATAGATAGATAGATAGATAGATAGATATGAACAGACTCACATAGATAGATAGATAGATAGATAGATAATGAAAAGACTGAGATAGATAGATATGAACAGACTCACATAGATAGATAGATAGATAGATAGATATGAAGACTCAGATAGATAGATAGATAGATAGATAGATAGATAGATAGATAGATATGAACAGACTCACATAGATAGATAGATAGATAGATAGATAGATAGATATGAATAGACTCACATAGATAGATAGAAACTGACTGAATTAGATAATGAACAGGCCAAGATAGATAGATATGAACAGAATGAAATAGACTGATATTTAAACAAATCTAGAACGAAACTAATTCATTTTACTTCAAAATGCATGAAATTTATAATTAAAAAAATGAAGACAATAATCTAAAAAAGGGCAATGAAAAATTTTTTATCTTTGTATTAAATAAAAACAAAGTCGATTGCAAAAGCAAATCTTTAATTTCCCATAACAAATATAAAAAATAAATATTTGACTTACTTTACCAGTTTAGCAACACTCATTGATCCAGATCGAGACACGTTTTTCCCATTCACCCGAACAATCCTATCGTCTACTTTAAGGCCAGCGGATGAAGCTGGAGATGCTAAAATAATGAAGACACAAGAGTCACATAAACAGAAATTCAAAGGTAGATTCATTATTATTTAAACTACCTGTGTCCCATAATAGTTGTTGCATTAATTAAATTAAATATATATGAAAATGTAACTTTATTATGGGACAATGGAAATAATTACTGCTCGTGTCCCATAAGACTTGCTACACTTAATAAATAGAATATATGCACAAATGTAACCATTATTATGGGACAAAAAAGCAGTTTCTGCTTATGCACCATAATAATATAATATAATATAATATATAAAAATATAATTTATATATAATAATATATAATATAATAGTGATATATAATATATTATGAAATGGACAAAGTCCGACAATTATTTTAAGACATTTTTTATGTTTATACATTCTTTTTATAGATACAAATATTTAAGTAAATGAACTGTTTATAATAAACAGTATTAATAATTTACCAGCCTGAATGTCCAAGAAATTTTCATAGAAAATATACGTCGTCCGACAGGAATCGAACCTGTATCCTATACAGCCTAACATACCTTAACCAATTGGGCCACAGACGAGCATTCAGTTAGCAAGGTCAATTTTACTGTTTTTAAACACAATTCTCCATGATTTTCTCTCATTCATTCATATCTGCTCAATGCGTATCCAAATGTAAATAAATGACATCATACATTATGAAGTGGACAAAGTCCGAAAATTATTTAAGATATTTTTATTTTTATACGTTCTTTTTATAGATACAAATATTTAAGTAAATGCTCCATTTATAAAGAACAGTATTAATATTTACTGGTCTGAATGTCCGAGAAATTTTTATAGAAAATATGCGTTCTCAGACAGGAATTGAACCTGTATCCTATACAAAACTGTCATATGCTTTAACCTTATTCACATGCCTTAACCGATTGGGCCACATATATTACATATATAATATAATATAATATAATAATATATAATATAACATAATAATATATGATATATAATATAATATAACAATATAAAAAATTCTGCAGTAATGTTTTTAAAATAAAGCAGCAATTTTATTTTAAATTATAGTCATTTATAAAATAATGTAGATTTTATAATTAAGCATAAGCTGTTTTAAAATTAAACTGTTATTCTTTAAAATTAAGCTTTAATTTTATTTTGAATTAAATAGATTTTTTTAATATAGCAGTAATTTATTATCAAATTAAGCAATAATTTTTAAAAAATTTAACAGTAATTTTTGTAAAATTAAGCAGTAATTGATTTTGTTTTTTAATAAACAGAAATTGTTTGCAAGCAATGAAATTTTATTTAAATTACCTCCATCAACTCTGCTTACACGCACAGGACAAGCATCAATGACTGAAAAACCATAGCCTCGTTTGCCCCGCTCAATTGAAACCTGCAAAATTTATTTTTTTAAATTAATGAAAATTTAAAAACATACCATAAAAATAAAACTTTTATCTCTTTAATTTGGCAATGTTGGAATGTAGCTTTTGACAGATGATATAAAATGACAATAAACAGAAAATGATTCCAATTTTTCTTATCATCTGGAAGACAGAACATATGGAATTCATATTTACTCACACACACACACCGCCAGCCCCATGAGGTCAGGTTGTAACACAAAGTCCAGAACATATGTAATTTATATAATTGTAGATTGTAAATATTCTCTGGGATCTCTTTCAGATTTTCACTTTTGCACAAAAACTGGGAAAGATGCTGCAACATCTGGTCTGATGCTACTGCTATATATTTAGAGATTTGTGATAAAATCCAAAGAATTTGCAATGTTATCATCCTGACCTGGCATTTCAGCTTCAGGCACTTTCCCACAGCTGTAATGCATCTTCTCTGTGTCTTTTCTTTAAATATTTTCATATTAATTGTTCTGATGAACTTTCCTCTGTGGTATATCTGGGCACTACTTAGGACTTCATAGAGACTTTGAGGTATTATGATGACTGTAGTAATTAAAATAAAATACTCTTTCTTCTCAAGTAAATAATAATGTGTTGTTTTGGTGCTAAGAATACTGTAGTATGTTTGAGTCAGTAATCATGGCTAGCTAAATTTAAGACTGAATAAGATCGGCCTTCTCCTATCCGCCCCTTTTGGCCTTGTGCCACATTTTTATATTACTCAAAAATAATATTACTTTCCTCTGTGGTACATATGGGAACTAGTTAGCACTTCATAGAGACTTTGATGTATTACAGTGGATGTAGTAAGAATGGTAAGTAAGAATTCATTATTTCTGGAATACTGTGGTATTTTTGGGTTAATAATTGCAGCTAATTAGGTTTAATTATAAGACAGAATAAGACCATGCCGCCTTTTGGCCTTGTGCCACATTTTTGTATTTTTACAAAATAAATATTGCTTTCCCTTTTGGTATTTTGACTTTATGAATTTAAGCGCAGTACTGGATTGGCAGGTCAGTCTCATTATTTTACAGTTGAAAGCTTTCATGCATGGACAAAGGTTGAACATTGCTAAACTCACTTTAAGAATTCCATGTTTATTTGAGAAGCAAGAGTACAGAATGAGGAAAATTACAATTGCTTCTAGAATAAACAGGGTGGGTATGTGTACTTAATAAAATTTTTAAAATTAAGAGCCTCCCCAACAACCAGCACCCTCCTCCTGCCACCTCAGTTTATTTGAAAGGCAAGTTTACAAAATGAACAAAAATATTCTTTCTTCTCAAGTAAATTGATGATGGTAGGTATGCCTACTAAAACTTTTTAAATTAAGGGACCCCAATCACATTTAAATTTAAGTTGAGGGACCCCGCCACACACATGCACAAACCCTTTATTTCAACCCCACTGCCTCATTTCTTTGCGAGGCAAAAGTACAAAATTAGGAATATTACTTTTATTTCTCAAAAACATATTGGAGGACACATTTATTAAGATTTTCCAAAATTAAGAGACCCTTCCCTTCTCTGTACTTTATTTGACGCCTCTCCCTGTCTATTCGAGAATAATCATGGCAATTCGCGGATGATAAAGAAACATAATGTGAAAAGTTATAATTGCGTATATCCTGAAAGAAACTGAAACAAATATATACAAATAGGCACTGAAAAGTATTTGATCAAACCAGGTAACACTTTCAAATATTAAAAAGAAATCTGTTTTGTCATTTGATCAGAAAGTAGGTCGCCCTGAAAATGATTACAAAAATGATCTAAGGGAGGTAATTAAAATTGTCTGACCAGTTATCGCCCTTTGTTGTTTAGTTTTAAAATTTTAAATTATGCTTTAGCTTTCGTGAGTACAAAAATAATTCTAGACACGCTGAAAAAACTTCTTATTCAACCTTAATAAATATTTTTAAAGTTACCTAAATTTTTAAAAAGTAATCTTCCCTTCGATCATTAAAGTTTCATGGCAGGAAAATTAGCAGATTTTTGTTTGAGGCATGTTCTCCGACCACGTCAATTAGGGTTAATTTGCACTTTGCAGTGTATAAGCACCACAAAAGCCCCCGGTACTGAGAATGTATCATTCTGGTGTAAAATTGCCTGGTTATTTCGAAAATGACATTAAAACATTGCGCTTGATTACCGTTTAGAAGTTATAGACAATACAAGTTCGAATTCTTTCTCGTCGCGTACACAAAACGTTCGCCATTATTGGCTTTGTTTACATGCGTTTTCCCAGATGAGTCATGCGACGCGGAAGCTTCACTTGTCTTGATTACTGCGCAATGCGCGAAGTTTGAAAAGAATGCGCGAAAAAACGTAAAATCCGACAATTAAAATAAAATAAAATAAAAAAATACGTGCCTGTAAAGTAAAAAAAAGGATTTTTCCTTCTTTTCAACGATGTTTTTTTTTTATGGCTTGTGAAAGTTTCTTGAATTTAAAGCTTCATAAATTACATTTTGTGAGGGTGAGATTCTGTTTCATTCAGTAGCTATAAGCAGATTTATTAAGGACAATAAAGAAAAAAATACTATTCATTTGAAACTTCATTTAAAAAAATAAGCGCATTTTAAAATAACATCCGCGAAAAAAAATCGCGATGTAATCAAGAACAGTAAGATAGCTGTAAAAAGGCCGTTAACTAAATAAGCTTCCGCGCATTATTTCTAGAGGAAAATCTATGTAAACAACGTCTGTAATGGCGGCCGGACAACGCGAAAGAGATCGAACTTATTGACGATAAATGAAAAACGGTAAACGAGCGCAATTTTTTATCATCATTTTCGAAATAACCAGGAAATTTCAAACCAGAATGATACAATAATTCTTAATACCGGCGGCTTTTGGTGCTTATACCGCAAATAGTGACTATTTTTTTTTAACAAAAAATGCTAAAAAAAAGCCAGTTTTTTAGACAAGGTAAGTTGTCATTTTTTTTTTTTTTAAATAAATATTCAAATAAAAAATTAAATGGAAAAAATAAAATTTAAAAATAGTGAAAGATTAACATTAACAATGATATAATAATAAAATAAAAAAATAAGAAGACTAACCAAAGGCTTTTAGTTTTAACTTCTGTACATTGTAACCGTTACAAAGTGTAAATAAATATGGGGAAAAAATATTTGACTAAAATTTGAATATCGTCTGCTTGTTTAATGCCAGTTTTGAGTGTGAACCTTTTTTTTTCTTTTTTTACAGAATTTCATTTTTGTAATCTTCAAATCATGTCTTTAAATAAAAGAAATTTTTGTAACAAACAGTAATATGGGGTGAATTTCAAAATCGCACTGAAAAATTAAAAATCATCTTTAAAAATAAATTAAAGTTCTTTTTTTTTCTGTCTCTACTCTTAAAGAAAATAACCTTTTTTTTAAAAAAAAATTAAATGTAAGCCTGCATTCTCAAATAAATTATTTGAGTTTTGTTAAATTATGTTCAGTAAAATATGGACGAATATTCAAACTTGATATTAAATGTTTTTACTGAAATAATATATTTAGGGATTTTTCTTTATAAAACTAAAAAAAAAAAAAAAAAATTGGACGACCCCCCCCCAACACACACACACAAAATTAAAGTACACACAAGATATCAAAAAGAGTGTGAAACAAACTTACTAAAAAAATATTTCCCCATAGATTTTTTAATAAAATATCCAATTCAGTAAAAAATTAATTCATTACTGAATAATTCCTGAAAATTTCATTTGAATCAGATAATTCCCTGATTTGGAGCAAATAAAACTGGGTAGCGATTTTTTTTTTGCTTTCATTTCAGATAAAAAAAATGTATCCATTTTGGTGGTAATCTTCTGGAGGTACTGAATCAGTACCTCCAAGAGATTGCTAAAAAAAAAAAAAAAAAAATCAGCATATCATGATGAAAACCTGCCCCAAATGTAATAAAAACATAACTTTATCATCAAAATGTTAATTTTATTATTAAGAGGAAGGATCAAAGTATTTTTTTTTTTTTTAATATTAAACTTTTTAATTTGAAATTTTGATTTAAAAAATCTTGTTCTTCTTGCGTCAGCAGTTGTACTAACTTTTAGCACAGCAAATTTTCACCTCTTTTATTTGTGATGACAAATACATTAATTTGGAAATTCTTCCAAAAATCAAATAATTGTTGGAGTTTAATTAAATTTTCAGAACTTATTCACAAATGAATTAAATGATTTTTGAATTTTTTTTTTATTAGAAAATCTTGGCAAATATTTTTTTTTTTTTTTTTTTTTTTTTACATGTGTTTCAGCCCCTTACTTAATTTTGTGAAAACTTGAAAAATTCATGGAGACAATTTCAGCCACCATGTTAGTTAAAAGCAGAATTCTTTGAATGATTTAAATCCCCAAATTTTTTTTTGACAATTTAACACCATTTTACCGAAAACCTGTTCTGAATTGAAAAAAAAAAACTAAGACATTATTAGAGAAGCTTTTAATTGCTTTTATGAATAAGATATATTAAAGATAATATTGTCTGAAGAAAAAATTTTTTCAACAGAAAATGAATTTTTACAAGATGTTTTTTTTTTTTTTTTTTTTTTTTTTTTTTACAATTTTAAATTGAATAATTTATAAAGTTTAACGTCTTTTAAAATTTTCAATGAAATAATTCTTAGAAAATATTATTAAGTAAAACTATAATTGCTGATTATATATTGTAAAGTTTATTACAATCTAACGACCCCAAATATTTTTAAAAGAATTTTGATTTGTTTTTGTATGTGTGATATACATGCAGTGCAGAATTTCTAAGTATGGATGTTCAAACCTATGACATTATCATTAAAAGATCACGTATTTTAAAGGTTGCCACCTATTATGGGGGAAAAAAAAACACAAACTTTTGTCTGCTCCACCATGCTTAAGTACAAACACATTCAGTGGTCATTCAGCTGTCAATAAATTGATTAAGATGTCAAAAAAACAAGACCCCTTGGTTAAGAAATGCTTGTATACAACATTTTATACTATAAGTAATTAATATTTATTTCAAATCAGATTAATTCAACTTTAAATTTGCTAATTTGCCTCAAATAACGTTTCAGAAATTTTTATTTTTGCAAGATTTTTAAAACTGAGAATTAACTTTTGTTTACTTTAATTCACTAAAAAAAAACAAATCAATTCCAATCAATACAATTTCTTTTTGAAATGCACCAGAGCATTTTGCTTACAGGAAATAGTAAATTTTAAATCCTTTAGCTTTCAGCTGAAGCTGAAATGAAAGCTTCAAAAAAGCTTTTACATTTTTAAAAAATTCATTTTAAATATTACATTTACTGAATTAGTATAAATCATTATTTTCCGATCCATCAGTACGGGTGTTTTGTGATTTTCTCTTTTTTTTTTTTTTTTTTTTTTTTTTTTTCTCCCCCGCATCTACTTTACTGCATTAATTTACAGATTCTTGTATACAGGAATAACCAATATTTATTTCAGTAATTAAATGTAAGTTGTTTTAAATTTTTATCATTTTAAAAACAAATCTTTGTCTTATCTTTTCTGCATAATTTGTTTCTCTCATCAACAAGAAAATTTTCAGAATTAGAACAAAACTACATGAAATACTTTATATTATAATTTTTCTAAAATTTACTCTGCAAATAAATATTTTTCTTTCCACATTTAATCTAATGCAAATTACATTTTTAGGCTATATCTTTTTTATAGGTAGCACCTTAATTCCTTCAAATTTATTCATTTTATTATATTTAATAAAAACGTATAGAATAAAAAATTATTTTCTTAAACTATTGGTTATAGAAGAGTAAAGAAAATTTATTTTTAAATATAAATCATGAATTCTTGATTATTGCACTGCTGGCCTTCTGTATTTCTTTAGGTTTTATTTTTACTTTTTCTCACACATAAATGGAATTACATGACACTAGTGTTTTTATTTCATTCTTTAACCTCACGGGTATATTTACCCGGCTTCCTCACCATGTGACACAAGGTCGTTTTAACAAATATGTATGCATATGGGCCAAGAACAAAAATTGTTTTTTGCCCAACACCCATGGCCACTGTCACACTGGCATCAGTATTATTACACCAATCCAACTTCTTTGGTTCTTTAACCCCCACATGCTACCGGGCATAAATAAAATTTTCTTTTCATTCATTTTAAGTAAAAGGTAAGTATTACTTATTAGAAAATCAAGTTAATTAATCCTTAAATTTGCTAACAGACTTCGAAGCCTATATCTAGAACAAACATTGGATTTTAAAGAGAATTTATGAATTTTTATTTACATTTATTCGCAGTTGGGTTTGCGGTTTCCTCTAGTCAAAGTTTTCTCTTTCATTATCAATAGCCTTTTGCATCTTAGTGGAATTATCGCCTTGATTAATAAAAAAAAAATACGATAGTGATTCAATGAGTGACTAAAAAAAACATGCCAGTGTTTTTATTTAAAATATATAAAATGTTTATTTGTATACGGGGATTTTTGATTGATTTTTTTTTTTTTTTAATTCGGATTAGCTTTATTTTCCAAATAGAACCGAAATTTAAGTTCAAAGGATGATATTTAAATTGCCTTTCTTTTTCTTTTTTGTTGCGAGAAGAAAGCAAGAAAAATAAAAACTGAAAATATATAACAAAAACAAAAATGTTTACTATTTAAGGGAGATAATTAATTGAATGAAATTTTAAAGTTATTCCCCTTGGATTTCTTTTAAATTTGCAAAGAAATGATTTGGATTTTTTTTTATTTAAATAGCGTTTAATTAAAGCGTTAGTAAGTGAATTTGGAGACAGTAATCAAGAGTTCAATCCCTAGGCCATGCAGCGTGTACTTAGACTCAGTGAAAATAAAGTGAGCAAAAAGATTTTTAAAACTGTGAATTAACTTTTGTTTACAAATCTGTCAAAATAACCTTTCAATTTTACTGAAAAAAAAAATCAATTCCAATCAATATAATTTCTGTTTGAAATACACCACTGAGTTACTGCTTACTGAAAATAGTAAATGAGCAGTACTAAAACTAATTGAGAACTCTTCTCCCAACCAATCCCCTCCCACAAGCTGTAGTAGGATAAACTGGGTTTTATAGCATTGAATGGCAACTCTGAATTCAAAAACAAGTAGCCCTAGCGAAGCACATACTATACAGCTACGGAAAAAATAGTTTGTATTGACTTAATCATCCAGATTACAGTCAACTAAAAATAAGAACTAGACGAGACATCACTATGAAGTGGATTGAGAACAGACTACCCCCATAGATTAAATAAAGGGTTCACTACTGAATTCCCTATATATTACCAGATCAACATACCCCTGATGAAAGCCGGGGAGGGGGATACAATGGCTGAAATGTTGTGAGAACAACAGTAAAGATAAGGACAATAGTCCTCATGTAAATTATTATTAGATTTAAAATTAGTCAAACATTTGTTTTGTAAGAAATGCAATGAAAATTCATAAAGATATAATTTAAAGAGTGACTTTTCTACTGAAATTAATTTTTAAAAATACTTTTACTTTTTTTTTTGTGAAAAGCATTGGGATAATGTGATATATAAAAATCATTGTAAATATTTTTCTACCAAAATAACTTTACAGTGGATTACCTTTCTAATAGATTTTTTAATACAAACAAGTTAGAAATTATTTTAATAGCAATTGCATTGCATAAATCCACAATAGAAAATAGTAGAAAGGAATTTCTAATTGAATTGCATTGGAAATATTTAAGTTAAATTAAAAATTTACTATCAGTAGATTCAGAAATGCTTTTCAAAATGATTTTACTATAGTTTGCAAATGATTTTACTAAAGAAGAAGCAGGATGGAAGAGGTTGTCAACAGTCAGATATTAATACAAGCGTTACTGAGAAAATAGGGTTTAAATATTTATAATGTAAATTAAGAGTAAACATTTATTGAAGAGGGATTGTCAGTGGTCAGAAATGAAGGCAAGCATTACTGATAGAATAGGGTCATAATATGTATAATGTAAATACAAAGGTTTTACAATAGAAATGTATTTAAAATTATTTGACTATAAAAATGCATTACAAATGATTTTGCTATAAAAATGTATAGTAGATGATATAGGATTGTATTGAAAATGATTTTACTATAACAAAAATTAATGCAATAGTTCTACTTTTAAAAAAAATGGTTTCAAATGATTTTATTATAAAAATGCAATGAAAATTAAATATAAAAATATAAAATTAAATATAAAAATGTAAAAAGGATAAAAATATAAAATATATAATATTTATATAAAATATAAAATAATATAAAATATACTAAAATTGTTTATATAGCAAATCTCCACATGGGATTTAAATAAACATATTTAGAAATGATTTTTAATGTGTTTCTATTGTAGCATTATAAAAAAGCATTACAGACTTTTCAAAATTCTAAATCAAAAGATTGACTTTTTTTTTCAAACCACAGGAAATAAGATAAATTTAAAACTTCATGAAATTTTATTTCAGGAATGCACTGAAAATGATTTAAACATAGATTGCTTTGAGAATGGTTTTATTATAGAATTCTTTGAAAACAAATCTACTACAGGAATACACTACAATGTTTTTACTAGAGAAAGAACTACAAATGACTTCACAATAAGGATTTATCTATAACACTATAGTATATATATAAGTTAAGCACAGAAGGGCAAAATTTGTATTAATAAGTGGGTCGCAAATATAACCCTGAATTTTAACATCAATTAAAATTCATTTGTTCAAATCGTTTTTTGGTGGTGGGGTGCAGTTGAAGACAATTTTTACATTAACACATTCAGATTTAAAATGCAAATTTCTTCTTTTTTTTTTTTTTTTTTTAAGAATCTTAAATAAATTCAAATTTTTAATAATTATCTGTAATATGGTAACTTTCATTACTTACAATCACTGACTCCATCCCCCATAAATCCTTGTTTATCAAAGGAATGCCATGCAAGCCTACAAGAAAAAAGAAAAGAAAAATATTTCAAAAATGAAATATTCAGGATAAAGAGTAAAAAATATAACAAGAATAAGTGCAGTACAAATAATATATAAAGGGTGTTCCAATAAGTTGGACCGATTTTAAATGTGAATTAAGTTTAAGCGTCTAATGATTTTTTTTCTTTTTCTTTCAGATTTAACAACTTAAGTCTTTGGCAATTTCAATCATGGAAAGATTAACAATCAAATAACATGTTAGTTTCAAGAATGCAATTGGAAAAATTGTTTCTAAATTCAAACAAACTGGGTTGATGTAGGATGTGAAAACACCATTGTGTGCTTGTTTATATTGCTGCAGTGCACGAGTACGTGGCCGAAAACCCAGACACCTCTATTTGTCATTGCATGCAGGAATTGAACCTCTCCACAACAACGTTACATTGTTTCAAGTTGCGCTCTTGGTTGGTCGATTATGTTGACCCAAAAAATCACCAAGTGCACAAAATGCATTTCTGTTTGAACATCCATTTTCGTAAGAGGCTTCAATAACTTTAACACATTGTTTGATTGTTAATCATTCTATGGTTGAAATTGCCAAAGACTTAAGTTGTTAAATCTGAAAGAAAAAGAAAAAAAAATCATTAGATGCTTAAACTTAATTCTAATTTAAAATCGGTCTAAGTTATTGGAACAATCTTTTTTATATATATATATATATATATATATATATTACTATATGGATTCATTGGAAAATGAATTGACTTGTGGGCAAGATTTTGTGATAGGAATGCATTGTAAATGATTTTATGTCAGGAAAGCATTCAAAAATGAATAAATAGGAAGTAGCGTGATGACTATAAGTTCACGGTTTGCACTTCTTGCCTATCCACTATTGCTATGCATTCACTCTCTCTACTCTACTATTTTATGGACTACAATTCTCTTCTGATTATTATACTATTTGGCAATTACTACTTGAACAAGTATTACTAGTGAGAATATTATTGGAAGGTGTTACTACTAGCATCAGTGTCTACAAAGTCTCAAATATAACAAGTGCTTTTGGAAGTGGTAACGAGATTTCACTTGACATAGCAAAAGTGACAAGTGAAACTGTCCAACATAACAAAAGAAATATAAAAATCTTAACCACATCAATTCAAACTCATTCATTTAAATCCCCATCCTGAGTATGACGAGAAACTACATCCACATCCTGGGTAAGATGATAAACTACGTCCAACATCGAGATCTCTGATCAGGAGGTTTTGAGGAGCATAGAACCACCTCTTAATTGCTGGTGTTCCCAGGTCCACCTAGACCCAGGGTGGTAGCACCTATTAGTGTCCCAGCTATGGGTAAATAGTTAACCCCCAAACTATGAAAGTGTAAAAATTGGTTTTAATTCCAGAAATAGTTTATAAAAAAATTATTACCAGCAATAAATTTTTGAAGAAAAATTATTACCAGCTATACATTTTGGGAAAAAAAAAAAAAAAAAAAAATTACCAGCAATAAAAATATTGTCAGCATTAAATAACCCATTGAGGTTGATATGCCATAAAACAAAACATTCATTCAAATCCTGTCAACGCTACAGTGAAATATGAGGATAGAGCTGCTGCTGTGTTTTTCATAGCAAGTAGATTTTTATGGGATGAAGTTGCTAGCCTAACATGTTTAATTCAGTGTTTTTTCTCCTAGACTGGTTGCTAATGCTGAAGATTTCAGTCTGCTTCACTATTTAACCCACAGCTGGATGGGGAAAAGAGATTACTTTATATCTTTTCTAAGGATAATTGTGTGAAAGTGAATGTAATTGGTTCTGCTGAAATTTGAACTTTGCACAATGATTTCATCCCAAGCCAGTAAATATTAAACCACTTGTAGATCCTTATTCTCATAATCTTCACTTCTTACCACCTCCTCTTTCATTCATATCAGACTTCATCATTGCCATTTTAACAGTAACTCTCTACTTTGAGTGGCTCTCCAGCTTTGTATTAGGTGAATTCTAGTATAAAACAAAATTTTTGCCTTCTTGATTCAGTTAGAATCCTGTAAGATTTTTAGTGTGTATGTGTGCAGCAAAACAGGCAAATTTTTGCTCTTCTTTCTATCTGGCAAAACCTGAACCGACATTCCTTTTATATAAGAAATTACAGAAGTGATGAAAATTTTTCATTGAGGTCTAATACTCAGGACATAAGATCAATTTCATTTCACTGTTAACTAAAAAACACCTATGGAGGTAGATCAATATCTATCAAATGATAGAGAAGCGTATATTTTAAACAACAGATATTTGTTTATCAATAAAATCAATTTCTTTGTCAATGCACTTAATTCGATGAAGAAAATAACTAATTTTATTTTAAGGAGTATATCATAAATATGAGTTCAGATAAAAAACTGAAAACAAAAAAAAATCTTTTAAAACTTTACCTCTTCTTTGCAGGATGGGGGTTTGCTTCCCTGCTACTAACAAATGTTTTTTGGGACCAGTCTTCTCATTCAGGAGATGATACCAACCCTCCACACGCTGTAAAATACATAAGAATATAAATTATATCCACATTTTATCAGTAATGCTTGCATTCATTCCTGACCAATGACAATACCTTTCTCCTTTATTTTCAATACATTCCTATAGTAAAATCATTAGCAATGCATTTACATAAGACATATAATAAACCTCAGTCTGTCTATATTTCTGAGATGAGGTATTATGTACATTATTTACATTATTCGGCCTATTGTCCTCATCTTTGTCGCCATATTTATCACACAATGCAACAAAGATGAGGACAATAGTCCGAATAATGTAAATACTGTATATAATAACCCTATTCTATCAATAATTTTTTCATTCATTCCTGACCACTGACAATCCTTATACATATAATAGCTCAATTCTATCAGTAATTCTTACTTTCATTCTTGACCACTGATAATCCCTTTCTTCATGATTTTCAATGCATCCCTATAATAAAATCATTAGCAATACATTTCTATAGTAAAATTGTTTCCAGTGCAATTCTGTAATAAAATTATTACAAAATTTGAGCATGGAACCTCTTGGTCATGAGTTATGGACTATGAGACCAGCTTGCTCCAGGTGTGACACTATGATTGGGACACCCACATGGACAGGAATGGTGTGTGCTTTTATCTCAGTCTCAAGTGTTTCCTGGCAGATAACGTCTTTGAATTTGAGACTTCTAAGTGTCACCCATTCAAACAAAAATAAATAAAATAATAATTAAATGAAAACTTTTGATATCAGGTAACGACAAACTGGACATTGATGATTTCCAATTGCTATATTAATGATGACAGTTGACATTGAAGTGAGTTCTGTTTCGCTCTTAGCAGGTGGGGAGAGAAAGACTGACCCTCAAGTAATTCTGATGCTGTTTGTTCGTTCTGCCAGCCATGATGTTGAGATGGGCAGTGAGTTAGTAGGAAGAACACCTTATCTGTTAGTCCAACATGGTATAAGTTGTTCCAAGTGAAACCTATTCTACCCAGCCAGACTGAACAAGTGAAGCCCTGAATAAAAATGTAAATATCTTAAAAATAGGGTCTGTGTCTTCATTTCTCCCATGGCATTTGTTTTCATTTTGTAACCTTGCAACAGGCTTTTGCCAGTTTTTGAAGTGGACCAACATGAATGGAGATGCAATTTGGAGTAGTCATTAGCCATTTGGTAGAAAGTTGGGTGAGGGACCTGTTGCATTTTTATACTGGACAAACAAGTCATTTAAATTAAAATAGGTTTTATAGCATCTTTAAATTTAAACTCTATGGAAGCCCATCAAATTGATTTTTCAGTGTGTTTGCTAAATGTTTGGCCTTAAAAAATAGCTTAAAACAGCAACAAGAAATGCATCTGAAAAATTCTTACCTTGTTTGGTTTTATTAAATGTAAAATGCCAAATGACATGCATCCCAAGTGGTCGTTTAAACTGAAAAAGGAGACATAAAAAATAAAATGTTTTCAGTTACAGTTTTTATCCATTTGAAACATTATTTAAAACTGTTTTCCTTTTGACTTATAAAGATTATTCTTGGTGACTTACAATATTTTTTGTTGATATTAAATATTTTTTGTTGATATTAAATTTTTTTTTTTTCTTGCTTAGAAAAAATTTTCTTGATGACTGGAAATATTTTTTACTGATATGAAAATTATTTTCTTGTTTAGCCTAGATTTTTTTTGGTTACAGAAAACATTTTTTGCTGATTTTTAAATATTTTTTTCTTTTTTACTTAGATTTTTTGATAAGACGCTTTTACTTATATTGGATATTTTTCTTTATTTGTTGATATAAAATATTTTTTCATTCTTGCTAATAGGAAATATTTTTCTATTTTTGATAGGAAGCTTTTTCCTGTTTTGATGATAGGTAACCATATCATTAACTGCTATGCAATGTACTCATCCCTCAATATCTATATCGATAAAGTGCGGTGTACACGTGTCTATCTGTCCATTTTTCAATCTTGGCAAATCATAAACAACCTGAAGAAGTAACAGGTAGTGACTACTGTAGTTATACACAATTAAAAATTAAATAATTCCTTTAAAGTTAAATATAAATATTGAACAGTGGAAGGTTTAAAAAACAATTCTTTATTAAAGGTTTAACTTTAAATAGTCAGCCTTTTCAAACCAACCTCATATATGTTCATCTGCATTTTGTGCACCCTGTATGTCAGACTTGTGCTCTTTTAACTACAGGACAATAATGCAGCTAATGATATTCAAAATTGGTTATGAAATACCCAAAAGTAGACCACTTTGTTTGGCCCACACAATCACTGAATCTTGATTTAATCAAACATTTATGATGCTTCATAAACCAGACTAGCTTTTTTGACATTAATGTAAACCAGACCCGTGTCTGTGCTTTTTAACCCAAATGTAAACCATACCTATGTCTACTTTTTAGATCTTAATGTAACCTGGACATATAGTCTATTTTTTGACTGTCATGTAATCTGTAGTAACCTAGGGAAAGTTACTGAACAGAATAATCAAACGAAGGTTGGTAATGAACGATAATACTTAGGACAAGAACAACACATAAAATTCGCCAGTGGTGCGTAGAAGTAGTAGTCAACTGTTAGAAGTGAGTCAAGTGAATTCCACAATGAATCTCCAACTCTACAATATCTACCAACCGCCCCACACGGTCAGATGTGGCACAAGGCCGAATTTAATGTGGGGTATCCAAGCCTGTAGGCTTGGCCCAAAATTCCCTGTAGACCCCATATAAAACAGGGTCGGGTAGCTGTTTCCTGAGACGAGAGACTCTGCTCTTCAACATAGCCTCATCTGGGGATCCTCTCTGCTCAGAGGCAGTTTGACCAGCACAGTTGGAGATGAATCTCCAACTCTAAACCAACATACAGTATTTACTACTGCATTTATATGAATGGGGACATACCCATTATTGTCCATAGGTATGCTACAACATAATTTAAGCATATACTATACCTTTTTGACCTAGATGTAAGCTAAAACTAGGTCTACCTTTTTCACTCTCGTGCAAACAGGATGAATTTCTGCCTTTTGACACTAGTGTTAACTGTACCTATAGTTTACTTTTTGGACCTTAGTGATTTTTGTCCTATGAGACTTATATTCAACATTAGTAATCCAAAAAACTAATTTGACTAAAAATTTTTTGTACTTATTTAATAAAGAATGAAATAAACATTTTTAAGACTCTTCCATTTCCAACTTAACAATACAATTAGCATGCAAAAGAGATGCAAAGCAAACAATGCTCAGTGAGTAATGGAGAAAAACTGAAGATCTGTAAAATGGCTAAAGCCTACAACAGACAACACATCAGATTCAATATAATTCACAGCATGTGATATATTTAAGTTTTACATTTAGATTTTTGCAGAAGTTAAAAAAACATAGTTCTGATTCATAATTAATTCAATCAAAACATGCAAAATTCACAGATGTGAAACAAAAGTCTAACTAGTTACAAAATTAAAACTGACAGCTTTTGTTTGGATAGAAAAATATTTTTTGCACTATTAGCCACAACTGTTTCATTATAGTAAGATTATTTGTAAGTGTAGAAGAAAAGAGTATATTTCTTGTATTCACTTACCAGTTAGTCTGATCTTTGTGCCACACAGAAATGAAAAGGCGCTTATTAATGTCTTCTTGAAGCAGCTCACTACAAAAAAGTAATTAACTTGTAAAAACCAAGTTAAAAGCAATTCATAAAAAAATTTATTAAATTTCCTGTAAGAAACACAGTAAATCAGGGGCAACTAAGTTCATTTCCTCGGTTCTTATTTGCAAAAGCATAGAATCACAGATGTCACAAGTAAAGATCATTGCCTCAGAAACAACTGAGTGCTTGTTTTTCTCATTGCTCCCTTGTAAAAGCATAGCATCATATATACATTATAAAGATCACAGAATTCATTATTTAAAGCAAATTAAAAATAACACAATAAATTCACTCTTTTTGTATAATATCACATTTAAAATACCAAACTCACTATAACAATTATTCTATTTGAAATACAAAAATATTACAAGCTATTAAAGCAAAAATTAATTTGTTTTATATCAGGAAATTTTTGAATAGTCAAAGTTCTCTATGCTTGGACTTCTCTTGATAATCATATCTTGATTTTACTGTTGATGCAATGTGTAGTCAGAAAACCCAGGTCCAGATAAAATCATTTACAGTTCACTTGACAACATGTGCATTCTAATCAGTTGAGCAGGAACCTATTATATCAAATCTTGTTTTATTCTTCTTAACCTTGCTTTTGCTCTGAAGTTTCTCTCCTTTCAATAACCCGTCATGGGTATGATGATAAACTACATCTGTGTCCTGGGTAAGACACTAAACTATGTCCAACAGCAAAGCCTCTGATCAGGTGGTTTTGAGAAGCGTGGAACCACCTCTTAATTTTTGGTGTTCCCAAGTCCACCTTGACGTGAGGTGGTAGCACCTGTCAGGGTCCCAGCTATGGGCAAATCGTTAACCACCAAACTGGGGTTAAAACGCTATGAAAATGTAAATAGGTTTTAATACCAGAAATACTTTGTAAAAAAAATTATTACCAGCAATATATTTTTGAAAACAAAAGATATTACCATATTTACATTTCTGAAAAAAAAATTGCCTGCTATACTTTTTTGAAAAAAAATATTACCAGAAATAAAAATTTTTTTGGCATTAAGTAACCCACTGAGGTCGATATGCCATAAAACAAACCAAACCAATCCTTTCAATAACAAGCTTAGTTTTTTGAAAGCCCTGAAGTTGCAAAGAGCCAAGTTTCAACAGACTTGAGTAATGCAATGTTTCGCCAGCCTCACAGGTGATATTGTGAACATGGTGGTCACACACATACTGGCACATAACCACTCCCAGATAGTTATAATAAACATGACATTGTCTCTCTTCAAAATATTGAAGTGTCCTCAACAGGTTTTTAGATCACGAAACATGATATAACCCCTCACTACAAAGATCCAACTTCTTCACTGTAGAATCTTTCCTCCTGGAATGGTCACCAGATATCTTTGCCCTTTGTGAAACCAACTTGAATTCTTCCATTGCTACCAATTAATTCTTTGTTCTAGAAATGCCATCTATGGCGTTGGTGTTTACATATGAGGTAATCTGACGATAGAGAATTACCTCTCGAGTCTGTTGACTACTCTTTCATGTGCTTCCATCTTTTGCTACTAAACTCTGTCAGTTACCTCTTTTTCCTTTATAGCTCCCACTCTTCCCAAGACTGCAGTATATTAGATTCAATGGCTGACAGTATAGAAAAGGCACTTTCTCACCATTCATCTGCAAACATCTTTGTCTTCGGTGACATTAATGCTCACCCCACATGTGGTTGAAACATTCTAAAGGTACTGATCTTGCCAGTATACAGACATTAGATTTTTTATTGCCCAATCCCTCACTCAAATCATTGACTTCCCTACTCATTTCCTTAGCCAAACCGAGTAACAGGCTTCTCTACTGGATCTATTTCTTACCTCACAAAGCTTGTTTCTCTTTTGGTTATTAAGTTTAGTTTTTGTGTTACACCCAGTCATTGCCTTGAGTAAATAATGCACTATTCCATTTTGATTGCAAAAGTACAAACAAAAGTTTTATACAATTGTATTAGTTTTTAAAATGTTATAAATATAAAATTATTCTTGTAAATATTTTTGTTGGAAATTCTCAAGAACAGAAATGTATAAGTTCACTTTCAACATATGTTTAGGTTTTATTCCAATTCTAATCATCACTTTTTAAAATTACAAACATTGCCAAGGAGTGAACTAGTTAAAATAATAGCTATATCAAAGAAAAAAAATGTCTTTTTGACACTCCATTTTTGTGAGCAGTCTTTTTGCTTATATTCATTTTTAAAACTTTAATATTTTAGCTTTTTAACTTATGTTTAACAGATTGCGACATCAATCAGAGATGAAATTTAAATTTTTATTATTGCATTATTCCAAAATTTTTCATTAGCTATTAATGTCAACAGCTGAGCACAAATTATTAATTTTTAAAAATTAGTAAATAATGTATAATATTATCCATAACTACATATACAAGAATATCATTTTTGATAAAAGTTTAAAAAAATAACCATAAATACATAAAAAATTCATATATTGTTGAAAATTCCTTTTTCTACAATATAGCTATTTGTACTATGTTATAATGCTTATTACATAAACAATAATAATACTGAATATTTTTTTAAACATTAAAGTATATTTAAACACATCTCCCTAATAGCTGTCGCAATCTGTAAACAAAAATTAATATTAGAATTTTATAAAAATTACAGTGAATTTAGCTAATTACTTTTTGCGTATTCTTTTGTAAAACTTTAATATTTCAGTTTTTTAACTTATTTTTTAAACATTTTAATGGTATTTTCATTATAATACTATTAACAAATTTAAAAAAAGCAGCATTTTGATGTTGGGACAGCTTAAAATCTTATGGGGATAATTGCAGTTGTCTTTTTAGGAATGTTTCTAGGATGATGGTGGAAAAGTTATTCTGGAAACCTGAAAGAAGGGACACTGTGGAAGAAATGGAAAATCAACAATGTTAGTGAAAAAGGTTTTTGTTATTTTATAAAGGCATATCCAAGAGGTTTAATAGATAAATTCAGCACTTACAAGGAAAACTTATCATCGTAGGCTGGATTATTTGAATCCAAAATTACTTTTGTCTTGCATTTCGTACGCATTTGTTCATCAGGGACCAGTGAAATCTATAGAAAAGATTTAACATATTTATCAATCAAAATGTTAAAGATTAAAATACAGGAAGAAAGGGATTGTCAGAAATAAATTCAAATATTACTGATAGAATAGGGATAATATGATTTTACTATAGGAAAGCATTGAAAATGAGAAAGGTATCGTCAGTGGTCAAGAATGAATGCAAGCATTACTGATAGAATATAGCTATTATATATATAATGGTAATGCATTGCTAATGATTTTACTATATTAATTCGTTGAAATCAGGAGGAAAGGTATTGTCAAGTGTTCAGGAATGAAGGTAACGATTACTGATAGATTAGGGTTATTATACATATAATGTAAATTCATTGTTAATTATTTTAATATAGGAATGCATTGCAAATCAGGAAGAAAGGGATTGTCTGTGGTCAGGAATGAATGCAAGCATTACTGATAGAATAGGACTATTATATGTTTAATATAAATGCATTGCTAATGATTTATACTATAGAAATGCATTTAAAATCAGGAAGAAAGAGATTGTCTGTGATCAGGGATGAATGCAACTAATAGAATAATAATTACAAAAGGAAAAAAACGATTTGCATATCTAAACAGTGGCTTTTCCATTATATTTTTATTAAACTTGGCTTAGTTTGGAACAAGGTCACTCAATTAGTTAGATAGAACCTCCTAATTAAAGAAATTAAATTTGTACCTTCCATTAGAATAGCTGATGTTTACCTTCAAGAGAGCAAGTGCTTCTTGAATTCACATTTTCTACTAACATGAAATAGAACGATTATATGGAATCAATTGCTAAGTCTAAAGTCAGTTCACTATGTTGCAATAGACAATTTTTTTTCAACAAAATTTATCTTGTACATTTATAAGTCTACCTTGCATCAAATATTGCTGCCATTTCTGATCTTGACAAAATACAACTGGCATTAATCACTCTCCCACCACCATAACAGCTTCCCTGTACCTTATCTAGAAATATTGTCATGGCTATTGTTCTAATGAGCTGTCCTCTTTGGTGCCTCAACTTCACAAATTTAAGCACAGTACTAGATTGGCTTTTTGGTCTCATCATTTCACTGTTAATGTTTCTTCTTACAAGTATAAGTTCTATGCTAATAGTTTCTTCTCTCAGACTTTTCAACTGTGGAACTCTATTCTGGCTTTTATATCAATTATGAAATCAGTCATCATCTTCTGTCATCTTAAATCCCGTTTTGTTATTGTCCTCTGTTTGTTTTACTCTAAGCAACCCCTTGCATATTAATGGATTTTATTGCCTTGCTTGGGATGGGTGACATTTTTCTTTTAAAAAAATCTCACCGTACTTTCAGCATTTTCTCAATGTACAATTCTTATTGAAATTTATTTTATTTCATTTCCTACCCCTACACAGATATGATACCATCAATAAAAACATGTCTGAAGATGTCCTTTCAAAGGATCCATCTTGTCATTCAATTACCAACCCAACTTGGTATTTATGCAGATCACACAACTATTTACTCTTCTCTTAGTAGAAAGGCTGAGACCTTCAATCAGTGGTAAACTGATGCAAGAAATGGCTTGTAAATTTTAATACCTTCAAAACAAAACTACTTTCATTTAATCACCATAAAGAACCTTTTCTGTCTGCTGTCAGTATGGCTGATGCTAACCTCCAGAAAAGTAACTTTTTGCCTTCTTAGCCTAAGATTTTACACGTGACATGGAATGATTATATTGAACTAATTGCTATGTCTACCATTAAGAAAATTGGTTCAGTGTCCCATGCCAGAAAATTTTTTTCATCAAAATCCATCATGCACATTTATAAATCTACCATTCATCGACTATTTGCTCATAGCTAGGACCCTAACAGGTTCTACCACCCTGGGTCAGGGTGGACCTTGGAACACCAGCAATTAAGAGATGATTCCACACTCCTCAAAACCTCCTGATCAGAGGTTGGATGCAGTTTATCGTCTTAGGATGTGGATGTAGTTTATCATCATACCCAGGATGATGTATGTATGTATATCTATCTATCCTTTGTATATCATCTTCTCTCAGACGTCTCTACTTACATTATTTACACTGTTATCCTCATTCACAATGTTTCAGTAATTGTACACTTCAGGTGATTGGAATTTCAAACCGATCCCTTTATTTTGTCCACTGGGGTAGATTGTTCTAGTTCCACATGCCATGCCTCTTCCTGATGTCTCGGTTATTTCCCTTTAACTCAACTCTCCAAGTTTTGGTTCACCACTGCTGTAACCTGATACTGAACTCACAACTCTCTGGGTCAATTCACTGGATCTAACCAATGCCTTTATCTACTGGGCCATGTGTACTTGTGAATATGGCAATGAAGATGAGGATAACAGCCTGAATAATGTAAATAATGTAAGTAATCATAATACCTCATCTCAGAGATATAGACAGATAAGGCTTTTTCTGTTGAAATACTGGTGCAGCATAACCAAATCTATTGGTAATAAAATAAGCACATCTCATTCACTACAAAATAAACATTTTCAGCTAGTTTTTTTTTTATGCTGGTTTTCCAAGGCATTTAAATTTAAGCTCTGCCCATTTGTTCAAAATGATCTATACCTCATTTTCATTTTACTCCCCCCCCAAAATTGGCCTTGGGTTGGACAAAGATCAGATTAGCAAATATCTAAACTATTCACAAGTTTAAGTTTGTGTTTAACAACAAAAAGTGACTGTCATGTGTATTTAAGTACACTAGTTTCAGTGTGTGTATTTATGCAGATTGATGTGGATCTGATGTATGTTTGTGTTTATACGTGTGTGTGTGTGTGTGTGTGTGTGTGTCTATAACTGACAAAAAAAATTACAAAACACATCCTCCCACCAAAACAAAAAACCTGAAAGAAAATTATTTATTTTTTTATTTTTTTTTTTTTTTTTATCATTTAACCCATTACATACCACCCGCCACATATAAACTTCACCATCCCAACCACCCTATATTTGCTGTCCAATCAGATCTTCTTTTCAAAGAAATGCCTTCCATTTTTATTTATTTTTTTTTTTTTTATTTTTTTAATTATATTTAAAATCTTCTTTGGAATTTTTCTCCTTCGGTTAGTGCTTGGGTTGGGGGAGCAAGAGATGATTGTGGGTTCTCACCATGTAGTAAGATGATTGCTCTCAGCCTAACCAAACATCTTTTCTTGCCTCAATCCCACCCACCCCCCAATCCAAACAAACTTGAAGAAGGGCTTTGCAAACCAAAACAAACAACCACAACCAGCCAAACAAAGAGAACCTTTTTTTTTTTTTTTTTTTTTTTTTGGCTACCCTCAATGCTGTTGTTGCACATTATGTCTGCTAGCATTTGGGTAGCAAGATGTGGGCAGGATCAATGGGGTGGGGTATATTGGGGGTGGGGAGGCTCTATGAGGTAAAGAAGTATAAAATGTTTAGCACTTTTTTTTTTTTTTTTTTTTTTTTGTAACATTTTCAGAGAAACGGTCATTGAGAAACAAAGACCATTTTTTTTATATGAAATAAAGAAAAAAATGATAGTTTAGAAAAATTTTTTTTTTTTTTTCAGGCAGAGATGATTTTAGCAGCTGTTATTCAATAATGCAAAGCATACATATGCATATGACATTTTGTGTGAATGTGCATATGATTTTGTGAATATGTGTGCATGTGTACATGCCGGAGAGAGAACATGTATGTACCTGATAGACTGCATACGTATCTGACTAAGAGAGATGACCTGAAAATGAGGGAGTGTTTGTGTATGCAGCTAAGAGATAAAGAGAGAGAGTGTGTGTGCATGTATGTGTACCTGTACCAAAAAGAGTGTGTTTGTGTGTATGTGTCTGAGAGAGTGCATGCATGTGTCTGTGTATGCGTGTATATAATTCATTGAAAATGATTTTATTTTATTATAAGAATTCATTTTAAATTATTTGAATACTAGCTCTTTATGGAACCTGGAATATTATTGCTAGGATTTATTAAACAAATGCATCCAAACATTCATTCCCTCTAATGATTCCATATCTAGTGATACAGCAAATATTAAAAGCATCTATAGGAATGCATTAGAAATGATTTGAATACCTGGAATATTATGGCTAGCATTTATGAAACAAATTCATCCAAACTTTCATTCTACCTGTCAATTCTATCTCTAATGTCAAACAAAAACAATAATAATTGTATTTTAGCTTGGAATACATTTGAACTCTACACAATATGATACTTTTATTATTTTTGATAAGCATCTATCTTGTTTTATTTTTTATTTTAGCTTACCTTGACAAAAGAATCACACTGAGATTTCCATTTTGATCTGAGATTTCGGGCACGCAGCACTGAGAAGATAAATTATATTCAAGTATCAAATTATTATCACATTTTACATATACACACACACACACAGTGAATAGAAATTAATGAGATCAGTTTTATTAGTGAATTTGTGATGGATACTAAGTTTTAGACTATTGTCATGGTATAAGATGGTATCTAGAAAAATATTTTTTTTTTCCCATTTCATAAATGAATTCTATCGCATGTTTGACTTTGTTTAGTTTATGTACAAGGGCAGGTAAAGTAGTTTTATGGCGATCTATGAATATATCATCAATATATTGGAAATATGTTGTTTTGGTAAAATTTTTGGAAAGGATCAGATTCAAGAAATTATGAGAAAATGCGTGCCTAAATCTCGCTTAGAGGCAAAACAAATGGTATTTTAAATTTTTGTTTATAAAAATTGTTAATGGTGAAATAACATTGATTGATGATGAGATGGTAGTTTTTTTTTATTATTATTTTAGCCATTGGTAGGGAGAGGTTTATTTTTGATTGTGCTAGATACTTTTTTAAAAACAATTTGTTAACAGGAATGTTGGTATAAAGGGATTTAACATCTAAACTAGCCATGAGTTTGTCAGTTGTATTTATTTGGTTTTTCAACCGGGATGGCTGAATTAATAATGAGTGTCAGCTGAAAAGTTCATAGGCTGACCAAGATTTAAATATAAGTAGACACTAAAGACATGAAAGTTTGATACACTTGTATAATAACAATCTTAACTCCTTTGTTTGAGGAGGTAATGTGGATTTCCTTATTTTTCCTAGATTTCTTAGTGAATTTAAGTGTCTCTGGTAAAGTTCTTCAATTGTTCATTCCTAGAGTGGCAATAATTGTCCCTTTAATTAAGCCTTTGTTGAATTCTATATCATTTTGTCTATGATTCTTAACTATTGTATCAACTAGGTCTCCTTTATGAATCCTGATGGCAAATTTTAAACCAAGACTAAGGGCTTCTATCTAGTTCTTTCTAAAATATTTTAACAAAACAACATATTTCCAAAATATTGATGTGCTATTCATATATCTCCGCAAAACTACTTTACCTAACCTTGTAGTTAAACTAAACAAAGTTAAACATACAATAGAATTCACACATGAAACAGAAACAAATACTTTACCATACCTAGATATCATGTTACACCATAATGACAATATCTTAAAACAAAGCGTCCATTGCAAATCAACTAATAAAAATGATCTCATAAATTTCTGTTCTCACAAGAACAAAATAAAATCCAGAATAATCACCAAATTCTATCTAAGAGCACTCAGAAAATATATATATAAATATATATAATAATTATTTTTCTAAAAATATGATTCCATCACTATATAAGAGTTTCTCATGTTTTTCAGAGAAATGCTGAAATTTACTTTTTCCATATTTTTAAGATTCTATTTTAAAAATAAAGGTTCAGAATGCTCGACCTTTATTTGGGAGCCGATATGTGTGTGCAAATATATAGAAAAATAGAAAAGAACTGTTAAGTTAATAATCCAAAGTTCTTTAGTATTTTTGTTCACTGTTTTTTAAAAATAAAAACAAAAATATTAAAGAACTTTGGATTATTAACCTAAAGGTTCTTGCCTATTTTCTATATATTTGCACACACACATACACACACACACACACACATATATATATATATATATATATATATATATATATATATATATATATATGCATCATATCTTCATTCAAGCATGTCTCATTAAATAACATAGACATGATGTCTATTTGTATATTGATCTTTTCCTGTTCTATAATCAGTTTCTTGATGTTACAATGAAATTCATCAAGGAAGCTGCCATAGTTTTTTTCCTACTCAAGTACTTTGTGATTTACCCCTGAGGATCATCTTAGAGGAGATTGAAAGTACTTGGATAGGAAAAACTATAGCACCTTCATTGATGAATTTCATCTTGATATCAAGAAACTGATTAGAGAATTGGAAAGGATCAGTATAAAAATAAATAGACATGTCTATATTCAATGAAAATACACTACAGTTCAAAAGATTGAGGTTTTTTTTTTAAATTTGTTGAAAAAGTAGTTGTTTTGTACTTTGAATAAAAGAAAATTATTATACATGGTTAAAAAAAAAAAGTAAGATATGATTTTATTATTAGAAATTTTATTATGACAAAAAGAAAAAAAGCATTTTATGGTTAAATTTTGCTCTCATCAAAATATCCTCCTGTAGCCTTGATTACTGCAGCACAAATTTTTGACATTTGTTGCAAAAGTTTCTCAAACTATAAGTTTGATAATTGATTCCATTCTTTTTTTCAATGTCGCTAAGAACTCTTTTTTTTTTTTTTTTCTTTCACTATTCTGTCAAGTTCTTCCCATGCTAATTCTGGGGGTGGCTTCAAACTTTTGAACTGTAGTGTGTGTGTGTGTGTAATATATAATCAAACCAGCAAAACTTACAACCTCAAGCTACTACTTTGAATAATGAAAAAAGACCATGATTTTTAAATTGGATAATGTAAAATGATTTCTTGCTTTCCCAACTAAAGTTCAACTCGTGACATTGTTATCTGGTCAGTTTGGCAAATATGATGACTAAACTCATGAAATATTGAAACGATTCAACATTGATAGACAACAGTAGCGTAAACAACCACTCTTTACAACAGCGGTGTACAGAAGGATATCACTGAACATCAAACCTTGAATCAGATAGGCTACAGCAGCAGGATACCATATCAAGTGCCATTCCTATCAGATAAGAACAAGAAGCTGAGACTACAATTTGCTAAGGATCACAAAAATTGGACCATACAAGATTGGAAAAACTTTGCCATGTCTAATAAGTTTCAATTTTTACTGCAACATTTAGATGATGGGTCAATATTTGTCACACAAGTGTGAAAATATGAATCCACCTTTCCTTGGCATCACCCATACGCTTCTGGTCGCTTCCAGCAGGACAACACACCATGTAACAAATCAAATAAGCTGGTAGATTGATTCATGGACCACAGCAATGAGTTGTCTCCCAGTTCTCATAAGATCACTGAAGTTAAGCAATGTCAAACCTAGATGGGTGACCACTTGGGAATACCAGGTACTGTAAGCTTGGATGTGCAGGTGATGTAATAGATAACAATTCTGAATTTGAAATCAGAGAGCTAAGTTATAATTCCAATCAGGTTTGTTTTATTCACAAATACCCCCTGGGGAAAAATATGAATTCACCTCTTTCCTCCCCCCAGCTATCGGTTAATTAGAAGTTGTATCAGTAAATTGTTATCTCAAAAAAAATTCTTATAATCTAAAAATATTTGCTGGCTTTAAATAACCTGCAAAAGGTTGATAAGCTGTAAAAAGACAATCAATCTATCAATTAGTGGCCTCTACAGTCATTGGACCGTAGTCCTAGAAGCACTTTTGGTTCAGCCAACTAATCAAGAAGAATTACAAGATGCCATAATAACGTGTATGTAAATTTCAGGAGAGTTTTTTCAGAACATTATCAATTCAAAGAATTGAAGCAGTTCTAAAGGGGGTCTAATCTAGTACTAGCTAAGTATACCTAATAAATTGACCGGTGAGTGTACGTATATATTGGGAGTTCATTAAGAGAGAGAGAAAGCGTTTTGCTGATAAGTGATAAATACTTACCATTAATTGTCAGCATTCCACAGTTCATATAAATAGACAGTTTAAGTTGACCTGAAACAAATATTTAAAAAAAAATTTAAATTAAAATATAAAAGTATTAAAACATTAAATAAATTATTATTTCAAATCAAATAAATGTAGTGCCCTGTTTAATGGTGCTCAATCATTGTGACCTTGTGTCAGACCAAGTATGTCAAAAGACATGACTGAAAGTAGTCATATAAAGGGTGTTCCAATAACTTGAACCAATTTTAAATGTGAATTAAGTTTAAGCACCTAATGATTTTTTTTTTCTTTCAGATATAAGAACTTGAGTCTTTGGTAATTTCAACCATGCATTGAAAAAATAGGAGGAGTGGTCAGTTGACAAGAAGCATTACTGATAGAATAGGGCTATTATATGTATAATGTAAATGCATTACTAATGATTTTACTATAGCAATGCATTGAAAATGAGGAAGAAAGGGATTATCAGTGGTCAGGAATGAATGCAAGCATTGCTGATAGAATAAGGCTATTATATGTATAATGTAAATGCATTGCTAATGATTTTACTATAGGATTGCATTGAAAATCGGGAAGAAAGGGATTGTCAGTGGTCAGTAATGAATGCAAGCATTACTGATAGAATAGGGCTATTATATGTATAATGAAAATGCATTACTAATGATTTTACTATACAAATCCATTGCAAATCAGGAAGAAAGGGATTGTCAGTGATCAGGAATGAATGCAAGCATTACTGATAGAATAGGGCTATTATATGTATAATGTAAATGTATTGCTAATGATTTTACTGATTTTATTTCTTTGGTGGTCAGGAATGAATGCAAGCATTATTGATAGAATTTTATATAGAAAGCATAATACTAATAAAAATGATAAGTCCAATTTATGTATTGTCACTTCTATGGCCAAGGTAATATTTGCTTCCTCTGTATAAAGTATGCACAATCACATGTCATATATACAGTTGCAGCTTCTTTACAGAGAACTGCCATCATTAATTGTGACTTGTAAATGGGCATGGATTTTAAGTGGACTCTTTAGCTCAGAAACAAATTTGAACTGCTTGAAACCTGTGGTATACAAAGGTGGTCAGCTTGACATGATTTATTGAAACATTTTTTTCTCATATTCTCTCACTCTCACTAACCCCTTAAACCTTCATCTTTATTGCCTTGCTTGGATGAAATGATTAATAATAAAAATATTATATGTTGACATCAAGAAATGGAAATGCGGATGGATCAGCTACACACTCCACAAAACTGCTTCTAGTGTCACCAGGCAGGCCCTTGACTGGAATCCACAAGAGTAGCGAAAAGTGGGTTGACCAAAACAGACTTGGTGCAGAAGTGTTGACACGGAGGTGAAGGCAGCCGACACATGAGCCAATTTGAAGAGGTTCGCCTCGGACTGCATCAATTGGAGAAGTTTTGTTGCAGCCCTATGTTCCCCAAGGAATCAAGAGACATAATATATGTGTGTTGTATATATATGTGTGTGTATGCGTGTATATGTGTTGTATGTGTATGTGTTTGTATATGTGTGTATGTATGTGTTTGTATATGTATGTGTAAATATGTGTGTGTAAATATATATATATATATATATATATATATATGTGTGTGTGTGTGCATATATATGTATGTGTGCATATGTGTATATGTATATAATTCAAATATAGTGCTTTACTGCTCAACTACAGAAAATATCACAGTAGGACAGGTTGATTTTTCACTTTTTTAGAAAATCAACATCAGCTCAGTGTGAAAGCTAGTGTTTGATGTGATAAGCATTGCCACTAAAAATTAGATTCATAGTTTTTACCACTTTTTAGGCATTTAGTTTTAGATATCATCTGAAAAAATGTAGAGAAATACCTAATTTCTGCAAGGTTCTGCTCACAAACTGACTTCAGAATTTTACTATATCAATAATAAATTCCAATGAATTTGATATATATTGTATTAGATGCATTGAGTGGGAAATATATTCAAACCAGAATTCTAATTATGAATGACAAGCAAAATATGTTTTTTTTTTTTGTTTTTTTTTTTTTTACTGTATTTGATAAATACAAATTGTGAAAAAAAGAAAAAAGGCTATTCCATGAATAAGATTTATCATAATTGATAAAAACAAAAAATAAAAGTGTATATAACACCATATTATTGCTGGACGCATAAAACAAAGTGTTTTAAATTTACATTGTTTATGGAAAATGGCTCTAAGACTACTGCACTGTATAATATATGTATAATATATTACATCATCAGTTCAGTTATGTGCCATGAGTGATACATGCTTAGGCGATCATGTATCTTTCAATACATGACTGACAAGGCAGATTTTTTTCCAGCAGTAGGTTGCGATTTCTTTCTGCAGTAGACAGGTTGCCATCCAAGGCTATAGAACCTGGTCTGTCCTGCTATTTACCCATAGCTGGAGGGAAAGGAGGATTCATACCTTTCCCAAGAGTATGAGCATGTAAATGAATGTAATGGATTCGACTAGAATTTGAACTTGGATCTCCAATTCCTCAATCCGAGCTGCTATCCATTACTCCACCATGTCTACTTCATTACATCATAATATAACTAAATTGTTCAGTATAATTTCCCTTTGAAGCAAATGAAGGTCTTATTTGATGGTGCAATGATTTAGTAATAATATGCTTGTGCCATAAATTTGTAAAGCTTCAGAAAACCTGTCTACATTTCTGAGATGAGTTATTAGGTCACTGCAAAAATAATGACGTAATAATGTCGTTTTTTGACGTATTTTTTAACGTCAAAAAAAGACATTATTGCGTCATTATTTTTGCACCAACCTAATATCATGTACACTATTTACATTATTCGGACTATCATCCTCATCTTTGTTGTCATATTTATCACAACGTTTCAGCCGATGTACACTCATCAGGTGTTTGCAATGTCAAACTGAACCCTTTATTTCACTCACTGTGGCAGACTGTTCTAGTTCCACGTGCCATGTCTAATGGATGTCAGTTATCCGTTATCTCCTGTTAATTCACCTCTCCAAGTTCTCCACTACCTTAACCAGGTATTGAACTCATAAATCTTTGGGTCACTGGATCTAACCAACACCTTAATCCACTGAGCTATGTGTCCTTGAGGACACATTTCAGTTCAGTTTGAAATTTCCAACCACCTAAAGAAGGCCGGAGCATACATCAGCCAAAACATTGTGATAAATATGGCAACAAAGATGAGGATGATAGTCCAAATAATGTAAATCGCTTCAGAAAATTATAAATTTTATACGGCTTTCACTGATTATTAACCTAAACTTAATCTTCAAACTGATTTCCTCAAACATGGTAATGAATTTGAAAATATTTTTTGTGTCATTATTTATCATGTCTAGCCTCAACAAATTGAGTACAATACCACGGTACCAAAATTGACCTGCCCTAATGTCACAGTTCTCCATAGCCGAGTGGTTAAAGTATATATAATCAAATGGTGGTTTCTTCTATAAAGTATGGGTGAAGCATGTTCGATCTATTTCCCAGATGTGCAGGGCAGGCTGATAGAGTATACACACTGTTTTAAAAAAAAAAAAAAGATGGGGCATCTATTTAAAATATGAGTATCCGGTATAACATTTGAAGTAATAAAAATGCT
>OZ010615.1:4439550-4517050 GCA_963932145.1 Acanthosepion lycidas | reverse complement strand
ATATATATATATATATAGAATATACAGTATATATATATATATATATAGAATATACAGTATATATATATATATATATATATAGAATATACAGTATATATATATATAGAATATACAGTATATATATATATATATATATATATATAGAATATACAGTATATATATATATATAGAATATACAGTATATATATATATATATATAGAATATACAGTATATATATATATATATATAGAATATACAGTATATATATATATATATATATATAGAATATACAGTATATATATATATATAGAATATACAGTATATATATATATATATATATATATAGAATATACAGTATATATATATATATATATATAGAATATACAGTATATATATATATATATATATATAGAATATACAGTATATATATATATATATATATATATATATATATATATATAGAATATACAGTATATATATATATATATATATATATATATATATATATATAGAATATACAGTATATATATATATATATATATATATATATATAGAATATACAGTATATATATATATATATATATATATATATATAGAATATACAGTATATATATATGAATATACAGTATATATATATATATATATATATATATATATATAGAATATACAGTATATATATATATATATATATATATATATAGAATATACAGTATATATATATATATATATATATATAGAATATACAGTATATATATATATATATATATATATATATATATATAGAATATATAATATATATATATATAGAATATACAGTATAATATATATATATATATATATATACAATATATATATATATATAGAATATATAATATATATATATATATAGAATATACAGTATAATATATATATATATATATATATACAATATATATATATATATAGAATATATAATATATATATATATATAGAATATACAGTATAATATATATATATATATAGAATATATAATATATATATATATATAGAATATACAGTATAATATATATATATATATATATATACAATATATATATATATATAGAATATATAATATATATATATATATAGAATATACAGTATAATATATATATATATATATATATACAATATATATATATATATATAGAATATATAATATATATATATATATAGAATATACAGTATAATATATATATATATATAATATATATATATATAGAATATATATATATATAGAATATATATATATATATAATATATAGAATATATATATATATATACAGTATAATATATATATATAGAATATACAGTATAATATATATATATATATATATATATATAGAATATACAGTGTAATATATATATAGAATATACAGTGTAATATATATATATATATATAGAATATACATTATAATGGATATATATATATAGAATATACAGTATAATATATATATAGAATATACAGTATAATATATATATAGAATATACAGTATAATATATATATAGAATATACAGTATAATATATATATATAGAATATACAGTATAATATATATATATAGAATATACAGTATAATATATATATAGAATATACAGTATAATATATATATAGAATATACAGTATAATATATATATATAGAATATACAGTATAATATATATATATAGAATATACAGTATAATATATATATAGAATATACAGTATAATAGATATGTATATATATACAGTATAATAGATATATATATATATATATATAGAATATACAGTATAATAGATATATATATATATATATATATAGAATATACAGTATAATATATATATATATATATATAGAATATACAATATATATATATATATATATAGAATATACAATATATATATATATATATATAGAATATACAATATATATATATATATATATATATATATAGAATATACAATATATATATATATATATATAAAATATACAGTATAATATATATATATATATATATATATATAGAATATAGAGTATAATATATATATATATATATATATATATATATATATATAGAGTATAATATATATATATATATATATATATATATATATAGAGTATAATATATATATATATATATATATATATATATATAGAGTATAATATATATATATATATATATATATATATATATAGAGTATAATATATATATATATATATATAGAGTATAATATATATATAATATATATATATATAGAATATAGAGTATAATATATATATATATATATAGAATATAGAGTATAATATATATATATATATATATATATATATAGAATATAGAGTATAATATATATATATATATATATATATAGAATATAGAGTATAATATATATATATATATATAGAGAGAGAGAATATAGAGTATAATATATATATATGTAGTATTTTATATATATATATATATATAATTATTTATTTAAAAATATGATTCCAACTCGCTACATTAGAGGTCTCATGTTTCAAAACAAGAGCCGAAAATTTCAAAATAATATTTGAATTACCTTTAGTTAATGTAGGGTCTGTTCCATCTTCAAGCGAAATTTTTTTAGGAATGACTTATTTCTGAAATTTACGAGTTTAATAGTATGGTCAGAATTGAAATCAAAAATTTCCATGGTAACATCAAGCGCGGATTGTTTAGAATCGGCAGGGGAGGGGTGTTAATAATTTGTATCAGTATAGTTATTTTCATAGATGCCGGGTCAGGGTAAGGTGGGGGTGGCTAAATTTACGATGCAGGAAGTTTTTGCATAGTCCGGCTTGAGTGTCTACGGAGATTTTTTTGTTTATTTTTATTTTATTCTTTTATTATATTTCTTTATAAAAGGGATTTGTGTATATAAAAAAGCCGTAACGTTTGTTATTTGACGACTTCATAAAGGGTTATCAGTTTTAGTATGGTATTAAAACTATGTATATGGGCTATGGATTTTAAAATTTATTTTATTGTGTGCGTGTTTTTAGCTAGTTATTCACAGCGTAAGTTCGGTTGTGTCGGCAGAAAAGCGTTAATTCATGCCTGTTGTTTAATAGGTTTTTATTGTTTAGAAGCTTAATAATGTGTAGTTTCTCATGGAGGGACAAATTGCATGGGTCATCCCAAGTTTTGCAAGTTCTAGTCCTGTTAATGATTTATATATATGTTATGATATATGATTATGATTTTATTATATGTTATATATATGTTATGATATATATATATATATATATAGTATTTTATATATATATATATTTGAGTCACTCTCGGTCACTGGGCGTGTTTCCTAAAATAAATACACCATAAATCCACCTTCATCCCAACCGTGCGCCGACAGCCTGATACCAATTCAGTCGGGTTTCGATCCTAGCTAGAGGCAACCAGATGTCTAGCCGCACTGATGAGCTGTGATACAGCGAAACAGTCTGTCTGTGGATGACATTATATTAGCTCCTGAATTAATTCCAGTTGAGCACTCTCGGGCTGGGGTGTGGGTTTGTAAACAGTGACTATTATAGCTATATAGCGAGACTTTTCGCAAGCCGAATTGAGTCACTGTCGTTCACTGGGCGTGTTTCCTAAAATAAATACGCCATAAATCCACCTTCATCCCAACCGTGCGCCGACAGCTTAGTGGTAGAATATCTGCCTGATACCAATTCAGTCGGGTTTCGATCCTAGCTAGAGGCAACCGGATGTCTAGCCGCACTGATGAGCTGTGATACAGCGAAACAGTCTGTCTGTGGATGACATTATATATAGTATTTTATATATATATATATATATATATATATATATAGTATTTTTTATATATATATATATAGTATTTTATATATATATATATATATATATATATATATATATATATCTATATATTAAAGACATTTTTTATGTTTAACGTTCTTTTTATAGATTTAAGGATTTAAGTAAATGCTCTGTTTATAATAAACAGTATTAAACAACATTTACCGGCCTGAATGTCCGAGAAATTTTCATAGAAAATATTCGTCCTTGGACAGGATTTGAACCTGCATCCTATACGGAACCGTCATTTACACTGACGTGCCTAACCGCTCGGCCACCAAGGATCGTTCAGTAGGCAAGGTTGAATTTACTGCTTATAAACTTCAATCTTCCATGAATCTCGCACATTCATAACTGCTCATGGCGTATCAAATGTAAACAAATGACGTCATACATTAAGAAATGGACAAAGTCCGACAAATAAATACTTGTATCTATAAAAAGAACGTTAAACATAAAAAATGTCTTTAATAAATAGAATTGTCAGACTTTCTTTCTTTATGTATGTATGTATAGTGTCATATATATATATATATAGTATCATATATATATATATATATATATATATAGTATCATATATATATATATATATATATATATATATAGTATCATATATATATATATATATATATATATATATAGTATCATATATATATATATATATATAGTATCATATATATATATATATAGTATCATATATATATATATATATATATATAGTATCATATATATATATATATATATATATAGTATCATATATATATATATATATATATATATAGTATCATATATATATATATATATAGTATCATATATATATATAGTATCATATATATATATATATAGTATCATCTATATATATATATATATATATATATATATATATAGTATCATATATATATATATATATATATAGTATCATCTATATATATATATATATATATATATATAGTATCATCTATATATATATATATAGTATCATCTATATATATATATATATATATATATATAGTATCATCTATATATATATATAGTATCATCTATATATATATATATATATATATATATATAGTATCATCTATATATATATATAGTATCATCTATATATATATATATATATATATATATAGTATCATCTATATATATATATAGTATCATCTATATATATATATATATATATATAGTATCATCTATATATATATATAGTATCATCTATATATATATATATATATATATATAGTATCATCTATATATATATATAGTATCATCTATATATATATATATATATATATAGTATCATCTATATATATATATATATATAGTATCATCTATATATATATATATATATAGTATCATCTATATATATATATATATATATAGTATCATCTATATATATATATATATATATAGTATCATCTATATATATATATATATATAGTATCATCTATATATATATATATATATAGTATCATCTATATATATATATATATATAGTATCATCTATATATATATATATATATAGTATCATCTATATATATATATATATATATAGTATCATCTATATATATATATATATAGTATCATCTATATATATATATATATAGTATCATCTATATATATATATATATAGTATCATCTATATATATATATATATATATATAGTATCATCTATATATATATATAGTATCATCTATATATATATATAGTATCATCTATATATATATATAGTATCATCTATATATATATATATATATAGTATCATCTATATATATATATATATATATAGTATCATCTATATATATATATATATATAGTATCATCTATATATATATATATATATATAGTATCATCTATATATATATATATATATATAGTATCATCTATATATATATATATATATATAGTATCATCTATATATATATATATATATATATAGTATCATCTATATATATATATATATATAGTATCATCTATATATATATATATATATATATATAGTATCATCTATATATATATATATATATATATAGTATCATCTATATATATATATATATATATATAGTATCATCTATATATATATATATATATAGTATCATCTATATATATATATATATATATATAGTATCATCTATATATATATATATATATATAGTATCATCTATATATATATATATATATAGTATCATCTATATATATATATATATAGTATCATCTATATATATAGTATCATATATATATATATAGTTTCATATATATATATTTTGTATCATATATATATATAATCATATAGTATCATATATATATATATATATAGTTTCATATATATATATTTTGTATCATATATATATATAATCATATAGTATCATATATATATATATATAGTTTCATATATATATATTTTGTATCATATATATATATAATCATATAGTATCATATATATATATATATATAGTTTCATATATATATATTTTGTATCATATATATATATAATCATATAGTATCATATATATATATATATATATAGTTTCATATATATATATTTTGTATCATATATATATATAATCATATATATATATATAATCATATATATATATATATATATATATATATATATAAATAATAAAATAACAAGTAAAATAAATTCATCCAAATAAACAAAACAAACCCAATAAATTAACCATTAGAAAAAACTAATAAAGATAATCAATCCAAATAAATACATGAAGTAATAAACAAATTAAAAACTGCTCCTGCCAAAATAAAAGTTAGATTAAACTACAACTATCAACCCCAAAATTGAATAAATAGCTTTATCTTCCCAAACCAAAACAAAACTATTAAATAAGCAATATAAACAATTTTTTACTACATTAATAAAAACACTGATTAAAATAAAAATAAAATATAACTATATACAATAAAAAATAAAAACAAGCAAAATAATTCAACCCAAATAAATAAATTAACAAATAAACGACTTCCGGTAAAATAACCTCCAAAATAGACTATCCACAATGCACCACTGACCTGTATATATAAATAGCTGAGAAAAATAACACCACTCATGGCTTGACGATTGCATTTAGCATGAAGCACTGTTGCCTGTAAGTGTTGACTTCTATGTTCACTTATATATATAATATATATATATATATATAATAGGTTGCTTTGCCTGATCAAAAAACACTTCCCAAAAAGTATGTTGAACCAAGAAGTTCTTAACAACTCCACCTATGCTCATATACTGACATATACCTGCATACACACACACACACACACACACACACACACACACTCAGACAGAGGGGTAACTGTTTTTTTTTTCTAACATTTTTACCAGATCAGTTTGTTTTTGTTTTTTTCCAGGTCAATGATTTTTGCCCATGTCATCTCAGGTAAACAGTAATTCAAGATGGAAATCTTTTTCCCAACTTTCCATCATTTACTCTTTTTTTTTTTTTTTTTTTTCTTAGACTCCAGTTTTTATCTGAGGTTTGGCCTTTGTTTCGAAGGACTACCTTTTATGACACAATTGTCACCTGTATCAAGTTCTGCTTAAAATATGATTCTGGTTAAATATGATTAATAAAAGTGACAAGACACATAAAAGTGATATAGGTGGGCTGACTCAGAAAGTCATCAGATTCTCCCTAGAATTTCAACTGTCCTACTTCTGATAATTTTATATTCACTTAAGGAGGTCCTTTAAGAAGAACAAGAGATGCTTACTTAAGAGGAAATGTGTGTGTGTGTGTATAATTGTTTAACGTTTGCTATGTTTATTAAGAAAGTTAACTGACATCAAGAAAAGAATAAAATTTTTTCTCAGATGATACATATCAAAGTAAAAAGGGAATTTCATATTGAACCCTTTATTTGATCTACATATGTAGATCATGTCTAGGGATTATTTTGTCTAGTTCTTAATTAGGAACTATAAATCAGTGTATTAAAGTGTTGGGTTTTGAATTTGGTGACATAGTAATTGTGAATTCATTCCCTGGGCCAGAACTAAACAATACTAAAATGAGAACACAGTGTAAAATCCCTAGAAATTGACGGCAGAACAAGAACAATCTATTCTCTACACACAAGATCAAAAGTTTGTAATTTGTAGTACTTTGTAACAAATGCAATTGTAAAGAAGAGATTGGAAAAAAAAAAAAAAACACAAATTCAACATGTGGAAGAATTTACCATATAGGTCATTCACAAAATTCACAGATGATCCTTGATCAAAACTTATTGATAAATCCCAAAAATGAAATCTCTACTTATAACCAGAAAAGCAGAGCATCTTGAAATCTCACTTTGTTTTGCTAAATAATGCTTATAAAAGTAAAAGTATGTAAGACACACCTAAGCAGTTTACATTTTGTAGCATTGCAGCTCAAACCAGACACCATGTTTGTTCTCAGTGCAACTTCTTCCAGTCAAACACTTGTGGCTTAAAAATAACCCTTCATCCGCAAAAAAAAATTATGAACCAACTGTATAAGTAAAATTTTATTCTGAGGTTGTAACCAACTGGTATAGACAAGCAAATCTGAGATGTAGCGTGGTGAGGAGGAAGATGAGCAGTCTAAAAGGTGTCTTCCTTTGCACATCATTCTCCATCGCCTTGCTTTATCTCTCTGACTTTTTTCTGGTAGTGGTCACTGTTTTCTAGATAACATTGTTCTTTGTCTTGTCATCTTTGTCTAAAATGTAATTTATCTTAATTTAGTGACTCTCTTTGTTCCAGGCTCTTGGCTTGCTCCATATTTGTGAAGTCCACTTCACTTATTATTAACCATCCAGGAGGAGGTGGGTGAATAAATGTCCAATCCATTTTTGTGACTGGTCAGCTGTTTTCCATTTAATAAGATATCAGCTGACTGATGTCACTACACAAACCAGCCACACTTTTTGGAAGAAATGATAAGAAAGAAATGGTACAAAGTGTGCCACAAAATCGCCAAACAACCTACTTCAGGTTTGAATTCAGATTTTTTTTCCTTCCCTTAGACAGGTTGCCAACCAAGGCAAGAGAACCTAGTCTGCTATGCTATATAACCCATATCTTAAGGAAGATGGATTAATGTCTTTTCAGAAGGTGTGAGCTATTTGCAACTCATTTAACCAGAATTTGACCTTTACTTGGGGTGATAATTTTCTGTCCAGGAAACCATTACACTATACCATATATATATATATATATATATATATATATATACTGTGTGTGTGTGTGTGTGTATATATATATATATATATATATATATATATATATATATATATATATAGTACAGGGGCACCTCGACGTGGTGTAATGGTTTGAAAGCTTGTCTTGCTAGATCAATTACAACTGAGTAGTGAGTTCGATCCTCACTGGGTGCCCCCATACTTTCGGCCTTATGCCACATCTAAGCCAGGCTTAGAAAATCACTATATATATAGTGCAGGTAATCGATCCCATGATTATTAAAACTGATCCACAGAGAGCTGAATGTTTTTATTTTAACAAAACATCTGTATTTTTTTAGTTTGCTGCTGTAAAATATATGGTCATATTGATTATTTATACTTTTTTAATATACTTTTATACTTTTTTTTATACTATTTATACTTTTTGAATAAATATACACACATATATATTATGGTTTGTCCATTCTGAATAAAGGTACTTATGCTTCGAATGAATTAAAATAACAATACGTATCTAAATAACGGCCTGTATATTTTAAATAAAGCTACTTATGTCTTGAAAAACGGTAATTGTATTTTGAATAATAGTACTGAATGAAGACCCACATTTGAAAGAAGGTACTTGAATAAAGGTATCTATATTTTGAACAAGAGTACTTATCTGAATGAAGGCCCATGTAATATTTTGAATGATGTTACTTATATTATGAATAAAGGTACTTTTCATTTAAAATAACAGTACTTATCAATTGTATAAAGGTACTTATGTTTCAAAATAACAGTACTTGTAATCTAAATGAAGGCCCATACACACTGAAAGTACAGTAGAACCTCGTAGTATGAGTGCACCATTGTACGAATAACTTGCTTTAGAGCTGTTATTTGTAAGCATTTTTGTATCATAGGATGAGTAAAAATTTGCAGTATGAGCAACCATTAAATACACAGAAGCAGTTGATGACTGAGGTAAAAGGAAGCATTGCCAGCTGACGTCATCTATTTCTAAGAAACAACACACTCAAGAGCAAGGAGAAACATATCTGTGATCGCCTAATGTCCAGAACATTTATTCATTTTATTGAAGAAAATTCAGATAACATCACCTACTAACGCTATCGATTGCCTTTCTTTCCCAACGAGCACGAAGAGGAGCTGGCAACAGAGTAACTTCAGCTGCTTCATGACAGGAGCATCAAAACATGGGGGTGATAAAGGAACTAGCCAAGGAGGAAAGTGTTTCAGTGGTTACCCCGCAACCCCCACAAGTGAGATCAAGCTGCTGACAAGTTGGAAAAATTTGCACAACTTTGTGGAAAAAAATACAAAAATTAAGTGCAAGATCATGTGGCTGCTTTGTTTAACCAAAAATTATGTTGACTTTTTTCACGACATTTTGAAATAAAGAACGAGTTCTATTGATAAGTTTTTTTGTGATATCAATGAGCAGTCATTGCCATTTTTGTAATGTCAACGAATACTCATTGTCATTTTCATAATACTCATTGTAGTAGAGACTTTGTAATCACAGACACAACTATAGTAACACCGTTGAACAATACTGGTGTCAGACACCTTTGAATATCATTTGCACCAATATCACTTGCACGGTAATACTCGCTCGAATAGTAACCACCAAATAATGATCTGAATAGTAATCCATATAGTGTTCACTTAGACACCACGCTAATTCCCATATATACATTTCCTTTATCATCACATGATCTACTTATTCAAAATGGGATCACCTGTGTTTTCTCTTTGCTGATCTGTGTTCAAACTCCAGTGTTGGCAGCAACACTTTGTTCCTATATAACAAGTTTCTAAAGAAACAAACTAGCAAGTGCCGAATACAAATCAAATTCCACAAAAGTCTTTAAGTTCTAAGTAAAAATGCCTAAAAACTTTCTCATGAAAAGTTTGTAGTTTAATAAAAGCTGTTTATTTCTTTCATTCTCTCTTATCATATTCTTATTACATGTACTTTTTTGTGATTTAATTTCTTAGTGTCTGTTTTATTTTTTTTTAAATTCTAAAATAGACATTTTGGATGCTTTAGAAGAACTGAAACGGATTAATTAATCTTTCATTAATTTCAGTAGGAAAAGATACTTTGTAATACGTGTAATTTGCAATATGAGCCCAGTCTGGGAATTAAACTTCAAAGTCCTACTGTACCTGTATTTTGAATGAAGGTACTTATATTTTGAATAAAAGTGCATAAAATTAATAAAATCCCGGATACTTTGAACAAAGTTACTTATATTCTGAATGAAGGTACTTGTATATTTTGATAAACAGGTAATATACTTATACATACCTTGTTTTCTAAAAGCTTTTTCAGTTTGACTGTTGCATTTTTTACTCTGTTCGGCTTCCTTTTTATCTTTTTCGGGGGCATAAATACGAAGTCTCTTGAAGGGGCTCAGCTCGTCAATGTCTCCAGGTTTTGTTTCTTTACGTTTGATACTGCTGGAGGCCATCTTTACTGCAAGACAATGAACAATAATAAAAGAAGATGTTTTTTTTTAATAGAAATTTTATATGGATGTAACATTTTCAATCGAAATTACTATTTCTACATGTCATGTTCCTGAAAAATATATCCTCCTGGGTATGACGATAAATTACATTCAGCGGCAAAGCCTCTGATCAGGAGATTGGAGGTTTTGAGGAGCGTGGAACCAACTCCTAATTGCTGTTGTTCCCAGGTCTACCTTTCTGGCAGCAAGGCCTCTGATCGGAAGATTGGAGGTTTTGAGGAGCGTGGAACCACCTCTTAATTGCTGGTGTTCCCAGGTCTACCTTTCTGGCAGCAAGGCCTCTGATCGGGAGATTGGAGGTTTTGAGGAGCGTGGAACCACCTCTTAACTGTTGGTGTTCCCAGGTCTACCTTTCTGGCAGCAAGGCCTCTGATCGGGAGATTGGAGGTTTTGAGGAGCGTGGAACCACCTCTTAATTGCTGGTGTTCCCAGGTCCACCCTTCTGGCAGCAAGGCCTCTGATCAGGAGATTGGAGGTTTTGAGGAGCGTGGAACCACCTCTTAATTGCTGGTGTTCCCAGGTCCACCCTTCTGGCAGCTAAGGCTTCTAATCGGGGAAATTGGAAGTTTTGAGAAGCATGGAACCACCTCTTAATTGCTGTTGTTCCCAGGTCCACCCTGACCCAAGGAAGTAGCCCTTATTAAGGTCCTAGCTATGGGCAAATAGCGAATCCCCAAACAAAAATCAACTGTATATTTTTATAATAAAACGACCAACAATATATTTTTATAGCAAAATGACAATCAACGCACCACTAAAAAATATAAAAATACATTTTTATAGTAAAATTACTAACAGTACATTTTATGATCTACAAAATGTATATCTAAAAAAATGTACTTTTACTCTAAAAGTATAAAATTATGTAGAAAATATCTCTAGTTGAAAACATAAAATTATGTACAAAATATTTAGATTTTGGTATTAAATAACCTATAAAGGTTGATATACCGCCAAACAAAATCAACCAACCAACATAAAAAAATCTTTTATGATATTAATCTGTATATCCCATATGTTCTTAAATCAAACAGGTTTTGAATTCAGAGTTGTCATTCTCCTAGACTAGTTGCCATCCATAGCAGTCTGTCCTGCTATTTACCCATAGCTAGATGGAGAGGGTATTAGCACGTAAGTGAATATAATGGATTCAACTGGAATTTGAACTTGGCTCTCCAATTCCTCAATTCATACATACACACACCAATTCTGTCTATTGTAAACCCCTTTTTGTTGTTTGATATATATACCTGTTTGTACATATATATTAGTTTCTTGTTTTTCTGTTACATTTTCTTTTGGTTGGACTCAATCTCTAGTCCACCATATTTTTATAGTGGGCTTTTTATTTCAGGAGTTCCACACAGTCCACTACAATACTATGGTAGCACTGAATAAACATAGGAAAAATAGATTTTTATAGAAAGATGTTATATTTAGAATAACTGAATCTATAGTCTGGCACAAAGTTTATGAGAAAGGAGTAAGCTCTGTGTGTGCATATGTTTTTTTTAGTTATTCCTTTGCTTATGGTCACATCACACTGAAATACCAGTTCCGGTATGATCACCAAAGTTAAGCAACATTGAGCCTAGTCAGTACCTAGATGGGTGACTGCTTAGGAATACCAGATGCTACAAGCTTGGATGTGTGGATGGTTTAATGGATAATGGCTCGGAATTGTTAATTGAAGAGTCAAGTTGCAATTCCCATTGGGTTCATTATATTCACTTAGACATAAATACCCTTGAAAAAGGTATGAATCTAACTCTTCTCCCCAAGGTTATGGGTTAATTGGTAAGACTTGTATCACTAACCCATTAATATCTTCCAAAATATAAAAAAATTGCATACAAAATATTAAGATTTCAGCATTAAATAACCCATAGAGGTGTTGATATGCCCCTAAACAGACGCAACATACAACCTATTCTTTTCTTTTATTGTCTGTGAATTGGAAAAGATAGTGGAGTGTTTTCCCATTGCCTTCTCCATAGTTTAGAAAGCACAGTTTACCTTGCTATTTAACCCCTAGCTGAGGAGGTGGGTGTAGCAACAGATTAATGTAAAAATGAGTGCAACAGATTAGCCTAGATTTTAAACTCAGCTCAATGATTACATTTTCCACATCGATATCTATTACACTACCCACACATCCAAACTGTGTTTTCTTCTTCTATGTGCCATGTCCCTTCAGGACATTGGCAGTTATAGCTCTCCGCATTTTTGTCCTTTGTAAATCTTAGTAAATTCTGTCTTTTTGCTATCTATCGTAATCCGTGTTCTGCAATCTATTTAAACAAGTTCGTTAGGTATGTTATGTGCTGGCCTCTTTCCTCATTATGTGCCCTAAAAAGTTCCTGATGTTAAATGTCCACTTTATTTCCATTTTCTCTAAAACCTTGCCATTGCTCACATTTTTAGTCCATAGTATTCTCAGCATCCTTCTGTAGAACCACATTTCTGTTGCTCCAAGTATCTTCCTCATCTGTGAAGAGATTGTCCAGTATTCACTGCCATATAGGAGGACTGAACAGTTAATTACTCTTTTCTTTGTTTCTAAGGAAATTTTTCTATTTCTTAATACTTTGCTTAGCTTTTGGAAGGCATCTTTCACTATCACAATACATCTTCGGATTTCAGTGTCACACTGTAAATCTTTTAAAAATCACTTCCCAGCAGCGTAACCCGGATATAAGAGAAACCCAGATATAATAATATACTTTTTCTCCGGGCCCCGACAACTCTCTTATATCCGGGTTACACTGTATTTAATTTGTTGTACAGGGTGGTCCGACGGTCTTGTCACTGCCTACCAAAATAGTAACGAGAACAATAGAAGAACAAGTAAATACAAAGCACATATACTGGATTCGGTTTGAGACACTAACATTGGATGCTATACATCGAGAAGGTCTGTATGAAGACAATCATTTTCAATTTTCATGGAATTAAAAAATGATACGGCGACATGTCTTGTGCGATATTTTACGAAGTTGTGCTTTGTTGATTGTTGCAAAAGCTCTCCGAAGGGCGTCCTTCAACTGATGGGGATTCTGGTATCGTTCACGTAAAACTCTCTCTTTGATGAAAATACCCCTCAGGTCGTTGAAATAGAAAATTAATTTATAATAGGTAGGGGTGGCAAGACTTTAGGACCACCCTGTACTTGCTTGATTTTTGGTATCTCCAATTTGTCTGGGCTGTTCTTTTTGCTGGCAACCATACACTCTTCTTGCTATTGATGTTTAACCGAACTTCTAATGAACAGATGGTCAAGCTTTGAGCTTGATAGCTTTTTTCTTTTAAAGCGACGACAGAAAGAGAAAAGAAAAAGTAACGTCTGTATGTGTGACATAGTGACAGTTTGAGTTTGAGTGTTGGGGAGATATAGAAATGAAACAAAAAAAATAAAAGTAAAAAAGGAAGATGGTATAACTGCCAATTAACATCTCTAGTAACAACAGAATAGAAAAAAAAATGTAAATAAGAAATGAATTTTTTTATTTAAAAGTAGCAATAATGAACACTTTATTTATTTAATGAGGATCCCCAAACATTTTAATACTTTCTTTAACGGAACATGTTTCTTTCTTTATAGGACTTCATCAGATTAAAAAAAAAAAAAAGTGATGTTTACTTTACGTTGATGCGACTACTTCGCACACGTGTACGAGTGGGTTTTGTTTTGATTTGACTGACCGATCCCCTCATCCACAGTTGAAGTCTTAAAAGACGAAACACGTCACATGATAAAAACTTCTTTTTTCCACTTTGTCATATAGATTTTCCGAAAAAAAAAATTGTTCTTGGTATTTAAAAAATTCGTTTTCTCATAAAAGTTGTTAATTATTTGTATTTTTAAAGATAAATTCCTTTCCCTTTTTTACTTCATCGCTGCTTGATTTTTTTTTATTATTATTTTTTAGCTTTACTTTTTGCTTTGGGTCTTATGCTTTTTTTTATCACTTTCTATTTCTCTTCAGATATCAGACATGTTAGTTTGCTCCAGCAATAATAATGATAATAATAATAACTTTTTAAAATAAATATATAAATCCTTTAAATAAAAAATGATTTTTTACATCGTTATGGGATGGAGGTGTTTGAAATTTGTTTTGATCCAAAAAGGCATTGATATTTGATTGGAAATTGAGTTTTCGTCGTAAAGAGTCACCACAATTTATTTATCAATGCCTTTTTTTGACCCCCAGGCATTTACAATTTTTAGGGGGTCATCCACATTGGAGCTCCAAGTTTGAAATGTGATATAGCCTCATCTTAATTAGCTCGTGCGATGGGTAGATGTGAACAGAGATTGTATTTCAATGTAAATTTGTAGCAAAAAACAACCAAGTAAGGTCGCATGAGAAATGAACGAAAGAAATATAAATACAATAATACAATCATACTTCAAGTTCTTTCACGTGAGGTAAATCAACTTTTTAACTACAGTACAATAAAGCTTTGTTGAAATACAGTCTTGTTAGTGAAAATAAAAAATAAAAACGAATAATTTCCTTCACATTTTAAAAAAAAAAAAAAAAAAAAAAAGGGGGTTCAATTCAATATATCTACTCACCAAACGCCGATCAGGAATTTATATAAATAAAAATAAAACCCAGGATTTTTCACTACAAACAGAAGATTCTTCAGGTCATGTAAAACGAGTTTGTAAGGCTTTTGTGAGCAGTCAGTCTGCGAAACGCATATGTGTGTGTGTTCAATGATGTACCTTTCCTCCTTTTAATTTTATTTCCTTTCCTGTCCCCACCACCATCACCCACTTTCAATGAAACTAAGTACAACACGTTATGACAAAGAGACGACTTATAGAGGAGCAGGGGGGACAAGCTCCACCCCCACCTCAAATCGCAGCCATCAGGTCAGTTCACTAACGTCAGTAAATGGGGGACGATGGGAGGTGAATATGGGTGAGACTGCTTGTTTCCCTTCTCTACATCAGCTTGTCTTTTCTTTGCGTTTTTTTTCGCTTTCTTTTTCTTTTTTCTCTACCTCCTTTTCTTTTTTTTTTTCCTTAGCGACTTTTTCTTTCACATTTCGTTTTTCTTTCTTTTCTTCCACCTTTGTCTTTCAAGTTTCTTTTTCTTTCTTCATTACCATCTTTTACCTTTCTTTTTTCTCTTTCACCTTTTCCCTTTCGTTTTTCTTTTCTTTTTCTCTTCCATTTTTTCTTTTTTTCGTTTTCCTGCTCTTAATATTTCTGTTTCACTTTCTTTTTCGTCCATTTTGTGTTCTCTTTAGTTTTCCTATTTAATATTTTCTTTCGTTATGTTTTTTCTGTTATAAATATAGTCTTTCTTTCCGTTTCTCCCTCTTTTTCTTCTGTCTCTCTTCCTCTCCAACTGATCTTCCTCTTTTTCTTCCTCTCCAACTGATCTCTCCTTGTTCTTTACATAATTGTCCTTGTTTTATGTACTTTTTTTTCTCCCAATAAAATCTTATTTTTTTACTAACACGGTGAAATAAAATAAAAAAAATGAAACGTACATTCGTGGTGATGTTAAAAAGAAAACAACGACATTTCCGATTTGGTTCCCTTTCGACAACGAATTTATTTCGACAGGTGAGGATGTAAGATCGCTTGTTGACGTAATTGATTTGTGTACTGTATAATGAGGATGTAAATATGTCTATCCCGGTCTGTTCGGATCTCTCTCTCTCTCCCGATCTGTTCGGATCTCTCTCTCTCTCCCGATCTGTTCGGATCTCTCTCTCTCTCCCGATCTGTTCGGATCTCTCTCTCTCTCCCGATCTGTTCGGATCTCTCTCTCTCTCTCCCGATCTGTTCGGATCTCTCTCTCTCTCTCCCGATCTGTTCGGATCTCTCTCTCTCTCTCTCTCTCTCTCTCTCTCCCGATCTGTTCGGATCTCTCTCTCTCTCCCGGTCTGTTCGGATCTCTTTCTCTCTCTCTCTCTCTCTCTCCCGGTCTGTTCGGATCTCTTTCTCTCTCTCTCTCTCTCTCCCGGTCTGTTCGGATCTCTTTCTCTCTCTCTCTCTCTCTCTCTCTCTCCCGGTCTGTTCGGATCTCTTTCTCTCTCTCTCTCTCTCCCGGTCTGTTCGGATCTCTTTCTCTCTCTCTCTCTCTCCCGGTCTGTTCGGATCTCTCTCTCTCTCTCTCTCTCTCTCTCTCTCTCTCTCTCGGTCTGTTCGGATCTCTTTCTCTCTCTCTCTCTCTCCCGGTCTGTTCGGATCTCTTTCTCTCTCTCTCTCTCTTTCTCTCTCTCCCGGTCTGTTCGGATCTCTTTTTCTCTCTCTCTCTCTCTCCCGGTCTGTTCGGATCTCTTTCTCTCTCTCTCTCTCTCTCCCGGTCTGTTCGGGTCTCTCTCTCTCTCTCTCCTGAACTGTTCGGATCTCTTTCTATCTATCTCTCTTTCTCCCGGTCTGTTCGGATCTCTCTCTTTCTCCCGGTCTGTTCGGATCTCTCTCTTTCTCCCGGTCTGTTCGGATCTCTCTCTCTCTCCCGGTCTGTTCGGATCTCTCTCTCTCTCCCGGTCTGTTCGGATCTCTCTCTCTCTCCCGGTCTGTTCGGATCTCTTTCTCTCTCTCTCTCTCTCTCCCCGTCTGTTCGGATCTCTGTCTTTCTCTCTCTCTCTCTCTCTCTCCCGGTCTGTTCGGATCTCTTTCTTTCTCTCTCTCTCTCTCTCTCTCCCGGTCTGTTCGGATCTCTTTCTTTCTCTCTCTCTCTCTCTCTCTCTCTCCCGGTCTGTTCGGATCTCTTTCTTTCTCTCTCTCTCTCTCTCCCGGTCTGTTCGGATCTCTTTCTTTCTCTCTCTCTCTCTCTCTCCCGGTCTGTTCGGATCTCTTTCTCTCTCTCGGTCTGTTCGGATCTCTCTCTCTCTCTCTCTCTGTTTATCATCTATCTCAGTCCGTTCAGATTTCTCTCTCTGTCTTTCTCTCTCACTGTTTATCTCTATCTGGGTCCGTTCGGATTTATTTATTTCTCTCTCTCAGTCTATCTCTATATCGATCTGTTCCGATCCCCCCCCCCCGATCTGTTCGGATCTCTCTCTTTCTGTTTGTCTGTCTCTCTGTCTGTTCAAATTTCTGTCTGTCTGTCTCTCTCTCTCTCTCTCTAGCTCGGTATATTCAGATGTATCTCTATCCCAGTCTGTTCGCAGCTATCTCTGTTTATATATATTCCGGTCTGTTCACATTTTCTCGCTCTCTGTTCATCTCTCTCTCTCTCTCTGTTCAGATCTCTTGTTCTCTTCAGTACTATCTATCCATTTCAATCTAAGGTTCGAACTATTTACAGATAGTAATAATAACAAAGATTTGTATTTTGCCCTAAATCTGTCAACCAGATTGTAATTTAGTGCTTGATATTAAGAGATATTAATAAGCAAAATAAATTTGTTCACTTCTATCTTTTACTATATAAATAAAGCACAGTGGACGTGTGTCCGTCAGTCCGTCCGTTTTTCGATCTCGGCGAATCATAAGCAACCTGGAGTAACAGCTAGTAACTATTGTAATTACACGCGATTAAAAATTAAATAACTCAGTTAAAGTTAAATATCGAACAGAATGAAAGGTCTAAAAAAACAATTCTTTATTAAGGGTTTAATTTTAATTTCGCTTTTCGTCGCAATTGCAATTGGTATTGTCTAATTAAACCGTAATTAAAACTTAAGCGGGGCATGGTACGCGTTGTTCACATGGTTTTCTTTTTCTACCACGCGTACTGTGACGTATTCGAAATATTATATAGTTCAGGTTTTATGTCTTTTAAGATTGACTTTATGTGAAGAGATCATAAAGAATGATGGTTTTAAACGAAAATAAAAATTGCGCGCAAAATAAATGTAAACAAAACTACGGAGATCGGTTACATGTATGAAGAAAGATGATGTCGAATTAAGGTGTCGAATAAAAAGAAAATAATTTTATTATTTTCTAAATTCTTATAACTTTTACGTACATAGGACACTAAAGGTTAAAGTCTGAAGGCTTAAAAATCCTCTGCAGAAGCTAATTTAAAGGTGGAATTGACCCAGTGGAACGCCTTTCTCCACTTTAAAAAAAAAAAAATCATGCACAGCCATTGCTTGATATTTTGATATTGCAAGTTACAGCTGAGTCTCCTAATGGTCAAACTCAACAACAAAGTGGCAATCATCACACACACACACACACACACACATATATATATATATATATATATATATATATTGTGTGTGTGTAGCGTACGTACCAAATATAGCGTTGGGTCGATTCACTAAATGTATCAGGAACACCAATATATAGGTACTACTACTATTTATATTGATGATACTTCCATGTACAGGATTCAAGTAATAATAACAACAACTCCAATTTGTTGACCAACAAATATATATTGAATAAAATAAAAGCATGAAATAAAATTGTATTCACAATGTAGATTAAAGAGAAGGAAGTTCTTTCCCTTTGATTGTAATCAACCGTTTTAAGAAAGTTCTCTTGTAAGATAAATGTTCCAAAATAATTGTTAGAGCAAAGTTTGCATGTGAAGAATGAATAACACCAAGAATACAATTGCTTGGTATGTGTTGTAAATAAACTGGTTTGAATCAACACAGTTCTGGTTGATTGTGCTTGGTGAAAGTTACAGAGAGAAAATGTAAGTTTGTAGTTACGAAATTCTGTGAGTGCGTTAAAGTGTGATGAGCAAGATCGTGGATTTATGTTGACGGCTGGGATCTTACTGGCAACTTGCGAAAAGTCGCTCTATTTTAGGAAAAGAGGTAGACTCCCACGGAACCGCGGGAAAACTTGATCTTACATTAAAAAATGTGATTGGTTAAAAATTAACCAATCACTACACACGTACTAAACAGAATAGGTAAGTATGCTCAGAACCAAAAGATTCAAAGGAACGACTGCGATGGCTAAATTGTCCTATACAAAGGTAGTAGTAATTTATTAGCCAATCGCAGGTGAATAAAATAACTTGGAGAGTATGTGGATGTAAAAAACATATCTACCGCTATATTTTTATCTGAGCGCTTTCGGCTATACATTTAACTATTTTCAAGGATTAAATATTTTAACTGTTAAATAAGAAATAGTTTATTGTATGTATGTTTTATAAAATATTTTCATTTTTCAAAACACAGTTTCTGCGATATTTTAAACTTTGTTTCAAATCAGATTATACTTTAAATCAGTTAATGTTTCTCAAATAAAGTTTGTTTTTATAACGGTTTGCTAAAAAAGGCATTAAATTCAACAAATTTAGAAATTTCAAAACGGAAACTCCTTCCATCAATTTAAATTAGTTTTTAATTATTTTTGTATTTTGCTTATTGGAAATATTGAATTTAAATCTACCAAACTAAAATAAATCATTATTAAAAAATAAAAATTAATTTTAAAAGTTAAATGTTAGGTTTTGTGGAGGTACCTGCTTTTGAGTTAAGAGGCTGGGATTTTTTTCCTGTTACCCTAAAGTAAACGTCAGTCCATACAGGGTTCTCGATTTTGGAAAAAAATCATATTCTACAAGGTCAGCAGAAAAGGTTATAGCCACACGTTTTGAGAGTGGTGGCATATATAAGGAAGGTTTTGTTTTTGTTTCTTACTGACTATTTTGCAGAACGGCCAAACAGTTATACAGTGTACTGCTTGATTGTCTGGTTTTACTAACTTGCATATAAGTCGGTCTCTTTGATTTTGCACATAAGTCAGTCTCTTTGATTTATTTTGCTGGAACGCAAGAGAGAAGGAAAAAAAAACAAACACTTTGCCGACAGTTTTCAAACTCTAAACCCAGACACGGACGTCTTTTTTGTGATGTTTATTTGTTTTTATTTGTTTTTATTTTGTTTTATATCTTTTTTTTTTTTTTTTTATTCATTTCTTTTTTTAGCTTTTCGTTTTGTTAATCTTATGTCGGTCAAAGAAATTTTGTTTTCATCTTTTTTTTTTCTTCTGAAAGTGGGGGAGGACCGGTATGATTAAAATGCATTATACAAATTTTGTTTTCATCTTTTTTACTTAATGGCAAAGTTCTAAAAATTTTAATTTGACTAATTACAGTCCGGCAACTATTTTAACTAATTCAGGCTTCTGATACATTTTAATAATTACTATCTCTGGTTTTACTAATTACCGCCTCCTCGACAGATAATTTTATTAATTACCTCTCCGATATTTCATATTTTTACTAATTAATTACCGACCACAACAATATTTTAAATTAATTACCGCTCCTAACAGATTATTTTTATTTTATTTTTTATTATTTCTACAGACTAATCATTATCCCTAACGAACAACATCATTTCATTACTGCTCTCAAACAGATAATTTTACTATTTACCGCCCCCGACAGATTATTTTACTAATGTCACACCTAAATCATTACTAATAATTACTGTTCTCGAATATATCATTAGGCAACTCGAGGTGGTGTAAAATGGTTAGCAAGCTTGTTTCGCTAGAACAATTACGACTGGGTAGTGAGTTCGAGCCTCACTGGGTGCCCCATACTTTCAGTCTTGTGCCACATTTTAAGCTACGCTTGGAAAATAACTACGTCATTTTATTATTTACTCTTCTCAAACACACACAAACATATTGACCTCACCTCACCTAACCTTACGCCTCTATCGAAAGCAGACAGAAAGTTTCGTGTAAATGTATAAGTACGTCAACAGTAGTGGAAGTGTTAAATTACAATATCACTTTTTTTAAATATATAACCTATTTTAATAAATATAGTTAATAAATAATATTTTAATAAATATAGTTAATAAATAATATTTTAATAAATATAGTTAATAAATAATATTTTAATAAATATAGTTAATAAATAATATTTTAATAAATATAGTTAATAAATAATATTTTAATAAATATAGTTAATAAATAATATTTTAATAAATATAGTTAATAAATAATATTTTAATAAATATAGTTAATAAATAATATTTTAATAAATATAGTTAATAAATAATATTTTAATAAATATAGTTAATAAATAATATTTTAATAAATATAGTTAATAAATAATATTTTAATAAATATAGTTAATAAATAATATTTTAATAAATATAGTTAATAAATAATATTTTAATAAATATAGTTAATAAATAATATTTTAATAAATATAGTTAATAAATAATATTTTAATAAATAATATGATTAATAAAATAGGCAGTATTTTAATTTATTTAAAATATCTAAACAAAATTAAAGTCATTTTATTTATTTATGAAATAAATATTTCAATATTTAAGTTTTTCTTAATCTCGAATGTTTTATGGAACACATAGCAAGGAAACTTTGAAATTTCTGGGGAATATAATGAGGAAAGACTGTAGAATTTAACACTATGAGTAAGGTACTAAGAGATTGTGAAATAAAATTAGAAACAAAGAAAAGTTCTAGATTGCTGTTGTAATGTCTATCCATATATTTGGCATTGAAATGGCAATTTTGTCACAAATGAAAAATATATATATATCTACGAAAACTGAGATGGGATTCAACTAATGAAGCCTGAGAATAACATAGAACTTCTTCATTCATCGCATGGTCTATCTAAAGAGAATATGAACTATAAGGACACTTATACTTACAACCAGAGAGAGACAGTTGAAATTTCTGGGACATATAATGCGGATAACAAAAGCGTAGATAATTTAATAATTTAATTAATTCAAGAGAAGCAAGGAAAATGTGAGTAACCTACAATGACGTTGAGTGGGTGGATAACAGAGCGAGAATAAAGAGAGGCAATAAAGAGTCAAACAAAAGTTACTTGGAGCAACAAGGGACAGAAAGATGGGGAGAGCTATAATTGTCCACGTTCTGAAAGGATTTGTCACATAAAACATGGATGACAGAACAAAGAGTTTGCGACAATGCTGATTGTGTTTAAGTAGAAAACACGTCTTCTGGTATATTTTCCCACAACATTATTGCGGACTCGAATGTGAGTCCGGGTAATAAATGAATAAAGTAACAACAACACTATATGTAACAAACAACAATGTATTTTTACCAGTAATATACAATGGCAATAGAAGATCGTTGCGGGTGAAAAAAACAAACAATAAATATGAAAGAAGAAAACATTTAAAGAATATATTTATTACAAGAAAATATTTAAACTAGGGAATGTCTTTGTGTATATGAAGTTTGTGTAGGAGAAATCCGAGAGAAAATTAATTGAAAATGAAGTCAACGTGCGATCCCCAGTGGGGGACACATTTTTACCACGTGCGAACGACATCTTATTATCTGAGAATGTTATTGCCTATTTATAAGCTTAAAGAGTGACCCCTAGCGACAGTTTTTAACGAATTAAAGCTAAGTGGGATAGCCCACAAGATGGATAGTAAAAATTACTTGGAGTAGAAAAAGACACGAAGATGTGGAGAGCCATGATTGCCCACTTTCTGAAAGGATTTGTCACATAAAAGCATGGATAGCATAACAAGGACAAAGAGGGATGGTAAAAGAGTCAAAATCTACTTGGAGCAACAAGGGCCAGGAAGATGTGGAGATCCATAACCACTGACGTTCCGGATGGATATGGCAAATAAACTTCTAAGAATACCATGGATATAGTATGTGAGCAACGAGGAAGTTTCAAGGAAACAGGAACCACAGAGAAGCTTATGCTTACATTTGGAAAGAAGCAATTGAAATTTCTGGAGTGGATAATGGAGGCAAAAAAATTAGAGGATTTAATAATTGAAGACAAAGAAAGCCGGGAGAAAAGTGAGTAACCTACTTAAAGATTTTGAATGGATGGATAACAGAACAAAGGACAAAGAGGTATGGTAAACAAGTGAACAGTTACTTAACTTACATCAACAAAAGGCAGGAAGTTATTCAGAGCAATGATCGCCAACGTCCCGAAGAAGAATATTTTTTCCCCAGGTCACATTCCGTATTTGCTTTTCCTCAAGATTAAAAATCAAGACAACAATTTTTTTTTTTTTTTTTTTCAAGTTTGTCTTGTCGTTATTATCAGATTTTCCTGCCACAGTGAATTTCTGTTACTTTCTTTTTTAAGCGTCTCTCAGCGTCATTGATAAAAAAAAAATATTCACCCCCACAAAATTAGAATGTACTTGACAAAAATTGGCAGGTGTTTTTATTAATCATCACAGTCGATACGCTTTATTTATCACTACTTACCTGTTTGTTTTTTGTTATTTTTTTGTTTTATAGTTTTGTTTTGTTTTTGTTTTTTGTGAATGTGACTCCAACATTGTTGATTCTAAACCTTACTTATTTCACCTTTCTTTGTTAACTTTTCTTTCTTGCACCTGTCGTCGTCTTCCAACTTCTTTCTTTCTGTCTTTGTTAACATTTTTCTTTCTCTCTTCTTGTACCTACTATCTTCTTCCAACTTCTTTCTTTCTGTCTTTGTTAACATTTTTCTTTCTCTCTTCTTGTACCTATCTTCTTCCAACTTCTTTCTTTCTGTCTTTGTTAACATTTTTCTTTCTCTCTTCTTGTACCTACTATCTTCTTCCAACTTCTTTCTTTCTGTCTTTGTTAACATTTTTCTTTCTCTCTTTTTGTACCTACTATCTTCTTCCAACTTCTTTCTTTCTGTCTTTGTTAACATTTTTCTTTCTCTCTTCTTGTACCTACTATCTTCTTCCAACTTCTTTCTTTCTGTCTTTGTTGACATTTTTCTTTCTCTCTTCTTGTACCTACTATCTTCTTCCAACTTCTTTCTTTCTGTCTTTGTTAACATTTTTCTTTCTCTCTTCTTGTACCTACTATCTTCTTCCAACTTCTTTCTTTCTGTCTTTGTTAACATTTTTCTTTCTCTCTTCTTGTACCTACTATCTTCTTCCAACTTCTTTCTTTCTGTCTTTGTTAACATTTTTCTTTCTCTCTTCTTGTACCTACTATCTTCTTCCAACTTCTTTCTTTCGTAACAGTTTTTCTTTCTTATCTGTCTTTTTCCAATTTTTCTTTCTTCTTGCATCTACTTTCTTCTATTTTTTCTTTGACGACTTCTCTCTTCTATTTTTTCTTTGACGACTTCTTTCTTCCATTCTTTCTCTCACTACTTCTTTCTTCCATTCTTTCTCTTTTCCATTCTTTCTCTCACGACTTCTCTTTTCCATTCTTTCTCTCACGACTTCTCTTTTCCATTCTTTCTCTCACGACTTCTCTCTTCCATTCTTTCTCTCACGACTTCTCTCTTTCACGACTTCTCTCTTCTATTTTTTCTTTCACTACTTCTCTCTTACTACTTCTTTCTTCCATTCTTTCTCTCACTACTTCTTTCTCTCACTTCTTTTTTTCTTGCACGACTTCTCTCTTCTATTTTTTCTTTCACGACTTCTCTCTTTCTCTCACTACTTCTTTCTTCCATTCTTTCTCTCACTACTGTCTTCCATTCTTTCTTTCTTTCTTTCTTTTCACTACATCCTTCTTCCTTTCACATATTTCTTTCTCTCACTACTTCTTTCTCCCACTTCATTACTTCTCTTTTCTTTCTTCTTGCACCTGCTGTGTGCTTTCTTTCTTTACCTATCTATACTGAGCGGGGGAGAGTAAATGTAAAACACACACACACACAGTTTACTCAGCTTAATCTTGGTATCCAGTAAGGATCAAATTCAATACACTTCGCAATCAGTCAATGCGTCGAGTTATCCGACCATTGAAGTACTCTATTTTAACATAATTTATTCGAAGCAAATTATCTCTTGATCGTCAGGATATTATGAGGTGTCCTTCGGGGTGTACAATTGGGGTTACTTGACATTTTCGACAACATGAAACCTATACACCAGATTATCTTCAAAACTGCATACCTACAATAGTAACGAGTGAAATTAGCTTCTCGCACTTCTCACTTATGGAACTCTCTTCCGGTTTGCGTCCGTCAAAAGTTTTTTTTATTGTCTTTTTCTCACGTTTTCTCATCTTTTATTTGCAGTAAACCCTTGCGTTTCAGTGGCTTTATCGCCTTGTTTGAGGAGAAGCGATTAAAATAACCTGGATGCAAGCGCTTGTATATGAATTTCAACTTGGAATATGTAGTAACAATTCTAAGTAGAAGGTTATGAAACTTTATTTGTCTGACTCAGATTTCGTGCTGAAAACGTTTGTGATGGATGGTTACAGGCGACAGAACAAAAGCAGGAGTAGTAGACTGGAATAATTTTCAGTGTTTCATGAAGATGTATTTTCGTTCTTTGAATTTTGTTATACGGGATCTTTTAATTATTGTAAATAGTTTTGTTTGTACTAATTTCCTCGTTTTTTCTTTTGTTGTTTTTGTTTTTTTATTGTTTTTGTTCTTTTGTTACAATGTTTGGATAGTGTACTCTCCGGCCATCACCGGGTGTCTGCTTTGTTCTCGAATGCTGTTGTACCCTATTTTGGGTGATCATGCCGGTGTGTTATTCAATTTTATAAACTAAGTTTTCTGTTTCAAATAAACGTTCCGCCGGGAATTCTTATATACCCTATATACTCGTGTATAAACCCAAACAATCCTTTTTATTTCATGGATAACTTTCGCTGGATTTCGCAATTAATTTCGATTATTTCCAAATTTATTCTCAAGTTGAAAAAATTGTTATCGTACAAAAAAAAAAAAATAGTCGCAAAAATTACGTAAAATATCGCCGAAGGCAATCGCAGTATTGAAAACTTGGGAACCAGAAATTTCAGGATTGCGGGTCCGGATCCGGCCCGGAATGTTTTTAATTTACTGACAGAATCGGTTTGATTCCAAAATGGTATATGTTGGGCTACGGACTCTAGGAGTAAAGTTGAAAACACGGAGAATTTTATACAGTCGCTATCCCACATATGTGCCGTGGCCTCCTTCTACAAATATTTTCACGGAACTGTTCCGACGAGCTACTTTCGCTGGTTCCCGGACTGCATGAATTTAAGCGAGCTACCAGGCTGGCATCTCAGTCCCACACTTTCACTGTCAAAACAGTTAAATGTAACCGTCTCTTCTACTCAAACAGCTTCTTCTCTTGCACTTCCCTGTGGAACTCCCTTCCCCTTACTTGCTACCCCGATGACTATAATCTTCAAATATTCAAGTGTAATGTCAATCGACATCCGACAACCTGAGCTTGTCCCCAGTCTTTCTCTGTATCCTTTCCTCAAACATGCCTCTTTACTCTTGTTCTCAATCCTCTGTAACCCCTGGCGCGCTAGTGGCACTCCCACCTTCCTTGGGGTGAATTGCCTTAAAAAAAAAAACACTGTAATTTAAAAATAGTATTTCTTCATTTGAACATGAGCTATTAAAAGTTAAAGAGTTGTATCCCTTTCAGTTGAAAAAGTGTAACACTGATATTCGCATTTATTATATAGTTATAGAACGACCCCTTTTTTGCGTAAAAATCTGTTCATAAAAACTCAGACTTTACTCGAGTTACGAGTATATGCGATAAGTTTAATAAACGCGAAACGAAGGAATTGTTACACAGAGAAAATAATTTGAAAAATAATGTGTGTCGTACGAGATAAGTACCGTGTCGGGGAGGAAATATAAATGAACTGTTCCAGCATTGAACAAGAGTAAAGCTGCAAATATTCATAAGGGATTTCATTTCAGTGATTTTTAACGACAAATGATACATATGGAAACTAGCTAGGACTTCATAGAGACTTTGAGGCGCTGTGGTGGGTATATTAAGAATGGTAAGTGCCGTTTTGGTGTAAAGAAATACTGTGGTATATTTGGGTCGGTATTTGTGGATAGCTAGGTTTACCGTTTAAAGACCAGCTTTAATCTAACCCCCTTGGCCTTGTGCTACATTTTTGTATTTTTAGAAAATAATGCACACAAGAGTACTACGATAAACTACATCCAGCAGCAAGGCCTCTGACCAGAAGGTTTTGAAGAGCATGGAACCACCTCTTAATTGCTGTTGTTCCAAGTTCCATCCTGGCCCAGAGTGGTAGCACCTGGTAAGGTACCAGCTATGGGGAAAGAGTGAGCCCCCAAACTGAGATCAAATTATAAAAATACATTAAAAACAAATTACTTCACAATGCATGTTTATAGTAAAAGAATAAAAAATTACCAGAAGTATATTTTTGGAAAAAAAATACCAGTGTTCACAAAATAAAATTCCGGCATTACATAAGGATCTGTCTATATTTCTGAGATGAGGTATTATGTACACTACATTATTCGGACTATTGTCGTCATCTTTGTCGGCATATTTATCACAACGTTTCGGCCCTTCAGTATCTGTCTATATCTCTGAGATTATGTATTGTGTACACTATTTACATTATTCGGACTATTGTCCTCATCCATGTTGCCACATTTATTACAACGTTTCGGTCTTTCAGTATCTGTCTGTATTTCTGAGATGAGGTATTATGTACACTACATTATTCGGACTATTGTCCTCATCTTTGTCGCCATATTTATCACAAAGTTTCAGACGTTGTACGCACCGGCCTTCTTCAGTTGGTTCGAATGTCGCTCGCTGGGGTAGACTATCCTAGTTCCACGTGTCTAATGGATGTCAGTTATCAGTTATCTCTTGACTAAAGACTTTGTGTACGCAATCCCGTGCAACTGCGGAAAGAAATATAAAGGGGAGGCAGGCCGCCCCTTAAGTTAAGGCTTCATGAACACCAAATAGCTGTAACACAATGAGAAGTGGAAAAACCAAGCGTGGCTGACCACATATGGAGAGAAAAGAATGATCACCGCCCTCTGTGTGATCAGGTTGAAATCAGTAATAAAGAACACCATTGGAAAATTCGTAGACTTAAGGAATCAGCACATATACTAGGCCACAAAAATCTCCTGAGCCGACCAAGCTTAGAAATGAATACAATATAGGAACCGGTAATAAGGAGTGCAAGAGAAAAGCAATAATAACAACGAAAATTGCAATATGAGCTCTGGTAAAAACGGTTGCTTAAGACATTAAGTTTATAAGTCCCAGAAATTCACAGATGTCCTTAAGGACACATGGCACAGTGGATAAAGGAATTAGATCCAAAGAGTTGTGAGTTCAATACCTGGTTAAGTGGAGAACTTGAAGAGGTGAGTTAACTGGAGATAACTGATAACTGACATCCATCAGACAAGGCACCTGGAACTAGAACAGTCTACTCCAGTGAACGACATTCGAACCACCTGAAGAAGGCCGGAGCGTACAACGGCCGAAACGTTGTGATAAATATGGCAACAAAGATGAGGACAATAGTCCGAATAATGTAAATAGTGTATTAAATAAGGGGTTGGTATGCCGTTAAACAGAAAAGAGTATTTATTTTTTTAGCTTAATTATTCTTTACTTATTTACCGATAATTTTATTTTATGAAGATAGGTTTAAATATTACCTATTCTATTAAATACTAGCTTAAGCTATCTCCTGTGGAGGACTCTTGGTTTGGCCGTCATCACAATCGCCAGGGAGGAGTAGATGTGATAGGCAATAATAAACTACAGAAGAACTCAAAATTGATCGCTGCATTTAAGTATTGAATTAATGTTTAAGATTACTTTTTAAAAGTTCAACGATAATTCTTCTGCTGCCACTTAATTTAAAGACGTAGGTCCTTATTTTCCGTACAAACAATTATTTTTATTTCATGGGTAACAGAACAGGGGACAATTTATAAGATGAAATTAATATAGTGTAAAGATGGGAAAATAGAAATTAGAATTAGTTATACATTCAACATTTGAAGAATTAGAGAAACATAATAGTCAATTAAGTAAAACCTTTATTATGGAATATTTTTAACCTCACAAAATCTGGCAACCCTGAATCCGAGCTCAACGAGAATCGTTCCTTGTGCCTAACTTTTCTAGGGATTTTAAATGACTCTATGAATCATTGAAATCGGATCGGTGGAAGCGGGGGAGTTGCTTGGACACACACACAAACATACGCTATATAAGATATGAAAATATCTACCCGCAAAAAAAGAAAAAAAAAGGAACGAAGCTGTTACTCTTTTAACAATGTGTACCTTATGACTTTCCTTCAGACTTGTTTTTTTTTTTTTTTCTTTTTGTTTTTTCCTACTACTTTTTTTTTTCTGGTAACCGAATATATTAGGATGACAATATTAATAGATCGAGAAAAAAAAAAACGCAAAGTAAATAATTTTTTTTTTTTTTTTTTTTTTCTTACTTTTTATTTATTTATTCATTTATTGACAATACGTCGCTCCGCTCTTTTAACAGTTCGTACTCAAGCAGGAACGAGATTTTAAAAGCGGGTTTGGTAAGTGGTACAAGACGCGGGCCGAAAAAAAGGTCAGATACTGAATGGGTGGGGAGCTATTAAAAAAGAGGACAAAAGAGGAAAAGAAAGTTTTGTAGGGGACGGAAACCGAGTCGATTGTTTTCGGAAATAAAGCGCTCAGGGGAGACAATGTTGATGTTGGGGAAATAAAAAAAATAACGTTTTGTTTTTTGTTTTTTTTATTAGGGTGGTGGTGGGGGGGTTGTATTTTTTTTTTTTTTTTTTTTGTTATTTAAAAATAAAAACTTGCGATGGGGCTGCACGGTGAGGAGAGCGAGTTTTTTAAACAGAAATAAAAAAAAAAAAAATTAAGAACGAAGCCAAGTATTCACTTAGCTATGCCTAGTCGGGCACAAGGTCACGTTGATGAGACGGTCAGGAAGAAACAAACTTAAAGAGGGGGGGGGCTAAGAGAAAACAAAAGCAGGAGAATATGGAAATCGTTACCTATAGGTATCATGAATATTATGCGGACCATTACGGAAGCATATGCACACTTTTTCACGTTTTTCCCTGAAATGGAATGCCTCTTAGTTGATTTTCAACGGTATCTACAACAGATTCAGTAAGGTTCACTCTATACAAGGCCCGAGGTCACTCGAGGTAGAAAGTTACATTAAAGGACAGTTTACGGATAGTAGGGGAAGTGGTTAGAACATTCACGTTCTGAACATGAAACCCGGGCCCGACTCTCACTATAGTCAATTTGTCAGGGAGGCGACTTCCTGATGTTATCGGACTGGAGGGGTCGATCCCAACGTGCCGCACCTTTAGAAAGTGCCTGAAAACCATACCACGGGTTTACCCAAGGCTTGTGAGTGAAATTGGGTAGACGGAACACTTGGGAGCCGTCGATAGCTGTGCTAGCATGAAGTCACAAGTCATCGTGACCGAGGGATTGAGCGTGCTGGCTTTGTTCAAATTGTTGGTCACGCTAGGTATTACGCTTTTTCCCAGTAACTGCATAGTTGCAGTATAAACCACAGGTGGGCTCTGTGGACGTTAAACAAACACAAATGCATCTGAGCAAGCGTCTGCAATAGGAATTGGCTAGCCCCCCTCGTAGACGGGTATCTTCAAATACAAGTGGCCTGCTATACATATAGGGAAAGATAACGCTTAATCCTAGACTTGAACAGGTTAAGATTCTAGTGATCGGGAAAGCATCCTCTTAGGAGTCGATTCCACAAAGCAGGTCTGGTAGAGGGTTACAGAGTAAGAGGCACAGTTTATGCGGATATGTGGGAAAGATAACGGGTAACCCTAGATTTGAACAGTTTAAGATTGTAGTGATCGGAGAAGCATCCTCTTGAGAGTCTGTTCCACTGAGCAATGGTTCGCGGGAAGAATCTGTTCGAATGGAAATTACTTCTCACCGATTCAATACGGAGAGAATGTTAGTTTTCTACAATGTAAGTGGCATGGCGGGTTAGACCTAACAGAACCAGGGAATGTAGTTTGTCCGAGCACACGGAAGTAGCGATATAGCAGTGAGAGGCTCGCCACATCCCGCCTGTGAGGGTAGAAAATAATTCGTCACCCACAAAGAGACGGAGAAGCTTTTGAACTCTATCGAGATTGGAAAACGACAACTGGAAGCACCGTAACATAGTTGAATAAAGCAAGTATTAATTTTCTACATAGTCACCAACGCTGATTCAGTCTGTTATATGCCATGCGTGATATCGACTGATGAGGCAATTTTTTTCCCGCAGTCGATTGCCATTTCTTTTTGCGGTTATAGTCCTGCTGTTGTATGAAAGAGGATTCATACTTTTCCCAAGCATGTAATGGATTTAACTGGAATTCGAACTCGGCTCTCCGATTCCTCAATCCAAGCTGCTATCCATTACTCCATCGTGTCTGTGTGAAATTACTGATTTAAAAAAATCTTTGACAGAAACATTATGGAAACATACTTGGATATGAGGCATAGATACTACATACTGATCTTCAAAGGAAACACTAATGAGAGGTACTTGGATATGAGATCAGTCAGTTATGTGCCATGCGTGATACACGCTTATACGATCATGTATCTTTCGATAGATGACTGACGAGGCATTTTTTTTCCTGCAGTCGCTTGCCATTTCTTTCTACGGTTATAGAACCCGGTCTGTCCTGCTATTTACCCATAGCTAGGGGAGAAGAAAAGGATGCATACCTCTCCCAAGGGTATTAGCACGTAAGTGAATGTAATGGATTTGGTTGGAATTCGAACTCGGCTCTCCGATCCCTCAATCCGAGGCGCTATCCATTACTCCACCGTGCGTATGCATTTTAAAAAGCCACTCGTCCTTCAGTTGGGCCACCTGTAAACGTGGCTTGTTGCATACATTTCTGTGCCACTGATAAAACACATTACGCACCGCCACTCAAGTTATTTCTAACTGAGCCCCACCTGCAAGGTTTTGCATTGATTTTTATCAAGACCTACCACCATTTGGCTGTGATGTATGTTCCTGGTATATTCTTATTAGACTGGGTGTCATGTTCGGGACACTGGCATCAGCCGGATCCATACCTTCCCCAGCTCTTTGACGCTGGCATCAGCCGGAAGTTCTAATCTGATAGTTTCTTCCCTAGGAAAATTACTTCCTCGTCCACTACAATATTAACTCTTCAAGTCTAGTGTCGAATTTTATCTAGCCTACATATCCTCATAATATACACTATTATCTCTTTCTTTCCCCTCCCTTACACGCTTACAACAGTCTCACTCAGTGACCCTCTACCTTGAATGGCTCTTGGGCCTTGTATTGGGTGAACTAAATTTAAAAACACTGCTCATATACACTATTTAATCTCCGCAAATATTTAGCAAGTGTTGATGAATGCATTTATTCCTTTTTCGCATGGACGAATTCCTTGACAAGCCCGTTTCGTTTTGTATGCACTTTCAAAACAGACACCACTTTACCAAAGTACTATAAGGAGAAAAAATGGATTACTAGCAGGAAGATTTTACTTCTAATGCCGTATTAAGAAAATCCGCCTCTGATGACGTGTGCTAACAAGAAAATAAGAAATATCTTCTATATACACATACACACACACACGTACATATATATGGTATGTTTGGGCAGCAACCTTTCTTTTATACATGTTTCATTTAATGTAACAGACAAGGAAAAAAAATTTATGAAGTTTTTCTACTGTTCTTACAGTTTTCCTTTGGGGGAGCGACTAAGGGGGTTCAGAAACTGTCTGTAATATTTATTCTCACAAAAGGTTTCGGCCAATTCATTTACCATTTTCAAAGGGTTCGTTGTTCTGTCACATTCAATGAAATCATAAATACACACATACATAAAATGGATTTTTTTTTTATTAATTTTATCACTTTAAACGTTATTTTGTGAGAAATTTATCCCGGCTTTGTCACATGAAAGAATTAAGTTTAAAGGTGACATAATCGATAAAAGCAACAACGGCTTGAAAGTTTAGAGGAGGACAGTTTTCTCTTTTAGGCGAAAGAATAAAAACTCAAACTCCTACTCGGGTGTAACAATAGAAGAACATGTTTATTTACATAGACAAAAAAAGGTAAAGGGATATACACAAAATATGGGAGAAAGAAAAGTAGAAAAAGTGTTCATGTAAAGGCTTGCTTAAAATATTTCTCTGAGCGCCTAAAAGTTCTTTAAGCAAGTAAATTGTTCTTAAGTGGTTAACACTCGCATAGATTTTTTTCAGAGCTTTTGTTGAGGAGGAAACAATCGGAAGTTCTGTAATTTGTAGTTGAGTGGGTTCGTCGGCCGATGACAGGAATTTCTATGTCCAAGGAAGCCGATCTCGATTAGATTTTAGTAGAGGGCCGACTTCAATTCGACCCCAAGCATGTAGATTTCTTTCTTGAAACAGCGTTTTCTTCTTCTTCTTTTCCTCTTTTTTTTTTTTTTTTTTTTTTAGCAAGCAAGGGGTTACAGAGAATTGGAGTGAGACCAAATAGAAATGATAGAGGAAAGGATGAAGAGAAGGATAGGGGATAGATCAAGGTATCTGGAGACGTCGATTGACATTGCATTTGAATAGTTGGAGATTATAGCTATCAGGGAAACAGGAAAAGAGGAGGGAGTTCCACAGGTGAGAGCTGCGAGTCATGAAGCTATTGAAGTAGAAGAGACGGCTACATTTAAGTTTCGACAGTGAAAGGATGAGAGCGAAATACCAGCCTAGTAGAACGCTTAAATTCATGAAGTCTGGGAACCAGCGAAAGCAGCTCATCGGAGCAGTTGCCATGAAGGTATTTGTAAAAACAAAAAAAAAGACAGTGAGGAAGCGACTGCAGACGAGATGCCAGGTCAGGGCCAATTACATTGCATATCCGCCTTTGGATTTTATCAAGGACCTTGAGACAAACAGAAGGTGCTCCAGACCATATATGTCAGCAATACTCCATGCATGGGCGAATGGTTGATTTGTAGATTTGAAGAATCGACTCCGGCGATAAAATTTCCTGGCGCGGCACAGGGAGCCAACTTTCCTTCCGGTGGACGAATCTATTGACTCAATGTATTTGTTCCATCTCAGGTCAGCAGTTAATGTGAGTCCGAGTGGTCGCAAAAAGAAACTCTCGAGAAGTTGAGCGTCAGACATTCTAATGGGGGGGGATGGTTCTCTGTGATGGGTAATAGAGAGCAGTTTTGTTTTTGAGGCGTTAAAGTTAACCAGCCAGTTCCTGCCCCAGTTCACAACCGATTGGAGGTCCTTTCAGACCTGATATTACACTATTACGCCGACCTGATATTGCACTACCAAAGAAGCATATATTCTCTATATTTATCGAGATTAGAAGGCTCAGAAATATCGGGAACTCTTCCCTCCAAAATTGCTATACACTTTCCCGGCCTTCTCATTCGTCAAAAAATACAGAGTGTCCATAAAAGTTCGTGTGCACTTTTTAAAAAAAAAATTAAATTTAAAGTGCACACGAACTTTACGGACACCCTGTATATAAACTCAGATATGAATCAAAGATCGGAACTGAATTTTGGGAACAAGGGCCCGACAAGTTGTGAGCGTTACCCCCTGACTTTACGGTACTATGGTCAGGGTAAGAATGGTCAAATTCCTTTTTATTTTCCAGCTCGTTCGTCAGAAAATATATTCTTATCTCTGATAAGGGTCAAGGCTTTGGGGTCCAGATTTAAAAGCAGGGTTGAAAGTTGGGGCAAGGATCAGAAAAGAGTCTATAACGTGAACTTGTAAATATTGTAGTAGTGGTTCTCAAATTAAAATCTAATAATTTTTAGTGGATACTCGTATTTGAGTAGGCGCTCCGTTTATTTAATGTTCGAGAAATCTTAAAGAAAAATGTGCGCTCTCTGGCAGGAATCGAACTTACGTCCCTCGGGGGCAGAGAGTGCTACCGTTTACCACGATACGCTTTACCGCCTTGGCCACGAATAGTAGTTGAGGAAACCACAATTCCTGCTTTCGGAGAGCCCAATTTTTTCTTTAATAAGATTTCACATACTTTCAGGTCTGTAGTCAAAAATAAATATACTGTTTAATAAATAAACGGAAATAAAAATAACATTTAGAGTGATTTTATATATATATATATATATATATATTATTTAGGAAACGATCCTTCTTTCATGCACATTTCATTGAATACAACAGACAAGGTGCTTTTATTTAATTTTTTATACAATTTCACATGCGATCTAATATTTTTTTTTCTTTTCAGATGATAAATTATATAAAAACTGTCCGAATGTTCTTTTTATCCGAGCGCTTTCGGCTACACATTTAGCCATTTTCAACGATTAAATATTTTAACTGTTAAATAAGAAATACTTCGTTGCATGTATGCATTTATATAATGTTTTCATTTTTCAAAACACGGTCAAGATATTGTCTCCATGTTCATAGTTGATAGTATTAAGTGTTGGTTTTTTCGTTTTTATTTATAAGGCTTCCATTATTCTTTTTTTTTCTTTTTCTTTTTTTTTTTTTTCTTTTTGCATGTAGATGATGCTATTATATTTGTGCTGTCAACAAGTATGTTACGAATAGTGTCCGGTAGGTCTTTCATGAATATTTAAATGAGATCTAATTGAGCTATGGTCAGAAAGGTGTAGAGTGAGTCTGTGTCTATATATATAAAATTAGGAAAAATTTACGTGCAACGCACTACCCGGGTTTCGACTTTACGGTCTCGTCGGGCCAGTTACTTGCCAGTGCCTTGTGCGTGTATTTTTCCTCATCTTGTATTTTAATACCATCTCTACAAATTTTTCTGAATTGTGTATTGAGCACTGTTAAAAAAATATCCAAGTATTGGCCTGACTCTAGTCTTGCACACACACACACACATATATATATCTATATATATCTCGCAGGTCCCTGAAGATTGTGTTCGAGCATGAAACAGTAGTTGCTCCGTGTTGACCTCAATGTACACTTTTATATCTACATACTCTCTATCCTTAATATTGAGCACTTTTACTCATACCTATAACATATCTTAAAACTGTATTTTTATCACACATGCGCGCGCGCACATACACACACACATACATACATATATATATATATAAGAAAAAGCCTCACACGTTTTCTATTATAATGTGGATTTTTTTATATACTTTATTCTGTATATTTCGCTACACGCGTTTCGGATTTTGTGGTCTTCTTCAGGCGAAGAATGATTATTTCCACATATTATATAAAGGAATGAATTTTTTCTTCCTATGTTAAATCTTTTAACCATTGTGTGTGTAGTGGTAGTCATCTGAATCCAACTTGGACTGGCCGGAAAATGTTCCTCTAGTTGAGTAGTAATAAAACAAATTTAATCAGAGAAAATGAAAGATAGGAAGATGTCTTTCTTATCTGTTTATGTTCCACTGTATCTTTTCGTAGTGTCTCTATTCTTGTGAATTGTGTGTTTTTGCCAGTATGTGTATATATATTCTTTCTCCATACACATATGCATACACACACACACATATATATATATATATATATATATATATATATATATATATATATATATATATATATATATATATGACACAAAAAATATACGAATCAAATATAAATTCAAAAAAATAATGCTCAAAATAGGAGAGCAATATTCTTTATTAAAGGATATTACATTCGAACATATGTAAAACCGCTAAAGTTTCGATGTATATCATCGAATCTCGTCAGATCGCCTAAAGAGATGCGATGATATGCATCGAAACATGAATGCATTTATGCAGGGGTTTTACATGTTCAAATGTAATATCCTATAATAAAGTGTGTGTGTGTGTGTGTGTGTATATATATAGAGAGAGTGTGTGTTGATTGACAATTTTTAACGTAGCAAGAAAAAAGTAAACATTTATGAAAGTGACTGAGGCCAACAGAGCGCTGTTGAAGCCCTCTCCTTCGCAACCCCTAACTGGCTTTCTCCTCCCAGTCAGGAGTGTGGGGAGTTAGCGCCGGCCTGATTGCACCATTAAATAAAGAACCTAATTTTTCCTATCATTTTCTTTCTCTGTCATTTCGCGCCTTATGTTTTCTGATCATTTGCGTGACACCTTGTGTGTACACACGTACACATAGAGAGAGAAAGAAGAAAAAAAGAGAAATAAATAAAAAAAAAATGCCTTGCGTTCTGACAGACGGAAGAATAGAAAACACTGACTAAAAAAAGTACGAATGCTGGATATATTTTTCTTCCTTTTAATATATCGGATGTCAAGCGGTCTTTTGTTATACCTGTTAAAATAAAGAGAAAGAGAAGGGGAAAAAAGACATCAAAAGATCAGGTAAAATATAGCCATTCAGCTTTGTACTAGTCGCGTGGCCAGCCAACTGCCAACCGTATAACGACGCAAGCCATTAAAAAGCAAACGACAACAATCACCATAACACTAACAGTTTTCTTTGCTTATTTTATCCCTCCCCCTATCTTTATTAAATAAAGAAAGTCGCATGAGATGGCATGAGAGTTCAAGCATTTACTCTGGTCTCCCCACTGAGATGGGATGTGACACAAAGTCGGGTTTATTGTGGGGAACCAGGCGCGTAACCTCGATCTTTTTTACCTGGTGCCCCTGACCTCATTAATTAAAGTCTGCTACATGATTGGCAACTAGGTCCTACCGTTTTACTGTTGAAATAGCTAAATGCAACCGCCACTTCCACACCAACAGTTTCTTTTCCTGCACTTCCCGCCTGTGGAACTCCCTTCCGTTTCTTTGCTTCTCTGATGACGACAATCTTCAAACATTGAAATGCAGCTCAATCGCCATCTTCTGTCTTCTTAAAACCTGTTGATTTTTTGTCCTTCTCAGACTTATTCTAGATAGTGGAGTGAAACGATTTTAAAAAACAAAAACTAGAACATACGCTACACCTAGCTAGTTCAACAGTAAAACGGTGAAACCTAATTGCTAATCTAGTAGTACATTTAAATTCGTACAGTCGAGATACCAAAGAGAGACAAAGAGAGAGAGATTAGCCACTCAGTTTCAGAGTCTTACTGTTGAACTAGCTAAATGTAATTGCCACTTCTACTCTAACAGTTTCTTTTCTCGCACTTCCCATCTGTAGAACTCATTTTCGTTTTCTCACTTCCCTGATAACTAAAATCTTCAAAAATTTAAATACAGCATCAATCGCAATCTTCCATCTTCTTGAATCCCGTCCAACATTTGTCCTTTCCTCAATCCTCCCTATACTCAGTCTTCTCTTTCACTTTCACTCCCTGTAACCCCCTGTGTACTAGTGAATCGCCATCTTCTGTCTTCTTGAACCCCGTTCATCTTTTGTTCTTTCCTCAATCCTCCCTATATTCAGTCTTCTCTTTCTCTCGCTGTACCCCCTGCGTACTAGTGGCATTATCACCTTGCTTAATAGAAAAAAAATATGCTGTTCCACTCTCGCATTTTACCGGAGACAATTGGAATAGCCCTCAGACCTGCATTGGTGACATTTTAATGCAAGGAACGGTTTATGTCCCCGACCTTTAATTTATAACAAGGATTTATTCTTAGGTGCTTAAAACAAGGAGGTCTCTTAATAATTGGGGTTCGGAATTTTTCTCTAATTAGCAATAAGCAACGGTAGGTATCTCAACTTTTTTGCTGAAAAAACAGCATAGCATGACGAAAAAAAAAACTCAGACGATAAAACTTTGTTTTTATTAAGTTTAACTGTTTGTTATTATTAGGAGAAAAGACCAAAGTATTTTTTATTGTTTTTTTTTTTTTTTTTAATCCTTTCTAATTTTTGTTAAAATTTTTTTTTTTTTTATTTTTTTTATTCTTTTGCGCTAGTGCTCGATGTAATATTTACGATTAATGTTTTAGCGCCTTTTTTCCGGTGAAAATTCATTTGGAAATTCTTGCAAAAATCAAATAGTTGTCGGAATTTAATGAAACTTTCAAGATTTATTCACAGATGAATGAAATTATTTGAGATTTTTTTTTTTTTTTAATCTTGGTAAAAATATTTTTTATACATGTTACTGAACATTTACTTAATTTCATAAAATTTCGAGAAAATTAATTTTTCATCCTCAAACTTTTTTTATCAGTTAAAAGCACGACTCCTTGTAGAATGTAAATCAATTTTCTTTCAAACTGTTACTCATTTCCCGAAAATCTACTCCGAGTCGTAAAATAAAAAAAGGCAATAAAACTGATATTATTTAATTAGAAAAGCTTTTAATTGCTTTTATAAATAAGATTTATTAAGGACACTATTGTCTTAAAAAATTTCGATGAATAATGAATTTTTAAAAGAATTGTTTTAATATTTTTTTAAAATAATTTTAAATTTTTTTATGTGTATAAAATATTATATAACATGCCCATTTTCGAAAGCATGATCGAATATACACGACATTACCAGAAAATAAGAGCGATGACTACAGTAAATTTGAAGTGGACATTCCTAAAATTAGATTACGGAGAAATTTTCCAACATTTTTAAGATTACTGAGTAGTTAACAATTATATGAACAAAGCGCTTACAACATTTTCTTAAATTATGTTTTACGGATAAAGTCTCTGTAGATCAACAATCAGTCTGTCATCACCTGTCATCGCCTCGTCAATTACGTAAAACATGGCAATGTCAATTAAAAACATAGCTACTGTTAGTTTTAAAAATACATTTTTGTGTTATTTTAAGCTTAAAGTGAATAATATTTCTTTGAAATCAAATGAATTATATATTAAATCAGCTAATACTCCTCAAATAAAGTTTCAGAAAAGTATATTTTATTTTTGGAAGATTTTTCTAATAAAGAGAATTACATTGCAATGAAAGACTTATTAGGGTCACTAATCAGCTATTTTAGCAAAGAAATAATGAAAATGAATTGCAATCAAAATAATTTTTGTTTGAAATACGCCACGGTATTTTGCTTATTAGAAATAGTAAATTTAATCCTTTAGCTTTCAATTAAAGCTAAAATGAAACCTTCAAGAAAGTTTTTCATTTATAAAAATCATTTTTAAACCTTAGGTATAGCGAATTAATGGAGATACCTAAACAAGGGGATGGCTTAATAAAGTAGCTGGAAAATCATTTAAAGAGTAAAAAATATAGAATTTAATTAAACGTTTTTATTGAAATGCTGACTACTGTCTTCATTTTTGTTGTTATCACATACTTTCGGTCGTTGTACGCTCCGGCTTTCCACAGGTGTTTGTCACTCCGTGTAGCCTTCAGTAAATTTCAAACTGGATCCTTTGTTTAATTTACGGGGATAAACTGTTCTCGTTCCACTGCCCATGTCTCAGTTATTGCTTTCTCCGTTTCCACTGAGTGTAAGTTTGCATTATCCTGTCCAGTGATTGAACTCACAATTACTCTGTGACATAGTAATTGTGAGTCTTGAAGATCAAAGTGGTAGAGGATGTCCATCTGCAATTGATAATCAACATCTGAAAACACTAGTCGAACGAAAACCCACCTGAAAGTGTCAAGAGAAATCCCTCCGATAATGGATGTCAGCATCTCCAACAATATCGGATCATCTCAAGAAAATTGTCATGGTGAAGAAATTCGATAAATGGGTTCCACATGAGTTTGACGTTTTGAAATGTGTTCAATACGAAAATCGAATGATCCATTTCTTGATTGAATATTGACTTGTGATGAGAAATGGATGCTTTACGACAATCGTAATCAATGACTTGATTGTGACGAAGGGACCAAACATTTTCCAAAACCGAAATGGTACCAACAGAAGATTATGGTGACTGCTGGCCTGCCATGAGGTTCTTCCTTACAGTTCTCTGAGATGCAACCAGAGTATCTTTACCGAAGTTTACTGACACCAGCTGGATGAAATGAACAAGATCGTAGAGGATGTCCTTCTGCAACTGACAATCAACATTTGAAAACACTAGTCGAACGAAAACCCACTTGACAGTGTCAAGAGAAATCCCTCCGATAATAGATGTCAGCATCTCCAACAATATCGGATCATCAAGAAAATTGCCAAGGTGAAGAAATTTGATAAATGGGTTCCACAAGTTTGACGTTTTGAAGTCTGTTGGATGCTGCATTTGCGAAAATCGAATAATCCATTTCTTGATTGAATATTGACTTGTGATGTGAGATGGATCCTTTACGACAATCGTAAACGATCGTCTCAGTGACTTGATCATGACGAAGGGACCAAACACTTTCCAAAACCGAAATTGTCCCAAAAGAAAATTATGGTGACCCTCTAATAGTCTGCTATTGGTGTTATCTATTACAGCTTTCTGGAATCTAACCAGAGTATCCCTGCCGAAGTTTACTGTTAACAAGTGGATGAAATGCACATTCAGTTAAGCAAAATACCACCGGCACTAGTTCATCGATAAGGTCTAATTCAGCTCATTAATATTTAAAATTTAGGAAAATATTTTAATTAATCTATTTTATTGAATGTTACGTAATATGGCTTTATAGTCTTACTCAGAAGAAACTTGTTTCGGAAAACTTAGAAAATTACCAATAAATTTTAAATTTACTATAATTACCGCTTTTTTTTTCTGAAAATGGCGTGTATGGACATCCGTATTTACAAAATCAGCACGTTTAAACACGCAAAAAAATGAAAAATATTTTTTAAATACAAGGGATCACTAAGCTCTTCCATTTATGATGAGCAAATATAGTTTGTTTTTTTTTTGTTTTTTGTATTTAAAAACAATATCATCCAACCGTTACAAATTAATATTAATTAAAATAGAATTTTTAAATATTTAAAGCTTTATAAATTCTAATTAAAATTTTTAGAAAAAATGAAAACAATCCTTGTAAAAATTAATTATTCACCGAAATTTGTTTTTCTTACGTCAATGTCGATAATATATCTTATTTATAAAAGAAATTAAAACGTTTCTAATTAAATGTATTACTTTTATTGCATTTATTTATTTTAGAATTCGGAACAGATTTTCTGTAACTGAAGGACCTGTTTGACAAAAAAAAGTAAAATTCTCAAAGGATTTGTACTTATAACTAATATAAACATTAAGCTCTACAAAAATTAACGTTTCGAAATTTCATAAAATTACATTAATGGTGGGTAACAGATGTAAAAAAAATATATTCTTTTGCAAAGAATTTCTTAGAAAGAAACGTTCCTAAAATAATTTAATTTATTTCTGAGTAAGTCCTGAAAGTTTCGATAATTATCAGAGTTTAGCAAGAATGTCCAAATCAATCAGTTTTTCACCGAAAAAAATACCAGAAAATTTCCTATATTAATTTGTCTCCATTGACTCAAGAAAATCAAAATTTTTAGCCAAAATTTCAAGGTTCTAAAAAGGATTAAAAGATATAATTTAATGATCAAAAAATCCTTCCTGTTAATAATAACAAAGATTCTGACGATAACACTTTGTTTATGTTAAATTTGGTATATTTTTTCATCGCGTGTGCTCATTTTTTAGAGAATCTTTGGAGGTGTATATATATATATATATATAGGCAGCAAATTCTCTTTTAGGAATGTCTGATTAAATAATTTACCGACATTATGTTTGCTTATTTTTAATAAAATCCGTTCATACACACGGATAACCTTCCGTGTATGGCAATTACATGATGTGAGAAATGTGCTATAACTATGAAAATCGTTTTCATTTTCCATTTTCCAAGTACTTTCAACCTTCTTCCGAGATCATCTTCAGGGGTGTACGTAGTAATACAAAATTGTGTGTTGTTCTCGGATACAAGTAGTAACACAAAACTGTTTTTTGTTATCCATTACTGTAATTTATCTTTTTGCTTTCTTGAAGATGGTCTCTTATACTACTAATAAATATACATTTTCATAGATGTGTATTTGGGAAGCAATCTCTTTTTTTAATACTCATTTTGTTAAACAAGACTGACAACGTACAAGGTTTTAATATTGTTCTTGTATTAAAACAAATGTTTTCTTTTTTGAACTAAATAAGTATAGAAATTGTCCAAATGTTTGTTGATGCTGAACCCGATTAGCCATTTTCAAGGATTTTTAGTTATAATTACGATAATAGTAAGTAATTGTTATTGTAGTAGACCAGTCATGAACCGCATTCGGTCCGTTTAAGTTCATAAGGAAAAATAACGTTTCTTAAAATTTTATTTTGTTTCGTTCTCACTTGTTCACTCACACACTCTCTCATACAGATAACTACATACACAAACAATGATTAATTACAATGTTTATTGAATTTTGTAAAAAAAAAAAAAAAAAAAAAAAAATGGGGGAAAGTAATGTTGTCAACATTTTAAACCATTGGCGATTTTCACTAAGGAAGCTTATACGTGTAAACATTTTTTGCTTTTGAAACGGAAAACGTTCAAAAGAAATATTTTCATTTTCAAATGAATTAGAAGTAAATCACAAGCAACGTCATGTTATAATTTAAATTACACTATCATCAGTGATAATATTATACCAAGACTTTATTTATTTTAGTTATAAAAAAATCTTTTCTAAAAAATAATTTTCCTACCATTTTTAAGATACTTACGTACATGATTTTCTGTAGTGAAAATAGCTGAGGTAGATACTACGAAAAATTAACTTAAATCTTTTTTAATAGTGCGGCCTGCCTTGTGATAAACAGATGAGCCATAGATCATGTGGCTCACTTCACGAAAAATGTCACCCATGCCTGCTGTAGACAGTCTAACTAAAAGTTACTGAAAAGTAGCCATATTCTTTTGGCGAGCTTTTGTTGCAATTCTCCAATTACTATATTTGTCTTTGTCATATTGAAAACAAAATCTGTCAAAAAATCAAGAGAAGCCTGACATTTGTGTCTGGTATATAGACAATATTTTCATTAGAACGAACAGAAGAAATAGAAGACCTTAAAATTACATTCGAGAAATCTTTATGCAGTTGAACTTTGTTGTCACTTAATCTGAATTATAAACCTCCAGTTAATAATAGTGGTGGGTATACTTGTATTCTCATTGAGCAAATAATAGCAACGAATAAAGCATCCATAAGCACACACTCTCCCCCACTCAGCACTATATCTTTTCATCCCTTTCTCTTTTCTTCTGACAATTTCATTTTTCTTACTCTCTTTATTTCATTCTTTTCTTTCCCCTTTTTCTGTCACTTTAACTGTTTCTCCTTCTCTCTTTCATTCTTTTGTCTTTTCTTTTGCTACTCTCATATTTAACATTCTATCTATCTATCTATCTATCTCCACCTCTCTTTAATTTACTCCCTTGTTTGTTTTTTCACCTGCCAGTCTTATTTGTTTTGTTTCTATCTCTCTTTTTTATTCTATCTCTCCCAGTTTATCAGTTTCTCTTTCTCTGTATTTCATTCCTTTTTGTTTCTTTCTGTTTTTCTATTTCACTGTCTCTGTATTTCATTCCTTTTTTTTTTCCCTAATACAGTGTAACCCGGATATAAGAGAAACCCGAATATAAGAGAGATTTTCTCTGGTCCCAAATTAGAGCCTGTGTTAATGTATATAAAATAGACCAAACCCGGATATAAGAGACTTCTCTGGTCCCGACAACTCTCTTATATCCGGGTTACACTGTACCACTCTTTTCGTCTGTTTTTCTCTCTCTTTCATTTTTGTCTGTTTCTATCTACCCCTCTCTTTATTTCATTTGTTTTTCTTCTACCAGTCTCATTTTTGTCTTTTTCTCTCTTTCTCCCAGGCTTTCTTATTTAGTTGTTGTCAAGAAAAGACTTTGGCGCTATTTCCATAACATCTCATTTTCACCAATTTCCTCCTCCTCAATAAAGCAGCACACACACACACACAGAGAGAGAAAGACGTGCATGTGTGCGTACACTTGCACAAATAAAAACGAAAGACACCCAAAAAGCCTTTCTCAATAGAGAATTGGCGGGAATTTCCGTTTTTCAAAGAAAGAAACAAAACTGAATAACACAATTTCCACCCCCGGGCTACACACGGCTGTTGTGTCAGGCACCGCCAATTTCAAGATTAGGTCAACACCAGCAGGAGACCCGTGGTGAGGGTGGAACCACAAAGCAGCTGGCTACCCGTTGTGGTAGTGGGAATTTGTTTGGCCTCTCAAAGACTTACGAGCCGAAAGATATTTTTAATGGTTCTTTCTTTTTATTTCTCTTATTATGATTATACTCATTAAGTGAGCACAACAACAATAATAATAATAAATGCTAACTACAGGCTTTTGTTGAATATCAAGTGACAACAAGACTCCTCAACGACCCACTGAAAGTAATACGGTTCTGACCCGCCTCATTTTCCCTCGGATTTATAGTTTTTCTAAACAATTTTCAAGGGTTTTCGCGGCTGTTCCAAGACCCCCTACAGAGAGTACTGGACCCTATATACTGTTTTCAGATTTAATCCATATTTTAGCTTATAAATCGTTATATTATAGAAAAATCCATATTGTGCGAAGGATCAATTTTACAATACTAAAGTTCCTGATTTGCAGGGAATATATTCTACAACCCCCAGACAATGTCTGAAATTTCGATTAATAAAGAACCCGATATATACAATGATTTTCTTACACATGTATTCTTATGATAAAGTAAAAAGTTTAAGTTATAAATTACGCATAATAAGAGATTACCAACAATAACTAGTAATAAAATAGAATTATAACAATACGGTAATAAAGGTAATATTAGCTGTTCTTTTATGAAGAAATATTCAGCATTCATTGACCAAGCAGTCAGTTACCGTCAGTTGAAATTTATCAAACCTTTCTCTTAAAACAGTTTTTCAAGAAAATCGGTCTCAAGTCCTATCATATGGGAAGAAAATGATTTACTACCGACACCGATGTTCGAGCGTGACATTCTGGATTTATGAATATATGTTTTTCATCAAGTGTATAAATAACAGTGTCAGGCTACTGACTGCAGTGATTATTGAGTGACTACTGAGTGGAACTATCCAGTCGAATTAGTGTGAATTATTCTGCGCCGATGATTTGGGCTTTGATTAAGGATTTACCGGACGTTAATCCGAGTCGCGCTACTAACAAGATATTCACCGAAATGGTTAAGTATCTTTTGGTTGACTTTTACTTCTTTGTTCTTGTTAAGTGTTTGCGGTTGTAATTCAATACTGTTTTATCTTAGCATTGATGTCTTGAGTTATACTTAATTATTTACGGCCACCCTACGTCACAAAAAATTCGCTAACTGGTATCGCTCGTTCTAGCAATGATAAGGTTTTCCTTCCTAACCTTTTATTTGAAATAGTAGAGAACGTCAACATCTTTATATCATTATTTTCTTTTCGAGTTACATGTACTATCCATTTTAGTTGTTGTTTGTGTTGAAAGGCTTCAAATGTTTCTGTTATTTAGTACAGTTCTTTGTGATTGTGTAGCGCCAGTCCACGAGGTTCTAAGAATGATGGTCCTCTCTAAGATCTACAGGCTTCGTTCACTCAAAACTATTCTTAATCATTGATCTGAGAAAACGATTGTATACAGCTGACAGTTTAGATATTTCTGAACAGGTTTGGCGCCATGCATGCCATCCATATTAAAATTTCGATCTGACGAGGGTATTTAATAAGATAACTTGAGTTTTTATGTTAATGTTTCGGTTTTATAGTAATTTGCGGTGTTGGACAAAGCTACTCCTCGCGTTGTCTGTTCTATGTCTTATTTCTATTATTTAAACCTATTTTTACACTTTTATAATGCTTTTTACCCTAGTTTCGGGGTTAACTATTTGCCCATAGCTGGGACCCTAACAGGTGCTACCACCCCGGGTCAGGGTGGACCGAGGAACACCAGCAATTAAGAGGTGGTTCCACGCTCCTCAAAACCTCTTGATCAAAGGCCTTGCTGTTGGACGTAGTTTATCGTCTTACCCTGGACGCGGATGTAGTTTATCGTCATACCCAGGACGGCCATGTACCGAGGTATTTGAAGTGTTTAGTATTTACTACCTCTATATGACACTCAGGGTATGTGCTATCACTGCTTACATTCCAATTTCAGATCATAGTTTCTGTTTCAGAAAGAGTAATAAAAACTTGTGTTAAAGAGAGAAGATTCGTTCTTTACCGTAATCTGATTCGGCACAAGATTAAAAATTATCTAATAAGAAAATAATTATAATAATTTAGGTACCTCCACGAATTCAATATACGTAACGTTTAAAATGAATTTTAAAAAAAGAAAAAAATTTCTTGAATCTTTCATTCTAGCTTTAATTGAAAGCTAAAGAATTTAACATTCACTATTTCCAGTAAGCAAAATACCTTGTGGTGTATTTCAAACAGAAATTATATAGATCGAAATTTTTTTTTTTCTTCTTTCAATAAAATCGATAAAAATGGCTAATAATTCTTGGATTTTAATGAAGCTTTTAGGACTTATTCACAAATGAATTAAATTCTTTTTGAAATTTTTTTTTTTTTTTAGAAAACCTTGTAATTTTTTTTTTTTTACATATGTCCCCCACCACTTAAATTCATAAAATTTCGAGAAATTAAATTTCAATCTCAAAATTGTTTTTATTAGTTAAAAGCCGGGCACCTTGGATAATATAAATCACTTTTTTTTTTTTTTTTTTTTCAAAGTACTACTCATTTCCCTAAAATCTGCTCCGAATCGTAAAATAAAAAATAGAATCAAACTATAACATTATTTAATCAGAAAAGCTTTTTATAAATAAGATTTATTAAGGGCATAAAAATATTATTATAAATAAGATTTATTAATTAAAAGAATTCGATAAATAATGAATTTCTTCAAGCATTCTTATTTATTTTTTTAAATTATAATAATTTATAATATATATATAAATTGTTTAAAATTCTGCGTTACTCCAATCCGTTTAGGTGATATTGTTATTAAGTGAAAACTATATTTACGAATCAAATATTGAAAAGCTTAATAAAAGTCGTTTTGCACTAAGATTTTTAAAATGATTTTTTATTTTTTTATTTTTTATTTTTTTATTTTTTATTTTTTAGTGTAGAAACATTCCCATTTTTCGAAGTATAGTAGTCCATCACGTGTTTTAAGAGTTGTCCTCCCTGAAAAATTTGGCTGTCTGTCTTTCATTATTCATTTCTGTGTTTCATTGTTTGCATCTCAACAGGCCTTGCAAATCATCCCTTCAGAATTTTAATCTTTTTAAAATTTTAAGTAATTTTTCCTTTTTTTTAATTCCTATTTCACTCAACATTTTTATCTTATGTGTTGGTCATACTTCAATTGAGTACCTTTTTTTTAGTTTCACTTGTTTAAGAAAGACCCTAGAGACGGAACTAATATAACTCTACTAAAAAATAATTTTTACTTTAACTTAAATTAAATTTCTTATTTTTTAATTTGCGTGTCACATTATCTTTACTTTAACTCTTATTTCATAAAAATAATGTTTTTTTTTAGTAGTTTTTTCTTTAAATTTTAAGTTTTTTCTTTTTTTGTAAGAGTTATTTTGTTAAAAACGAAAAGCTATAAAGCTAAAGTAAGTAAAATTCAATAAAGTACTATTTTCAGCAATTATCTAATATGTTAATTTTAAAAAAATACTAGGTGGTTAAAAGCCAAAAACAAAGCGTTCACTTAGATTTCGTAAATTTATGTCAATTTCTGGCCAACCATTCTTAGCTTTTCAACAAGTCAGGCTGTCAATAAATCAATCAACACGTCAAAAAAACAAGACCCCGTGGTTAAGAAATTTCTTGTATACGACGTTTCATGCTATAAGTAATATTTGTTTCAAATCAGATTAATTTAACTTTAAATTTGCTAATTTTTCTCAAATAACGTGCCACAAATATATATTTTATTTTTGAAAGATTTTTAAAACTTTTGTTTACAAATGTTTCAAAATAGCTGATTTTTATCGATTTTCTGAAAGCAACGAAAAATTTGAGATTCCAATCAACATAATTTCTATTTGAAATACACCAGAGAATTTTGCTTACTGGAAATAGTAATTTAATCATCTAGTTTTCAATTAAAGCTAAAAAGAAAACTTCAAGAATGCTTTTTCATTTTTAAAAATTCATTTTAAACCTTAGGTATCGAAAATTTAGTGGAGATCCCTACTTTGATCTTTCTTCTTGATAATAACAAAGATTTTGACAATGAAATTATATTGAAATTATGTTTGGAACGTGTTTTCATCACGGTATGCTGATTTTTTTTAGCTATTTTGTGGAAGTACCTAAATAATAAACTGTTTTCTTAAGTGACAAATAAAAACTTCGTTCTTGTCGATCTTATCAGCATACGATTTATTTCTTTGCTTATTATATCTGAACTTTCACACTTTACGGATTTTATTTGACATATCTGAATCGCCAGACACAAGAATCTATTTGAAAAGCTGAGAAAAAAATTACAAGAAATATAGATTATCTCATTTTGGTAGATAACGCCTGCTAATAATAGGTCGGACTCATTTAATCTGATAATAATGGGTATGACCCAAAATTAGGCGCGAATTAGAATTCATGTGCCAATTTGGAAAGGCCGAAGTGACTACGAACGAGAGAGACGTGTTTTCAGTCTGCTCCAAGAACAGGCTATGCTGACCACGGGCAAACCTAAATAGTACAAGAACAAGCAGCTAATCGAAGCATAATATGAACACCATTCAGATAAACGTATCATCCATTTCAAACAGACATATGTATTCAGATGTCGTTCCCGATGTTATGACTTTTAATTGTTAAAAGAATACGTTTTTAGCAATCCTCTTATCCACTGTTCCCGTTCTCGTTATGTAATGCATTTCATATATAAAGTATGTATTTTTACAATGTTCAATTATCTCGCTTTGTTCATCAAGGCACGACTCAATTTGGGGAGTCGTTAAATTTCCCACAAAATCTGTTTGGGAAGGATGTTACAATAGCCCAGAACTTATACTGAGAACAAACCGCCTGCATCCGGACAGAAAATGAACTGAGGAGGTACACAAAAACAGGTGAAAAAAAAAAAAAAGCCTATATCACTGGATTTATTCAACCTCTACATCGAGGCTATCCTAAAGGAGTTGGCGATCTTACCAGTATTTAATATTGGTGGGAATAATCTTAACAATATAAGATACGCATATGATACTGTTGATAGTAGACACAGAAAGAAAGCTACAGGACCTACGAGACAAGTTAATAAAGGAAAGCGAGAAGAAGGGACTAACCATCTAAATCCAACCTACCAGCAGCAAGGCCCCTGATCAGCATTTTGTAGGTTTTCAGGAGCGTGGAACCACCTCTTAATTGCTGTTGTTCCCAAGTCCACCCTTTCCGCCAGTATGACCTCTGATCAGGAGATTGGTGGTTTTGAGAAGCGTTGTTCCCAGGTTCACCCTGACTTGCGGTGGTAGCACCTGTTAGGGTCGCAGCTATGGGCAAATAGTAATTCTCTCAAGCAAAAACACTATGAGAGTATAAAAACACATTTTATAGTAAAAATACCAACAATACATTTTTATATTAAAAAGACCGACAATACATATGCAGCAATACATTTTATCTGTAGTTGAAATTGTGTTCAAAATATTTAGATTTCGGTATTAAATAACCCATAGAGGTGTTGATATGCCACTAAAAACCAACCAAACAACCAACACAAACTTTCATGACATTAATCCATATATCATACAATTTCTTAAATCAAGCAAATATAACTTAAAAAACATAAAATCAGTTAAAGAAAAGGCCCTAGATGCTAGCTACGAATGGAGATATCAAAATCAAACACGTAAAGAAGTTTAAATATTTGGGAAATGTTTAAAGTGGGGGGGGGTAAAAATGTGACACCGAAATCCGAAGTTACATCTAGATAGTAGAAAATGCCTTCTAAAAATACTTTAAAGTATTAAGAAACAGGAAAAATTCAGTAGAAACAAAGACGAATATTCAACTGTTATGTAATGTCGATTCTTCTATATGGTAGCGAATTCGGGATAAAAACACGTCGCATACAAAAAGGTTTGAAACCACAGAGGAGTGGTTCTACAGAAGGATACCGAGAATACCATGGACAGTGTGTGTAAACAATGAGGAAGATTTTAAAAAATGGAAACACAGAGCTCATTTATAATTAGAATCAGAAGGAGCTTAAATTTATGAGGCATATAACGAGGAAAATGCTTGGAGAATTTGACACTCACAAGGCATATCGAAACCAAAATGGACAATAAGGAACTGTGAGTAACTTGCCTAAAAAGCTTGTGTAATTGGACTTCAGAATGGAATGAAAAGATGAAGGATAAAAAAACAAACATTGCTAAGACCTACAAAGGAAAAGAAGTTGTAGAAAGCTATTATCGCCCACGTCCTGAGGGAACACGGCACATAGACGTGAAGATGAATTATCCATATCATTTCCCGTTTTGCAACCATTAATAAGTAAAACTTAAGAAACTGTGTATAGGCAGAGTGTTGGATTTTTATCTCTTTTCAAAAACCGCCATTTTAACAGGGAGTGAAACACCATGATAAATTTTCTTGTTTACGACGATGAAATCTGGTCTTTTTGTCAAAATTCAATGATTTGTATGAATTTCAAAGTTTAATCGAATTTTACGGTTTTTTTTTTTTTTTTGGTTTTTTTTTTTTTGGTTTTTTTTTTCTATCTGACAGAATAGTTGTGTGTGCGTAATATGCCTGAATTCTCGGTCAGGTAAAACCTTTTACTAAGCGACCTAGTCGTTGTAGCGGAACTAGATCGTTAAGTGAGGAATGTACATATTTTTCTGCAAAACAATACTTTACAAGTACATTCCTGAGATGGTCACCACCATGAACAGAACATGCAGGAACTCGCCCTCTAATTTCATACCCTGACATTATATATCAGATCCCGGTAGGAAATAGATAAACATCAAATATTATACTGAACACTTGTAAATCAGTTATGTAATAAATTTACTTGGTTTGGTTTACACTATTTACATTATTCGGACTATTGTCCTCATCTTTGTCACCATATTTATTACAACGTTTCGGCTGTTGTACGCTCCGGCCTTCTTCAGGTGGTTGGAATGTCGAACTGAACCCTTTATTTCGTTCACTGGGGTAGACTGTTCTAGTTCCACGTGTCATGTCTAATGGATGTCAGTTATCAGTTATCTCATGTTAATTCCCCTCTCCAAGTTCTCCACTGCCTTAACCAGGTATTGAACTCACACTCTTTGGGCCCTGTCACTAGATCTAACTAACGCCTTTATTCACTGTGCCATGTGTCCTTGTTACGTTGTAATTAATATGGCGTCAAAGATGAGGACAATAGCCCAAATAATGAAAATAATGCTGAACTCTTGTATATCAGTTATGCAATAAATATATTTGGTAATCTGTGTCATCTTTATAATCCAAGATATTTACTGTGTCCCTTTTTTTTCTTTTTTTGTTATTTTCCTTCTTGTTTTTACAAATCCTTTTTATTGCTCTAAGTAAATATATTAACGGTTTAAATAGTTTTCAGTGGATGACATTCCTTACCCAGTTAGGTTGATTTTGTTTATCTTAATTTCTGTACTCCTTGAGATTTCATAAACTGATGGTTTACACTGAAGATTGTATAACGGCCACATCTTCTTTAATACTGTAGCACTTTTCTTATTGTTTTCAAAAGTGTTATTGTCTTGATGGTATCAATTCTTCTTTGGGTCGTTCTTCTATATCCTTTTACAGTAATGCGGGTTTTCCACAGAGTTCTATCCTTGGGTCTATATTGTTCCTAACTGTCATCAATTCTCAACACAACTATCTATTCTTGTTTTAATGGTAAATCTAATTAGTCCGATAAGCTCAAATTGATCTGATCTAAAAAGTGATCTGTTGTTAATTGGGGCAAGTAATAGACTGTTAATTTTAACGCCTCCAAAACGAAACTACTCTCTTTTAATTGTGTTAGAGAACCTTTTTGCCTTAAATCAACACGGCTAATGCTAACCTCCAGAAAAGTGACTCATCGCGTCTTCTCAAGCTAACGTTTTTTGCTGACAAGAAGTGGAAATATTATTTTGAATCAATTGATATGTCTGCTGCTAGGACAGTTGGTTTACTGTGTCGTTCTAGAGAATCGTTTTCTCGCCAGAATATATCTTACACATACATTAAATATTGAAGTCACATCTGATTTGATGTTTCTGCTACATATTTAGTGATTCTTGATAAAATCCAAAGAAGAATTTGCAATGTTATCAGTCCTAACCTGGTATCTCGGCTTCAGTCACTTTTCCACTGCCGTGACATAACTTCCTTGTGTCTTTTCTATGAATGTTTTTATGGTAATTGTCAATGACGTTTCCTCCTTGGTATCTCGGCTTTACGAATTTAAGCACAGTACTAGATTGACAGTTAGGTCTCATTTTACAGTTGAAATTGCTAGATGTAAACGTAAGTTCTATGCTAACGGTTTCTTTGTGGAACTCTCTTTCAATCTCTTACTTTCCAATCAACTTTGACCTTCAAAACTTTAAATGTAATGTCAATCTGACTTCTTATTTCCTGTTCTTTTATCGTTCCCTCTCCTTAATATTGTGATAATCTAGTGATAATCTGATAATCTTTCATAGTAACTACCTACGTCATAGTGACTTTATTACGTTGTTTGGGGTGGAATGATTTTAAAAATCCCAGCTTCTATCAGTTACTAGCAGGAGAGCCCGGCGTTGCCCGGGGATGTAACAGTAAGAGATAGATCAAGTACCGACCATCATAAAGACTGAAAAATAAAATTGACAAAGATTATTGCTTAAGGTTGACGGACACGCATGTCTTAATTAGTTTTTTTTTTTTTTTACGAATTAGTGAAACCCAAATTCAAGCAAAAACATTGTTTTCAATCGTTATGAGTCTACCGATTGAATAGAATTTTATTATAAACAATTGTCTTGTAAATGGAATTTTTAAAGCATTCTGAATGTAAAAATAAAGAAAAAAGTGTGCAAGACAATAAGAAACACTACCTGCCAAAAAAAAGTGAAGTTTTGTTGAAATCGGTTGAAAATGTAGGAAATCCGATCCAATATATAAACGTACAGACACACACACCCACAATCTGCGTTTTATAATAAGTAAGATGTACCATGTGATACATGACTGGCGAGGCAGATTTTTCCCGCAGTAGGTTGCCCTTTCTTTCTGCAATCAGTTTCCATCCAACACTATAGAACCCGGTCTGTCCTGCTATTTAACCATAGCTGGGGGGTGGAGAATAGTGGATTCATACCTTTCCCAAGGGTATTAGCACGTAAGTGAATGTAATGGATTTGACTGGAATTACTCTCCGAGACGCGATCCATTACTCCACCGCCAGCTTGTATACTATTATTATTTATTGACTGATTAAGAAAGAAACCCGCCAACAAAGTGACACTAGAATATCCTAAGCTCAATGTGCTCATCATGACACCCATGCTAATGGTATACCAGTCACAGGCATCACAACCAAACGTGCGCAATATGGTGAAAAATCAGCGTATAGTATACCTGGATCTCACCAGTAAGGTTATGTATAGGCCGTATACATATCCTTACAGGTGAGATCCACTTAGAAATAACATAAGATCGAGTCGCCAAGTCTGTTCAAATGGTCGCCGATAAAGAATGTTCTTAAATATCTAGATGTGAAGTCGCCTTGACTGTCTCATCTTAGAAATTTAAAAACAAATTCTTTTTGATACTGAGTCTTGATCCTACCCAACAAAATTCATAGGGGGTCCAATTTACACTATTTACATTATTCGGACTATTGTCCTCATTTTTTCCGCCGTATGTATCACAACGTTTCGGCCGTTGTACGCTCCGGCCTTCGTCAGGTGGTTGGTAACGCCTTTATCCACTGTGCCATGTGTTAGATCCAGTGACAGGACCAAAACAGTGTGAGTTCAATACCCGATTAAGGCAGTGGAGAACTTGGAGAGAGGAATTAACAGGAGATAACTGATAACTGACATCCATTAAACATGGCATGTGAAACTAGAACAGTCTACCCCAGTGAGCGAAATAAACGGTTCAGTTCGACATTCCAACAGCCTGAAGAAGGAAATATGGCCACAAAGATCAGGACAATAGTCCGAATAATGTAAATAGTGTACATAATACCTCATCTCAGAAATATAGACAGATACTTGGGGGGGTCCAATTTGTTATATAAACTGGACAAGTTTGAAAAAAAAAAGTTTATTTCTGTTCGTAGTGCCGATTGTACAATTTCAACTAGAAAAGGATATAAATAATAATTCTACATCTTAAAAAAAAAATCAGATAAAAAGCAAAGAAATTAAAATATTTTGCTTTTTTTCTGCCTTTATTTCGCTTTCTGCCTATTCTTTCTTTTTTTCTTTTCTTTTGCTTCCTCTATAATCTCTTCCGTTTAACACCCCCCGCCCCCCACACCGGTCTCCCTTCTATTTTTCCTTTTTTGTTGTTGTTGTTATTTTCTTCTCCCGCCTTTCCTTTCTTTCTTCCTTCGACCCCATTCCCTGTTTCTTTCGTCGACCTGCTTCCCACAAAACCCTAGCATTCCACTATCAAAGTATTTCCCATCTATACTCTCTGCCAAGTCAGCTTCAAACTGACCCGTTTGACAAGAAACTTTGAAAGATGATAAGGATGTATTTTGGCGGGACGACAAAAACAGTTTTCGTGGAGAAACACTGGAGAAATTCTAGGGTGGGAATCTCGCCCAGGACGATTTTTCTTTAAAATCAAAAATAGCATTTCAGTTCGACAGATGTGATTTAAAATATATATAATTGAAATCAGTTGCCACTTGTATAAATAAGTCACGAAGAAATGATTTATAAAGAATAACAAATTAATCATGAATTTATAATGATAAGTATTTTTGTATTAGTTAAAGGGAAGTAGAGTCGCTAAAACAAAGCTGGAACGATTGCGCTTACAGACAGCATCAGTTGGACTAAGTCCAACTGATGCTTAGAAGCACAATGAAAAAATGTTAGCAACTAGGGTTAGAGATACTGCTTTTAATTTTTAGTAACACAATAAATTCATATGGTAATCGTAATATTCCTTACCGGGAAAATATTCAGTATTCATTGACCGAACAGTTAGTGTTACCTACTGTCGGCTGAAATTTATAAATCAGTCAGTTATGTGCCATGCGTGATACACGCTGAGGCGATCATGTATCTTTCAATACATGACGGACGAGACAGATTTTTTTTTCTTGCAGTAGGTTGCCATTTCTTTCTGCGGTAGACCAGTTGTCTGTCCTGCTATATTACCAATAGCTGGGGGCGGGGGGAGAAGAGGATTCATACCTTTCCCAAAGGTATTTACATTACTCTATTCTCTCGGTAATGCTTGTCTTCATTCCTGACCACTGACAATACCTCTCTTCCTCATTTTCAATGCGTTCTTATAGTAAAATCATTAGTAATCAGTCAGTCAGTTATATGCCATGCGTGATATACGCTTTGGCGATCATGTATCTTTCGATACATGACTGACGAGGCAGATTTTTTTTCCTGCAGTAGGTTGCCATTTCTTCCTGCAGTAGACCACTTGCCATCCAAAGCTATAGAACCCAGTCTGTCCTGCTATTGACCCATAGCTGGGCGGGAGAACAAGAGGATTCATACCTTTCACAAGAGTATTTACATTATACATACTCTATTCTCTCAGTAATGCTTGTCTTCATTCCTGACCACTGACAATCCCTCTCTTCCTCATTTCCAATGCGTTCTTATAGTAAAATCATTAGTAATCAGTCGGTTATGTGCCATGCGTGATACAAGCTTAGGCAATCATGTATCTTTTGATACATGACGGACGAGGCAGATTTTCCCGCAGTAGGTTGCCATTTTTTTCTGCAGTAGACAAATTGCTATCCAAGGCTACAGAACCCAGCTAGCTCCCTATATCTGGTGGGGGAAGAAAGAAGGATTCATACCTTTCCCAAGTGTATTAGCACGTAAGAATGTAATTCATCCGAGTGGATTTCGAACTCGGCTCTCCGAATCCTCAATCCGAGCTACTATCCATTACTCCACCGTGCCTATTAAAAATAATTTTTCGGGAAAATAGGTTTCTCATGTCCACTAACTGTTATCGTTCTTTCCAGTATTGACCGGGGGATGTTTTTTCCTAACCTTTTATTTGAAGTAGTGTGGAACATCAACATCTTCATTCGATCGAAACCATTTTTAATCATTGATCTGAGGAAACAGTTGTTTATACTTGTCAGTTTAGAGACATTTCTGAAGGGGTTGGGTGGTGTGCATGCCATCAACATCAAAATTTCCATCAGAGGAAGCTATTTAAGAACGTGACTGGTGTCCTTAGATTTATTTTTTTTGTTTTGTAGCATCTTGTGGTGTTGGGCGAAACTACTCCCTAACGCAGTTTATTCAGTGTTCAATTTCTTTATCTCTCATAGTAAATATAGTTACCCCTTTATATTGTAAATATAAGGTTATAAAATTAATTAGAATTTCAAAAACTTATTTAACACATTTCACAGTTCATTTCCAAACGGATTTTCGACTATTATGTTAGTCTTTAAATTTCTTAAAATACTCCATTTAATTCTTAGACTTTTCTTATGTCTCTCCCTAAATTTCCAATAGTAGCTTACTAGCTTCGTGCTTTACTTATGCTACGGAATTCTAAAAGATGAGGTGTGATTGTACCACCTCCTCTTGAACTGGCCCTCAGTACAACGAGGCATTAAATGAGGCATTTTAAGAAATTTAAAGACCAACATAATAGTCGAAAATACGTGTAGGTTATGGCAAGAAGAGAAACTGGCTATATAACAATACAGTGTAACCAGGATATAAGAGAAACCTGGATATAAGAGAGATTTTCTCTGGTCCCAAATTAGAGCCATACTTACCTAAGCAAAATAGACCAAACCCGGATATAAGAGAAAACCGGATATAAGAGACTCCTTCTCCGGTCCCGACAACTCTCTTATATCCGGGTTACACTGTATATAAAAACAGCAATGAATTATTGAACGGGAGGTCAGAGATCATGACCAAATGCAGACAGTTTAAGAAGTTCAATTTGGAATTATTTGAACCCGGTTAAAGTTAGAATTTTTTTTCTTCTCCTTCACTACTTCCGGTTTCGAAAGTGCTTAAGTTGTTGAGCTCCGTATAGTTCATTTGCCGAACAAACAACCTGAGGAGACCATAGATGTCGAAACCGCGGTAGTGTCCTCTGGTCAGCTTTCATCCTTTCTAAATATTAAACAACTCTACAAGTCTGGTCTTCCGACTTTTGTATTGAGCACTTTTAATACGTTCAGTAATATTTTACTATTTGTGTTACCCAGGCATATATATATATATATATATATATATATATATATATATATATATATATATATATATAGGGTGTGCGTTTTCTATCTAAATTCTTTATATGATCCTCAATAAAAGAGATGGTGAAGCTAGAGACACTTCTCCAGATACTCTGACCTAAGTGTAGATCTATATGCAAATAAGCCCATATTTTATGCCACAAGTATTGTGCTAGTTAACTAATAATCCATAAAATAATCCCACTGATTCTCTCCTTATTAATCTGGATATCTACCCATTAATCTTAAGTCGCTTTATTTACAGTCTTTTTATACCGCCCAAACGATAGATTATGTAGCCTGGATCATGTGAGATACATTGTCTATGACACCAGGAATGGCTTGTCCATAACAAAGTGCTGGACAGATAACTTGGGTTCAGCTCTCGGTCAGAGATAGCCCCCATAGGTCAACATTAATAAGCCTGGTCACCTGGTCGAATTCCCCCACCCTCTCTCTGATCGTTTCTTTTTAATCTCGCCTCGGGAAGTAACCACAGATGGCTGATCGATAAACACGCATAAAAACTTTTACCCTACAGGTTTTTAATGGATGTTCATAAATTAAGAAACCGTAGTGGGGACTTATGCGCAAAAATAAGGAATATTGATTATTTTATATAATGTTTTTATTGAATGTTGCATTTATCAAATCTTTTTACCCCAATCAAGGTAATAAAGCCACTATGACACAATTTTGAATTTTGTTAAAGAATATGAGAAAACACACTATTAAGGAGAGAGAACAATAAAAGAAGAAGAATTAAGAACACAGAAGATAACGACTGACATTGCATTTAAATTTTTGAAGATCAAGTTGACTGAAAAGCAAGAAGCCAGAAGAGTGTTCCACAAGCGAGAAGTGTGAGAGAAGAAAATATTAGCATAGAACTTACGGTTACATCTAGTGATATGAACTGTAAAATGAGACCTTTCCGCCAATCTAGTACTGCGCTTAAATTCATAAAGTCTATGTACCATAAAGCAAAGTAATATTTATTTTGTTTTAATACAAAAATGTGACATAAGGCAAAAGAGTGGGGTGATAGCGGAAGGCTGGTTTTCAATCTTTTTTTTATCTTAAACTTAGCGAGCCACAATTACTGACCGAAACATACTACAGTATTCCATACATCAAAATATTAGGTTGGCGCGAAAATAATGACGTAATAATGTCGTTTTTTGACGTATTTTTTAACGTCAAAAAACGACATTATTACGTCATTATTTTTGCACCAACCTAATAACACATTCTTACTTACCATTCTTACTACAGCCACCATAATACCTCAAAGTCTCTATGTAGCACTAACTAAGTTCCATATGTAAAATGTGTCTGGGGGATAACAACTTTTAAAAATGAAACCCCAATGAATATTTACAATGAAGACAATTTATATACAAGAAACTAATCAAAATAGTGTTAGCAATAAAAAAATATATATAAAGAAAAGTTCATCAGAAGAATTATCATGAAAGTATTTATAGAAAAGGTACAGGGAAGCTACGTTACGATGGTGGAAAAATGACTGAAGCCGAGATGCAAGGTCAGGACCAATAACATTGCAGATTCTTTGGATTTTGTCAAGAATAAGAGTACCAGACCAGATGTTGAAGCAATATCGAAAGCAAGGACGAATGGTAGGCATTTATGGACACTGTTCCGATAATTAAAATGAGCCACAGGGAAACAAATAATAAATGTTTGATGGCACTTATATTAAACAAAATTTCAATATATATCACATTAGTCTATAGAAAAAAAGGTCAAATTTTTCAAAAATTCGGCACAAATATTGAGATCATAATTGTCCTTATGAGATGATTTATATTTCAAAATCTATGAAGAAATAGTTTGTTTTTTTCTTTCTTTTTTTTTTTTTTCGGTAGAAGAATTTAACTTATCAATATTTAAAACAAATACGAGGTGCATTCCAGATGTTTTGAGACTTTTTAGGAGAGGCAATTATCACTGTCCTAAACTATTATAATTTTAGTATATCATTATCATAAGCTGATCTAATAACTTTTGTTATTCCAGACTCAAAGAGATGGCTGTAACAGCTCTTTGAACACACCCTACTTAAAAACTGTTTATAACCGCTTAGTTTGCAGAATACAGTCGGGATGTGAAGACAATTTCGAAGCTCGCTAGGCAATAAAGTTTTATGTTAACCTGGGCAGAAATGCTACAAAAACTTATAAAATGCTCCAGACTACTTATGGATTAATTTGTATGAGCCGAACATTTTTTTTTGTTCTTATATTGCTCAGTGACAAACAGAAGAAAATACACATTAAGTGGCAAAGATGAGGCATCAAAACTGTCTCTCACCCTCCCTAGAACACAAACCTTGCTCCCTGTAACTTTTGGTTGTTCCCCAGTCTGAATGAGAGCCCCAGGAGCAGTGGTTTAAGAGACATTGAGAAGATGAAGTAGGCTGTGACAGATCCTGGACAACTTTACTTTGGATGACTTCCATAAGGCCTTCACGAAATGGTTGGAGGGCTACAAGTCAGAGGATCCTACTTTGAAGATTAAGAGTTTTGTACTTCTTTGAATTTGATAAATGTCTCTCCTGAAAAAAATTCTCAAATCTTCTGGATTGAACCTCGTATATATAAATTCTACCAAACTCTTTAGACAATAAAATTGTTTAAAATTATATATTTCTCATGTAGGCAATATTCTCTCTTAATTAATTCTGCTATATACTATTAATAGCATTCCACATCATATACATTAACTGCCATTACAATTCGTAACAGTATCTATCTATATATATATATATATATATATATATATATATATATATATATATATATATATAATTCTGTGACTTCCGAAACCAAATTTTGAGGAGAAATACAAACAGGTAAGCGGGTACAAAGTACAGTTGGATTTACTAGGGTGCGTAAAAACCACCAAGTAAGGTTTTTGTTAGAGTATTTTTCCAAGTAAATCAACTTATTCAAATTTCAACGATTGCTTTGCGAAATTGAACAAAACGTAGAACTTGTAAATCTTGACAAAAATCTTAGCGATATACTGGGGATTTCAACAGTTGCCAAAAATTCTAGTATTTAAAAAAAAAAAAAAAAAAAAAAAAAAAAAATGGGTCATTACAGCAGAAAGCTAATAATTTGGATTTCTACAAGACTTTTTTGTCATTTCGTGAGCTCAAATAATTGAAAGGCACCAGAACTTATTGTAGGCCTTAGTATTCAAAGAAAGTTGAATCCAAATGTTTGGTTAAAATGAAGACATGTTTTTACAATAAGACACTAAATTCTTCACAAATGAACCAATTATGACATTTTGTTGGTTCGGACTCAATTTTATGAACATGACCAAAATATCGCACCTCATTGATAAAATTAGGACTAAATTAGTGCCATTGAGACAGGACAATTTTATTATCCTGAATTGGGTCGCAGTTGTTACCTTTTGATTTTAGATTTTAATGAAGTGGAGTAATGGATAGCGGCTCGGATTGAGGAATCGGAGTAGCCGAGTTCGAATTCCAGTCGAATCCATTACATTCACTTACGTGCTAATACCATTGGGAATGGTATGAATCCTAAACTTCGCCCACCTCCAGCTATGGATAAATAGCAGGACAGACCGGGTTCTATAGCCTTGGATGGCAACTGGAAAAAATCTGCCTCGTTAGAAAGATACATGATCGCCGAAGCATATATCACGCATGGCACATAACTGAATGATTAGGGGATTTCTAGGGTTACATTTTTAGGTTTACTACTAGAAAACAATGTTTTCTTGTCAATACACTTAAGATTTTTTTATCATTAAGGTTCTTAACATATGACGTTATTTTATTTTAGTCTGTACTTTTATCTGCGCGACTGAACAAGTTAGTGTACAATAGATTCTCCAAAGACATCTATTTTATTTATTTTTATTAGCATTCAATTTACAATGTTAACTGTATCGACTACACAATTCCCTTGATGGAAAGCCGGTTACTCTTCGACAGCGTCTAACAAAAGAAAGATTGTTATCAGTGACAATTCTTTCTTTTATCTTCAAATTCGCACGAACGCCGCTGAAGATGGAGACAGCAACACGACAAAAGGTAGACGACAGACAGTCGAATGTTAAGAGAAAAATATATACATTTTCTGATTTTATGTATAAAGCAACTTTTCTTTACAAGTTCGGCGACACAGTAACTCAATGACTGGAAAAATATGGCTTTAAAGTCACGTCATAAGACAACTGCCTACCGTAAGTTCTTTAACTTAGTCAAAAGGCAATTCGTAACTTTATAGTTTATATCAATAAATCAACAACAAAAAAACTGCACCACATGTAGTGCATTACAATAGATTGCTTGCAGTTAACAACCGTTTACAATATATTAACCTCAAGAGAATTGTCTGTTGGTGAGCCTTAGAATATACCGTGTGCATCGGCTGCAGATGGGACTCGACCGTAGATCGGTTGCCATCCAAGGCTATAGAACAGTCTATTAAGGAGTCGATCGTAGTCGGGATCATCGAGTCAATGTGAACGATCCTTTCCTTGGTTGTATAGTATGTGCTTCGCCAGGGCTACATACAGTTTTGAATTTAGAGTTTTCTTTCTCCTAGACCGGTTGCCACCCAAGGGTATAGAACCCAGTCTGTTCTACTATTTACCCATAGCTGGGAGAGAGGGGCGAAGAGTTGAATTCATAAATTTCTCAAGGGTATTAGCTTATAATTGAATGCTATGAACTCAACTGGAATTCGAACTCGGCTCTCCGATTCCTCAACCCATTACTCTATCGTGCCTCACCCCCAATATAGGCTTCTTATGATATTTTGTATAATCCATCCTTATGGACTCGTTCAAAACAAACTTTTCTACGGTTCAAAAGTTTGAGGTGAACCCTGGTAATTATTTAAATTGACCTAAAAAGTAGTTGTTTTCTAATTGAAAATAAGAGAAAATTATTATACATGATTAAAAAAAAAAGTGAGACATGGTTTGTTTTTGTTTTTTATTAGAAATTTTATTATGACCAAAAGAAAAAAAAATTTTTATGATTAAATTTTGTTCTCGTCAAAATATCCTCCTTTAGCTTTATGTCATTCGTTGAAAAAGTTTCTCAAAGAAAATTTGGTATTCGTTGCAAAAGTTTCTCAAAGTATAAATTTAATAATTGATTCCATTCTTTTTTCTTTCTTTTTTTTTCAATGACTCATTTTCCTTTTTTATTTTTATTTTTTTTACTCTTCTGTCATGTACATCTTATGCTAATTCTATGAGTTGCCTTTATGTCTATCGTTATTGACTCTAGCGCAAAATGGACGTATGTCTCCCTTTCTGATGATTCATATTCAATATTAAATAACGTAACAAGGTTTGAGCTGTTGTTATACCCACTAATCTAACTAATCCTAAAAGATTAGGAGTTCATCATCATCATCATCATCCCCTTGACTTTTGTAATCGTAGTTGGGGGGGATCTGAATGCAGAAGCCACACTAACTCATTTCCACAACAGTCTATCAACGGCAGCCATCAGCAATTCTGGTACAGTCAAACCCGTCTATTGTTTGACATTGTCCAACCAGCTTTTTATGTTGGCGCCCTCTCCTACATCCACATTCAACGGTGCCTTGCATCATGGTCTTGTACAGGCAGTCATGCCTTGTAATGTGTCTAAACCACGCCATTTTATTAGGATTTAGAATACACTAAATCGAATAGCCTACTTTTGATTATTATTTCAGCTCGCAACCAAGATGGAAATCATTATTAGAGTAGTAATATCAGAGAAAATAGCTTACCAACCATTTCTCATTTGTGAGCTGCTCCAACTGGTGTCCATAACGTCCAGAAATTATATGAACACTGGCAAGAAAATGATATTTCCAAACGGGCTAAACAATAAATTGTAAGTGATCCTATAGAAAATTCATCAAACAAAACGTACACTATTTACATTGGTCGGACTATTGTCCTCATCTTTGTCGCCATATTTATCACAGGCCGTTTCAGGTAGTTGGAATGTCGAACTGAACCCTTTATTTCGCTCGCTGGGATAGACTGTTTTAGTTCCACGTGCCATGTCTAATGGATGTCAGTTATCTCCTGTTAATTCACCTCTGCCAGTTCTCCACTGCCTTAACCAGGTATTGGACTCAAAATCTTTGGGTTCTGTCACTGGATCTAACTGAAGAAAGCTGGGGCGTACAATGGCCGAAACGTTGTGATAAATATGGCAACAAAGACGAGGACGATAGTCCGACCAATGTAAATAGTGTACATAACACCTCATCTCAGAAATATAAACAGATACCAAACAAAAGGTGTTTGTAAAACTGCGCAAACAATAAAGCCCGTTACAGCATATATCAAAAAGATCCACTTAAAACATCTTGATAATTCTCAGGTATTATTTGGGCGAGAAAAGTCAAATTAAACATAAAAAATAAGCAAATTGCTATTAAGCAGAGATGATCCTTGATCTACGAAACAAAATGTTATCTTGACGGACGAAAAGTCTCTTTAATCCTGACGGACCTGACAACTACAGCTTGCTTGCTTTTGCTATGATCTAAGATGTGAAACACCTGTAGATGCGTTACAATTTTGTTAATGCATTAGAGTTGTAGTAGTAAATTTTAATACATAAAATAAAAATATTTCTTAAATCCCCTAAACCGTATCACCTACTTATCATCCCCTTAAACACCTTATTAATATTAACACCGGTCCCTGTACCAATGCTAAGGGCAATCCTAATCGCACTTATTGACCTTAATATAAACCCAGAGAAAGAGGGCTTCGAGGTCAGTTCTATCTACCCTTTCACCAGAAAGCGAGACAGACTGGTTCACTAACAACCAAAGAAATAATGAGGACACTGCTTACAACAACAAAAAAAGTAGTATTAGGTTGGTGCAAAAATAATGACGCAACAATGTCGTTTTTTGACGTTAAAAAATACGTCAAAAAACAACATTATTACGTCATTATTTTTGCACCAACCTAATATCTCTATCTCCTCCTTCCTTCGGACTTTGTCTCACAAGAAGGATGCAAGTTTGTATTTGTATATAAAATAAAGCTTCCAAAACTACGTTAGCTAAACGTTCATTTATTTTGAATGTAAAACCCATCATTCTATGCCATCCTCAACAGAGTAATTTGGTGAGTGGTAGACTTAATAGAAAGCATATGCAATACTACTAATGTTCTCAATAAATGCTTTCCAATAGTAAAATCATTTACAATGAATTTTTGTATTTCCATATTTGACAGATGAGTTATTGTAATTATTTACAGTTTACATTGTTCCTCATCTTCATTGCTATATTCACAACGTTTCGGCCGTTGTACGCTCCAGACTTCTTCAGGCGATTGGAATTTTGAAATGAACCCTATATTTCGCAGATCAGAGTAGATTGTTCTAGTTTCACGTGCCATGTCTCGGTATAGGTTATCGCCCTTTAACTAAACTCTCCTGGTTTTTGTTCACCGCAGCTGTAGTTCACAACTCTTTGGGTCAAGTTACTTGATTCAACGAACGTTTTTATCGGCTGGGCCATGTGTTCTTGAGGATATGGAATCAAGGGAATGAAAGTTTGGATAGATTTGTTTAATAAATCCTAGCCATAAATTCCAGCTTCCATAAAGAGCTAGCATTCATGTAATTTTAATGCATTACTATAGTAAAATCATTTGCAATGAATTTCTATAGATGCTTTTAGTATTTGATATCTCAATAGACATGTTATCATTGGACTGGATGAAAGTTTTCAAGCATGATTCAGGTTACATAAAAAGTTTATAGTAATGTATTTTGCAACCTCTTTCCCAGAGATGAAACCTATCACTATTTCCATGGCAAATGTTCAAACCAGCTGTATTTTTTAGTTTCATACACTATTTACAGCTATGACCTACCAAGCCACATACACAGGGTTGAGCTACCCTCATTCTCTTTGTATCCTATTGGTAAGAAGGAAATTCCACTCGACAAGCTTCTCCCTAAAAACTGCTACCTTGTGGGACAGACTCTCGAGAGGATGATTCTTCTATTCTGTGGTGAACAGTCCCGTAGAAGCAAGCGAGCCAGAGTGGCTTGCATCTGCTGTATAGGAGAATAAGGGTCTTACCTTAACGGGCAGCACGTGACATCAAGTTTGCTTTGTGAAAATGGCATTACTCTCCCGTCCAGCCATTCTAGCAGTATGTGCAAGAATGAGGTTTTTTTTTTTTTTGTTTTTTTTTTTTTTGTTTTTTTTTTGTACAGTTTGGAATGCTTCCACCAATAGCAAGTCGTGTGCTGATTGGTGGAACTGGAGGAGGCAATTTGCCTGTGTAACCGAGAATAACAACGAAGAAAGCTGATTGGCTGGGAACCGCGGTGTTGGCCTGATAAAAGAGTGGCTGGAGCCATGAAAAAGGGGAGAAAAAACACACACACACACACACACACACACACACACTATAGGTAGTAACGTGTGAAAACGGTGAATTGAACCAGCGATATTGTGATTTGTACAAGTGACTGCTGAGAGTGCAATAGACTTATTTTTACTAAAAAGTTATTTCGGCAATTTTTCTCTAATCATGGCGGACAGAAGTTTCGATATCAGGCTGATACCTGAATTCAGTGGAGCTGCTACCGATTTACCGATTGTAGAGTGGATTGAAAATGTGGAGTTGGTTTGTGAACTTTGCGAGATGAAGAAAGTCGAGCGGGTATTGCCACTGCGCTTGCGAGCCGGGGCTCTCTCTGTATATCGGCAACTGACAAAGGAGCAGAGGTCAGATCCAGAGCAGATTAAGCAGGCCCTTATAACTGCATATGCAGTGGATTCATTCAATGCGTATGATCAGTTTGTGTCACGACGATTTCGGCCAGGTGAAACGGTAGACGAATTTTTAGCAGAGCTGAAACGGCTAGCTTTGTTGGTTGGCGGCCAACTGCCTGAACGATGGATTACGTGTGCCTTCGTTTCTGGACTGCCACAACAAGTCAAGCAACTTCTCCGTGCATCATCCAGAATGGACACTATGACGTTGGACCAGATCCTGACTCGCGCTCGGGCCATTATGACCGATAGCAAAGAGCCGGATGAGTCAGTTGCCGCAGCAGCTCAACAGACGAATATAGCAGCTCAACGGACGGACGGCATTGTGTGCTTTAAATGTTTTGGTCCCAACCACCTGGCAAAGGATTGCAGGCAAGGCTACTCGGAGAAGACAGCTACCCAGACCCGACGATCCCGCCGCGGGATACGGTGTTTTCGGTGCAACAAGGTTGGACACATTTCCTCAGAGTGCCAGGGAAACGGATCCGGGGAACAGACGTCAGCGCCGGTCTTTTCTCCAAGCAACTAAAAAACGCGGCGCTACCTATCATTGAGGTGGCCGTAGACGGAAAGAAGTGCACGGCCTTGGTTGATTCGGGGTGCTCACGGACGTTGGTGAGCAAATGCGCATGTCGCAATTGGCGACCAATGAAGACGCAAGTTTTAACTGCCGACGGTAAGGTACTAAAATGCCGTGGACAGGGCAATATTGCGTTGAATGTTAGTCGTGCTCAACCCGTGTACATTGATGCCCTAATTGTGGACGGACCACTACTTGAGTTCGATCTGCTTCTTGGGATTGACGCAATTAAAGAATTAGGAGGAGTGCACATAAATTCCTCGGGAGAAGTTCAATTTCCTGAAGAAGAAAGTAAGCCCCAATGTGGTGCTATTTCTATCATTGAACCCGACTTTGGTGCGGCGTTCGACCGTCATAACAAAGTATGGACAGCCTCATGGAAGTGGACCAATGGACAACCACCTATAACCCTGAAGAATAGAGTGGCAGAATATTCAGTACCTGACTATGCACGGGACGAATATGAAAGGGAACTGCAGTCCTGGCTGGATAATGGATGGCTGCGACCATACCCCGAAGATGAACTTGGTCCACCGAAGTGTCTAATCCCATTAATGGCAGTGATACAAGAGAGCAAGCAGAAGGTCCGCCCAGTACTGGATTACCGCGAGTTGAATGGTTTTGTAGAACCATATACTGCTAACGCAGAGGTTTGTGCACATAAGTTGCGAGAATGGCGACGATTGGGGGCCGATGTATCTGTATTGGACTTGCGGAGGGCGTATCTGCAGATACATGTGGAGAAGGCGCTATGGCCCTATCAAACTGTTATAGTGAAGGGGGAAAGATATTGCCTCACTCGACTGGGTTTCGGTTTAAATGTGGCACCTCTCATTATGAAAGCCATAATTGACGCAGTATTATCGCAAGACAAAACCATTGCGAATGCCACATCGGCATATGTTGACGACATTTATGTCAACGAGAGTCTCATTCCTGTTGCACGTGTGAGAGAGCTCCTGTCCAAGTACGGACTAGTGTGCAAGGAACCAACGAGATTAGAAGACGGAGCTAAGGTGCTGGGCTTACAGGTCTGGAGTGACAATGGAACTCTCCGATGGAGGCGAGGTGGTGAAATCCCCTATATCCCTGCGAGGATAACTCGCCGGCGCGTATTCTCGTTATGTGGAAAACTTGTGGGCCACTTTCTCGTTTGCGGCTGGCTACGAGTGGCCACTGCATTTGTGAAACGACAAGCAAGCGCTTTAACCACAGGATGGGATGACGAAGTTGAGAATGCCTCTATTAATTGCATGTTAATCGACATCATAGCCAGAATACGCGAGGCCGATCCAGTAGGAGGAGACTGGTGTGTGAGTGGCCGCGAAATGAACGTATGGGTGGATGCGAGTTCCGTAGCCACAGGTGTCGTATTAGAGGTAGATGGAAACGTTATTGAGGATGCATCGTGGCTACGCCCGGTTGGAGATGCTAAGCACATCAATTTGGCCGAGCTAGACGCAACGATAAAGGGTATAAATTTGGCTCTTCAATGGCAAGTGTCAACAATACATCTTTTTACTGATTCAGCATGTGTTCATCAGTGGATTTCGAACACCTTAACTGGCAAGGCTCGAATAAATACGAAGGCGTCTGGTAAAATGTTAGTGCGGAGACGGCTAAACACACTTCGCGAGCTTGTAGCTGAATATGGCTTGACGGTGGACATAATACTGGTCAAATCCAACATGAATCTGGCTGACCGGCTGACCAGGGTGCCAAGAAAGTGGTTAAACTTACACAAGGAGGAAACGGAGCCAGTGCATTCAGTATGTGTTACTGCAACAACCAAGATGGACGCACGCGAAGTGGCTAATGTCCACCAAAAAACCGGACACCCAGGCATAAAAAGGACCCTGTACTTTGTCAGGTTGATAGACCCTTCAGTATCATCAGAAGTGGTAAAAGCCGTTGTCAAGGAATGTGAGGCGTGCCAAACCATTGACCCGGCTCCAGTGCATTGGCGAAAAGGAAAGCTGAAAGTGCGGGACAACTGGAATAGGTTAGCGATAGACATCATTCACCATGGTGGTAAGCATTTTCTGACAATTATTGACTGTGGGCCTTCTCGGTTCGCAATATGGCGTCCACTACGTCAACAAGATTCTACTGGCGTAGTTCAGCAGTTAGAGGCAATTTTTTATGAACGGGGTCCACCACTCGAGATATTGACAGATAATGACACAGCATTCACGTGCAAACATTTCAAGAATTTTTTGAGTGATTGGGGTGTACGGTTGCGGTTCCGGTGTGCCTATGCACCTGCCGGGAATGGTATAGTAGAAAGAAGTCACCGAAGCATCAAAACCATTGCAGCTAGAAAGCAGTGCTCTATACCAGAGGCGGTTTACTGGTATAACGTTACACCTAAAGATAATCATTCGCCTAGCACTGCACCTGCTGATGCACTTTATAGGTACCATACCCGTGTCTGGGGCATCGAGGCTATGTCCCCCATTGAATCGCAGAATATTCAAGGAGCATATGAAGTGGGAGACGTCGTTTGGGTGAAAACTCCACATGGGAGGTGCACGACTAAATTTAGAATGGGTCGCGTGACTCATGTTAATAGCCCACAGTCAGTGCACATTGATGGAGTTCCACGTCATGTGAAGGACTTGCGTCCCTTTATAGGAACGGTCCCGACAGATACACAGGACAGTGATTCTGAAGAGTGAGCGGTTAGTACAGTTGAGATCAACCCCGTTAGGAGACACTGATCACTCGCTTGATACTGAATCTGTTATAGACGACTCTCCAACTGTTAGCGTCCAAAATAATAATGTGGTACATCCTGCTAGCTCCCCTGATGACAGTTCATCTGAAGATGAAGCTTGTGTTGCTCCACTCTCTCGACGAAGTACCCGGCAAAAACGACCTGCTCGCGACTGTATGTTTTGTGATCATGAGATCAGGGGGAAGTGTGGTGAACAGTCCCGTAGAAACAAGCGAGCCAGAGTGGCTTGCATCTGGTGTATAGGAGAATAAGGGTCTTACCTTAACGGGCAGCACGTGACATCAAGTTTGCTTTGTGAAAATGGCATTACTCTCCCGTCCAGCCATTCTAGCAGTATGTGCAAGAATGAGGTTTTTTTTTTTTTTGTACAGTTTGGAATGCTTCCACCAATAGCAAGTCGTGTGCTGATTGGAACTGGAGGAGGCAATTTGCCTGTGTAACCGAGAATAACAACGAAGAAAGCTGATTGGCTGGGAACCGCGGTGTTGGCCTGATAAGAGTGCTGGAGCCATGAAAAAGGGGAGAAAAAAAAAAAAACGTTGACTATAGGTAGTGACGTGTGAAGACGGCGAGAACGGTGAATTGAACCAGCGATATTGTGATTTGTACAAGTGACTGCTGGGAGCGCAATAGACTTATTTTTACTACATATTCTTACAATCTTAATCATCCCTTCGTCTAGAGTCAACCATTATCTATCCTACATATCCCCATAATCTGCGCTTACTTCCTCTTCCTATGTCCATGCAACAACCTTATTCAGTAATCCTCTACTTTGAGTGGATCTTGGGCCTTATATTGAGTGAACATTTAGTAAAAAAAATACAATGAATTTCTTTGTATGCTTTTAGTATTTGCTATGTCACTCGATTTGCAATCATTAGAGTGCATTAATCTTTTGATATATTTATTTTATAAATCCTACCCAGGATATCATGAACTATCCTACCCAGGTTATCATTAACAGTGAGTAATTATGAATAAAATATTTTTCTTTCCTAGTTTTCCCTTTGAATTGCTGTCAAAGGATTAAATTGAGGACCTTCAATGCTTCTGCTAATATCATAATACAAACTGGCTTTACTGACACACCCATTTCTTTTTAGGGAGTAGTCCCTCGTAATCGGGGTTAAAAAAAAATGACAAAGGTGGGGCGGCTATTTTCTCACCGGTACTTCAATAATTCAAATATCCATTGCGTTTGAAATATCTCCTGCAGATGTCTTTTTTTTTTCTTTTTTTTTTTTTTTTTTGGCTCCAATTGAAAGCGTAGAAAAATGTGAAATTTCTTCTGTTGCCTCATTTCCATATCCCAGGGGCACTTCGACGTCATGTAATTAATGGTTAGCAAGTGTGTCTCGCTAAATCAATTACGACTGAGTAGGGAATTCAATACCCCTGGACGCTCCACACTTTCAACCTTGTACCTCATCTAATCTACGCTTGAAAAATCACCATGCCCCAGACCTCACCCATTTACTCTTCTATTTCCTTCTCCCTCAAAATAGTACATCTCCAATACAATATTTAGTCCGGCAACATCCATTATCCGGGAAGTTTTGGATTTACCATCATCAGTTTGCAGATTTACTACTTGAATTAAAACCTCGTTTGAACAGTAATTTAATAATTTATAAACCAGGTCCTTAATCCGAATCTTGTAATAATAAAAATAAAAGCTAAAAAAAAATTAAAAATAAAAATAATCACAGCTTGAACCCAACTCGGAGATCTTTAAATTCAACAACTTTTTATTTTGCTATAAATTCAAATATGTACTTATTTAGGTAAGGCCAAAGATTCGCTAAAAAATGAGCATACATGATGAAAAAATGATGCAAATTTAATAAAAATAAAGTTTTCTTGTCAAAACCTTTGTTATTATTAAGAGGAAAGACTAAAGGATTTTTTATCATCAAATATTTTTTATCATTTTCTAGAATCTAGTTTTTCTTGCGTCAGTGGGTGATCATAAATCAGTATGGGTGATTTTAGCGTCTTTTTGTGGTGCAAAACACACTGATTGGAAAATTATTGCAAAAATTAGATAAGTGTCGAATTTTAATGAAACTTTCAGTACTTATTCACAAGTGAATGAAATTCTTTTTGAAATCTTTCTCTTGAGATCTTAGTACATTTTCTTTTACATCAGTTAAGCCTCACTTATTTAATTTTATGAAATTTCGAGAGGTTCTTTTTTATAACACTTAATGTTAACATGAATTATGTAAGCAGTCCTTGGAGAATTTTTAAATCATGAAATTTCTTTGTTCAAACAAAATCTGCTCTGAATCATAAAATAAAAAATGCAATAAAATTAAGTCATTATTTACTTAGAAAAGCTTTTAATTACTTTTATAAATACGATGTTATATGAATAATGAATTTTTACAAAAATGGTTTTTATTCTTTTTTTAAAATTTTAATTAGAATAATTTATAAACTTTTAAAATTTTTATTTTGTAGCATTCAAGTGATATTGTCATTAAATTAAGACTGTATTTACTAATCATAAATAGTAAAAATCAGTACAATTCAACGACCCCAAATATTTTTAAAAGAATTTTGAATTTATTTTATCTGTGTATAAATGTGTCGATTTTTGTAAATACGGATGCCCAAATGCGACATTATCAGAAAATAAGAGCGGTAACTACAGTAAAGTTAAAATTATTGATAATTTTGTAACATTTTTTCAACCAGTATCTTTTAACTTCGACTATAAAGCCAATGTACCCAAAATTCAATAACATATTAGATTACGTGGAATATTTTCTTAAATTTTTAAGTTAATGGGTAGTTAAAAAAAAAATTATATAAAAAATGCGTACACGTTATGTCCAAGTAATTGTTACAGTTGTATCTAGCGAAAAAGTTGTCAACACCTCATAAAAAACATCCAACTCCGTGTTAAAAATACTTTTCTGTGATATTTTAAACTAAAAATAAGTACTGTTTCAGATTAATTAAATTTTAAATCAGCTAACCTTCTTCAAATAAAATTTCAGAAAAGTATATTTTATTTTTGAAAGATTTTTTAATAAAGAGAATTACGTTTTGTTGACAGATTTGTCAATATGGGCGATTTTAGCGTTTTTACTGATAGCAAATATATTCATTTCAGTCAGTTTAAATTTAGTTTGAAATACAACAAAGTATCGCTTATTGAAAATATTCCATTTAATCTATTTGAAATTAAAACAAAAATAAAACCTTCAAGAAAGATTTTTAACTTTCAAAAATGCATTTTAAATCTTAGATATCGTTTTTCTTTGGATGTACCGACACTTATTACTACTTAAGAAAGAGATAATGAAAGAAAGAAAGAATGAGCGAATGAAAGAAAGAATTAGTGATTTTCATCTCTAGAACTGCTGTCTCGTTTGCTTTCCGCCACGTTTTTTAAAAAAGATCAATGTGCAGCCTTTGGCTAATGTGATGTGGTAATTATGTTTACGTCATGAGGTCAGTGTGTTTAGGTAACGTTCGTAGGTGATAAGATAATGATCTTATCGGAACTTCGGTAATATAACGAACTGAAGGTTTAAAATAAATAATATATTTTTATTTATTTTCTTTAGAGTGATGAGTGAGTCCTTTGGGTTTTCGGTGTAGCAAAAAGTTTGTTAGTAAGGCGTATATTGGTAACCGTCTAGAGAAATGTTCGTTAGTGGTGTTTTGAAGTCAGACCATGATAGGGTTAGAAGTAATATTAAGTCAGTGTAAATTTACTGTGTTTTCGTTTGTTTTTTTTTTGTTTTTTTTAGACCCTACGCAAGTCATGAAATATTATTAGCAGATGACCCATTAACTACTTTACTCGTCAAGGATGACTGGTTTCGCCGCAGTCATCAAAAGTCTTTTCATGTCAATTTTTTTGATTGGCCAAAATTATTTTATTTTCCGGTGTTCCTTTCTTTTTCATTTTTTTTTTTTTTTTTTTTTTTTTCATAACGGGTGGAGCCACCCTTATTTTTGGTATTTTCAGTCACAAATAAGTAGGCTCTGATCCTGCAAACCTCCGGCGTTTTTCAGCCGGGTTCAGTCTTTTCTTTTTGCTCTTTTTATTTGAGGGTTGCCTTCTCGTTAGTTGAGAAAATTATAGAAAGTGTAAGTTCACACAGAGAAAAAAGAGAGATAAGGCTTTTTAAAGGAAAGCGCAAATGCCTTATTTTAATTTTAATTCTTTTTATTTTTGTTTGTATTTTATTTTCATATTATATTTTTATCGGGACTCCCCATAGTGACATCGTTACGCTTCGCTCATTTGGCGTTATAGCACTGCCACGCGTTTCCTTCATACAAAGACGCGAATATGTATAGATTCATAACCATTCCAGAACAAAATCACACGCTCACTGAAATGTTTTAATATGAATCAAAACAGCAGACGACATTTATCAAGCTGAACAATGAACACCCCTCCCACCAAAAAGTATTAATAAAAACGAAATAAAAAATCATTTTACCATCCCCGCGCTTTTCCTTCCCCAAACATTTTATTTATTTTTCCGACAAGTAACCAATTTAAATAAAAAAATTGTATTTTCTTTTGTTCTCTCTGTTTTGACACTTCAGTCTTTTTCCTACTATAATTGCTGCTTCTTATGCCTTTAGCTGTCTCATCTCCCCATTTTTTATAACAATATAAAAGAGACCCTTCCCATACCCGGGCCTGACCTCAACCCGTTCGAAACACACATCAACCCTGACCCAATTAGGAGCATGCCCCATAACAACACACGGAGGACCCACGTTTTTATTTATTGCAAAATCGTTATCCACCGAATAGATGTAGAACTTTTGTCATTATTGTTGGTACACCCGTAATTCACCCGGAATCTACACGGTTGTGTCGGATAACTGGAAAAAAATTTTGAGAAATGGTTTTCTCACAGTACAAGCGAGCATAGATTTAGAACTGCCTTTCATATTTCCCAAAGTGTCTTTAAAGGAAAATTTGACAGCCTTTGTGCAGCTTATAAACAATATACCGTATTTGACAGCAGAAATAACCCCTCCCCCTCCCTCGCCACAAATTCGGATAAATTACTGCACTCTGCAGCAAGATGTGGCACAAGGCCGAGTTTTAAGCCAGGTAAGTTTTAAGATGTATGATATAGTAGCCAAAAATTCCAGACCTAGGCCTTAAAAGATGCCATGGAAAGTGCAATCGGTAGATCAAGCTCTGGTTTAGGCTATATTCAAATATTCTGTTCACTTTCACACTAATGCCTTTGACAAAGGCATTAATTCATTTCTTCTCTTGAAACTGATTGTAAGGTACACTGGGATCTCTTGCCTTGGATGGCAGCCAGTCTAGGAGAAGGACAATTCTGATTTAAAAACTGTGGAGACGGCAACGGGAGATCCACTCTATTTTCTTTCACAAGAATTCATGATAATAGTTAATAAAAAAAAAAAAAAAAAGGAATCTCTGGAGAGACATGATCGACTATGTCTTGAAGGGATACGACATGTTAAGAAACAAAAAAGATTATATATATATATATATATATAATTCATACAAAAAGTAGAATAGTAAAGTTAATGATATAAAATGGCAAAAACTCTTCGCTAAGAAAAATTTTAATGTGGTATTAACCTACGAACCATTCAATGAATGTTATGATCCTTGTTTTTAATAACTGCAAGCTGTATAAGGTCTTTTTTTTTAATCTGCTAGTACTTTCAACTGTACACACAGTCATCCTCAGGCATGGAAATTATTTTGTTTTTAGTAAATCCAGGTAGTATCAGAGACGAAGATTAAATGCGAATCGAAATGTTTTTTTTAGAAAAGTGTTATTG
>OZ010615.1:4384550-4437050 GCA_963932145.1 Acanthosepion lycidas | reverse complement strand
TATTCTTCTTTTTTTCCTACCAGCTATGTATTAAATAGAAGTATAGACTAGAGCCTATAGTCATGGTTGGCAATCAGACTAGGAGAAAGATAACTCTGAATTCAAAACCGAAATAGAGGGTAGCGCTTTGTGTCCTAATACATGCTCAACCTACCCGGTTGTTCTTTCTTTTTGCACTTCAATGCACTACATGTGACCAATGACTTATGGGAAGACTGACTCAAATGTTCAGGTAGACCGCATACAGCAATATGGTAGACCTCAAATACTCAGGTAGGCAGAATACAACACTAGAACTATTTATTCGACATCCTCCTTCCAAATAATCAACTTGAGAACGTACAAAACGTTCCCAACGGGCAACGCGATGCATGTTCAGATTTTCTGTAAGGATCTCCGAGCTGACTCTCTATATAATTCCAAGTATGTGAGAGTTTGGTTTGTTTGCTTTTTGGTTTTCGGCACATCAACCTCAATGGGTTATTTAATGCCGACAAAATTTTTTTTTATTGCTGGTAATATTTTGTTTTGTCAAAAATCTGTTTCTGGTAATATTTTTCCTTCAAAATTGTATTGCTGGTTAAAAATTTTTTCAAAAAAGTATTGCTGGTAATAGTTAACTATTTTCCCATAGCTGGGGCCCTAACAGGTGCTACCACACCGGGTCAGGGTGGACCTGGGAACACCAGCAATTAAGAGGTGGTTCCACGCTCCTCAAAACCTCCTGATCAGCGGCCTAAAGTTTAATGTCTTACCCAGCACGCGGATGTAGTTTAACGTCTTACCCAGGACGGGCTAAGGAATGGTGTTAAGATTTTTAACTTACTCCATCAACAAGAATATTTCCACTGTTTAAACACTCCCAAATTTCTGACGTGAATACTAATTATTCTCCTATATCCTGTATCCATTCAGGATCATGACTCTCCAAAATTTCCTCTCTTTTGTCGCTTTTAGCAATGTTTGACTTTTTTACTATCCATCTTACTATCCAAATATCAATTCATGACTTGGGCGATCATCAATTATAGCATATACATTCATGAACCTTCCGATACCACCTCGTAAAACTAAGGAATTAACATAAATTCGAGGAGGTCAGTAATTCCCAAAATAATACACCCGTAAAATACGCGTCTTACAAGCCGGAGAATAATGTGTGTATATATACATATCTTTTAAGTTTGGCTTAAAAGTATGACAGCAGCAAGTGAGGATCGAACTCGCTATCCAGTCATAATTAATCTAGCAAGACAAGCTTGCTAATTATTACACCACGTTGAAGTGGCCGGAAAATAATGTATGTATGAAAGAGTAATATTGTGAGAATAGGTAGAAAATTTGGTACTGTGACCCTTACTATTTTTTTGTTGCGATAAAAATAGTTACTTAGATAATGTCTGAAGTTCATAGGTATTTATTTCACTTACCTTTTATGTCCGATGACCCTACGATTATTACTAATAATAATCCAGTACTACCCACCACATGGTCGAGAGTCATCGGTGACTTCATCAGGCTTTTCTGGTGAAGTGTGTGACTGGACACTCAGCGGGATTAAGGGCTGTCAACGGCCATCTAAGCACAATAAGTTCAGCCAGTGCAGTGATGAGACGGTATCGTTGGGTGGAGTGTTTTCTCGACTGAAGTCAACGGCCGTGGTGGAGCGTTCCTCCAATGAAATCGATGGTCACGTGTTCGTGATTAAGTTGAGCTTTCAATTTGGAGGGCATCAGCTGTGGGTTGACTTGAAGAGGGATGGGTTCCGCCAGGTCTACTTCCCCAAGGAACGCTACGCGTGACTGAATATCTCTCCGGCTTTCAACCTAGATACGAGGAAGGAACTGGTCAGGTGCGCAACGACCCTGCGATCATACCCAGTCATGTAACTGATGATGGCATGATGATTTCCTTTAGCTTTGTGAAACTCCGTTAAGAATGGTAGAAAATTCAATAAATTTAAGTAAAAAGCTCAAAATTGATTTTTTTTTTGTGCACAAAATAGACCCCAATTTGACTGTCCACATTCGCATATATTAACCAATCAGCGACGTTATTTTTTCCAAATGAGCTGAAAGTTTTGAAAACCCAAAATGTTTGTCGTCTGCTACGAAATTTGAGAGACACTCTAGAAAATGATCAACAATATTTTCAATCCCATAAGTAGATATTGGGGAAAATATTTATTAACCAATAAACCTCTGGGTTTATTAATCTAATTTTTAGCTTCTTCGAATCTTTCATCTTTTTTTTTTTAATATAAATATTTGTGGTGTTAAGTTAGTTTTCAGTTTTTGTGTAAACCTTTGACCATGGTCGGTTGTTTGTTGTTGTGTACAAGCTTAATTCTCAAACGTTTCGTATAATTAGTTACTCAGCCTTTTCACATATTTTATTCGAGTAACTTCGTACAAAGGCTGGCGATTTTAAAGTTAAGCACACTTGAAACATACGAACAGAGTTTGTAAACAAAATGTCAACAGTAGTTTCTCGACTGCTACTGCTAGAAAATTATACGCATTTTAAAAGAACGTAAATACGTGACACTATGCTTCTGTAGACACATGCGGTTTCTTTTATTATGCTAAAGCAATTAAATCTGTTGTATCGTTAAGAAAACAAACATTTTTGTGTTAATTTTTCGCAAGGATCTTTGTAATTAGTTTCTTTCAATTTGTTAAATAAATACTCAGTAATAAAATTCATTTAAATTTTTAGAGCCGTGTTAGAAAATTCTTTATTTCTTCGCCTTTACATGCCTTTTTCCTCTACACCTTACTCTGGAACAAGTGTAGTAAATATCTATTAAACAATCTCACCAATCTGTCAATAAACTGATTTAGCTTAATACAGTACAAAGTCATGAAGGTAGGGTTCACCATGAAGATAGAGCAATAGTATTGAATTTCTACGCGAGCTCGTTCACCATTACACTTTGACAAAACATCTAATGTCAGATATTTATATTATCATTTAATTAAACGTGTGTTCGTTTAGAGAAACCTTTGAACAAAAAAATTGATATGACTTCTTGAGGGATGGGAAAATTTTTCATTTTTCGAATCTTGGTATTACTTGTCCTGCAAACAATATTTTAGAAACTCCTGTGAGTCCAGATAAATAACAACGTGTCATAATTTTTTTAAAATAATCGATAAATGTATTGAGAAAATAGGTTTACAAAAAAGAAAGGAAATATTAGGTTGGTGCAAAAATAATGACGTAATAATGTCGTTTTTTGACGTTAAAAAATACGTCAAAAAACGACATTATTACGTCATTGTTTTTGCACCAACCTAATAAAAAGGCATCCTACTGTTTGAAAGTATCAATTTTGAATTGATTCCTCTGAGGTATTTATATGCGTCATATGATGCAGGAAGCAGAAAAGGGAACGTGTTGTCGCTCCAGTGGTCGAAGGATAAGGAAAGCGAGACTTTCAAAAATAGTGCCGACTGTAACTGTAAGCCAGAAGCGGTAACCCTAAAGACTGGAGGTTTTTTGAAGAGAAAGTGCAACTGATTACATTTCAGAAAAATTGGTCATCAGACATAAATCGGTCGTGCATAAAAAAATATAAGCAATGTAATAGAAGAATTAAGATTGTTGATCGCTATATGACGATTTATTCTTAGGAATATATTTTTGCCATTGTGGAGCGACAACACGTGTCCTCTTTTAAAGAAAAATTAAAACTAAGGTCAAACACATTTTACATAGGTAAAGCTTTTCATAATGTTTTGCTGTACTTTGTAAGTATAGTTTTTTGTATTTCTTTAAGTCATGGACTGCCAGGAATCCCTTTAATGAGTCTATCGGAATCTTTTCCACTCAATCTGAGGACTCCAACTACAACTGGAATTATTGATATCCTCATGTGTCACATTTTTGAGATTTCGATTTCAAGATCCTTGTATTTTGGTATTTTTGTTTTTAATATCTTCAAAGATACGTTACAATCTTTATAGACCGCCATGTCAATAAGAAAGCACATTCTCTTTTGTGGTCATTGATTGCGATGTTGGGAGATTAGCTTTCATTGTTCTGTTTGTGTGTATCGTAAAGAAAAATAAAATTGTTACCGGTCTTATCTATTTAACAGAGTCTGGGTGATGTTCATACCAGTTTCTTGCAGTTTCCTTCCCATAAAAGTTGCATATTTTTAACTGTAGATATTGGTTCACTCTCTCTCATCATCATCATTATTATTGGTACTACTAGTAGTAGTAGTAGATATCAGACAACTGCATTAGAGAGGTCGTCAAAAGGATTATGTAGAATGTTAGAAATATGAGATCAGATACGCTTCTTTTTGGTTATGAGAAAGAAAGATTGGGAGAGGAACAATGGAGATAGAAAAAATGGAAAGCGATGAAGAAAAGGAGAAAGAGTGGGAAACAATAAAAGGAAGTCTGCGATTGAAAAATCAAGTGAAGGAGAAAAGAAAAGGAAAAAAATACAAGGAGAAACTGAGAGTAAACCAATGACAAGAAGAAAGAGAAATCGCTAAAATATGTGATACAGAAATAAAGAAAGTTTAAGTTGGTTTTACAACAGGTCGGCATTCATTGAGTAAGGTTGAATTTTACATGAGACGTCTCGTGAGGATCGAACTCACTACTCAGTAGTAATAATACTAGCCTTGCTAAGCATTACCCCAAGCCGAGACACCTATTTCTTTGGTTGACGTGTCAATCCTTGTTGGGTCATTTAATATTGAATTTGGAGGCACCTAGTGAGAACCGAACTCACTACTAATGTTCACCCAAACTAGCTTTGCTGACCATTTACGCATGTCGATGTGCCAAATAAAGAAAACAAGAAAACCAGACTAATTAAAGTTTTGAGATAATGTCGTTTGTATTAAACTTTGTTTTTATTAAATTTGGGGCAATTTTTGATCATTATGTTCATGTTATTAAGAATTGTTTCATTATTTATATTATTATTATTATTATTGTTAAAAAGGAAGGAGGAAAAGGAAGGTAGGAAGAGTGTTGTGGTGTCCTCCCTCTAAAGAGTCTATGTTGGGCTCTTCCGCCTTCTATAAGCTTAGTGGGAAAGAAGGCCTGGGGGGAACGGTCGACCAGACTGTTCATTGCTGTCGAACTCTCTGCCTCGGCGGAGAGGAACTCGGACGAGGCTTTGCCGCAGGGCAAAGTTTCGTCCAAGGAGGTAAACAGTCCCTGAACCCGTTTAGGCGGGTTCAAAGGGAATATTTTCGGCCGAGCCTACGGGCTCGGAGTACCGACGTTAAACTTGGCCTTGTGCCACATGCACCCTCGTGTGGGGGCTGTTAAATATCAAGTCGGCCAGTTCTGTTCGCACTGTGCTGTTGAACTCTCTGCCTTGAGCAGAGAGGAACCCGGACGAGGCTTTGCCGAAATTGAATAAAAATTACATTTTTGCGTAAAAATATTTGAAAACAAAAAGCAAATATATATATATATATATATATATATATATATATATATATATATATATAAAAAGATCATCTAGAAATCAAATAAGCTAAAAAAAAATAAAATCGTAATTTGATCTTCTGAACCAAAACATTCGTTTTACCCAGATGAGTGAACTTAATTTTACGCCTGTTTTTTTTTTTTTTTTTTTTTTTTTAAGGCGTACAAGCACTCATAAAACCCACTCACTACATCGGCTTTCGTTCGGCCGAATCGCACGATAGTTGAGGAGAGGGTTTCTCGAGATTTTGTTTTTATAACTGGGAAGGGGGACACAAAGGAGATTGAAGAGGCTTCAGGAAGAAAACAACTTGATAAGCGTATGAGCAACACGTACTCTCTGGGCGAACCGTGTATTCGTTGAGGTTCTTTTGTGCTTTGAAAAAAATGAAAGGGTGAATAGAAAATTAGACGACCGACGGTTAACAAGAGTTAGGGGAGGGATAAGAATGCTAAGAAAGCGTTGAAATTTAAGGGTCGAAAACAAGAAACCTATAATTTAGGAAATAAAATATATAGTTTTTGGGATTACTTTGAGGCACGAAAACGTTGTTGCAACTAAGAAGAGGTAAATAATGGAATTGGTAAAATAATCGTTTCCACAAAGAAGGAAACTTTCTGTATTCAATGACCGAGCAGGGTTAGCGTTACTAGTGAATGTTGGACGATCTACTCACAGATGAAAAAGAGATTTGAAGCAACAGAAATGCGATTCTGAGAAAATTAGAAGTCCTACCAGGATTCATTTGTTATGAATAATCAAGAGTGGTATCCCCTTGTTTCGTTACCCTCTCTTTGAGAGAGCTATTTCTGTTTACTGGGACTATAAAAGAACACTATTCGCGAACTTTGTATTCTCAGTTGAATAAAGTTTTCTTAAAACCTATACCTGCGTACTTTTGTCATTACATCATTATTGGTGGCTACAATCTTATCAACATAAGATATGCAGATGACACAGTGTTGACAGCAGACTCAGACAGGAAACAACAAGAAATCCTCCAGAAATTAATGATGGAAAACGAGAAGAATTGACAAAATAATTGCAAGAAGACAGAATGTAAGATGCCAGCAAAAGGAGCAGCCCAACATGCAAATTACAAATTGGAGATACCAAAATCAAATGAGCAATGACTAAAACAGTAAAACACAATGCATGGATGTTAGCAAATGGAACAACCCAACAAGCAAATTTCCTGGGTATGACGATAAACTACATCCGCGTCCTGGGTAAGACGATAAACTACGTCCAACAGCAAGGCCTCTGATCAGGATGTTTTGAGGAGCGTAAACCACCTCTTAATTGTTGGTGTTCCCAGGTCCACCCTGACCCGGGATGGTAGCACCTGTTAGGGACCCAGCTATGGGCAAATAGTTAACCCCGAAACTGAGGTAAAAAGCATTATAAAATATTACCAGCAATACGTTTTTGAAAAAATAATATCAGCTATACGTTTCTGGAAAAATAATATTACCGCTATACATTTTTGAGGAAAAAATATTAGCAGAAATAGATTGTTGACAAAACAAAAATATTACCAAGAAAAAAAAAGGTTGTCAGCATTAAATGACCCATTGAGGTTGATATGCCGTAAACCAAACCAAACCAAACTACAAATTGGAGATACCAAAATCAAATAAGTACAACAATTTAATTAGAAAGTGTTTTTAATAGAGGGCGGAAAGTGTAATACTGAAATCCAAAAGCGGCATTTTTTTCTGTTAATTCACCCCAAATAATGTAAAGTTACTTATCGCAAATATTAATTCATCCCAAGAAATTATAAATTTTAAATCAAAGTTTGTTAAGCTTGCCTCGCAACAACCCCAACCCTCGGAAGGAAAAATTACCAAAAATCAGGGAGATATTCACATTTTGTAAGTGCGGATGTTATTCGAGGTACTTACAAGAAATTTTTTACAATTTAAAAAAGAAGAAAGAAAAAAGTCGGTTTGGGGCTTGTATATCGGAGTGAGCACTGACTCTGACCCCACACTTAGAAAAAACACATCCGAATCGCCCACATTTGGGGCGATCGCAAAGGTCAACCCAACAGAAAAGATCACGAACGTGCATTGGGATAGCGAAAGTTTCATTCCAAAAACTAAGCAAATTATTAAGAAACAGGAAAATTTTGTCAGAAACAAAGAAAAGACTACTGATCTGTTACGTAATATCTGTCTTCCTATATGGTAGTGAATGCTAGACAATCTTCTCGGAGATAAAGGAAGAAACTTGAAGCAATAGAAATGTTCTGTTAAGAGTACCATGTACAGAACATGTAAGAAACGGCAGTTTTAAAGAAAATGGAAGCCAAAAAGGACACTTATACTTAACATCAGAAAGAGACAGTTGAAATTTCTAGGGCAGATAACGAGGAAAGAACGCTTGAAAAATCTGATACTCACAGGATATTAAGAGCAAGAGGGACGGAGAAAAACAACGCATAACCTACCTAGTGAGGTTGAGTAAATGGATAGCAGGGCTTAGCAGAGATAAAAGACAAAATTTATTAAGAGCTACAATGAACAGGAGATTGTGGAGAGCCATGATCGACAACGTACTGAAGAGACACTGCACATAGAAAAAGAAGGAGTCAGGTGAAATTTATAATCTCTTTTCAGTGATACAACTTTTCAGGAAAATATGCTTTTTAAGTTTTCTAAATATTTTTCTAAATATTATTGCTCTCTTTCGGGAGATAGCGGCTCGGATTGAGAAATCAGAGAGCCGAGTTCAAATTTCAGTCAAATCTATTACATTCACTTACGTGCTAATACCCTTGGGAAAGCTATGAATCCTCTTCTTCTCCCCTGGTTTATTTATTAACACAAACAAAACAATTTATTATAATTTATAATAAAAAGGAGGCACTGTGGAGTAATGGATAGTCGCTTGGATTGAGGAATCAGAGAGCCGAGTTCAAATTCCAGTCAGATCCTTTACATTCACTTACATGCTAATACTCTTGAGAAATTCAACCTGCTATGGATAAATAGCAGGACAGACCGGGTTCTATAGCCTTGGATAGCAACTGGTCTACCGCAGAAAGAAATGGCAACCTACTGCAGGAAAAAAATCTACCTCGTTAGTCATGTATCGAAAGATACATAATCGCCTAAGCGTATATCACGCATGGCATATAACTGACTGGCTGACTAATTAATAATGATTTTACTATAGGAACGCGTTGAAAATGTGGAAGAGAGGGATTGTCAGTGGTCAGGAATGAAGGCAAGTATTACTGAGAGAATAAAGTATGTATAATGTAAATATCTTGGGAATGGTATGAATCCTCTCCTTCTCCCTCCAGTTATAGGTAAATAGCAGGATAGACTGGGTTCTATAGTCTTGGATGGCAACTGGTCTACCGCAGAAAGAAATGACAACCTGCTGCGGGAAAGAAATTGCCTCGTCAGACATGTATCGAAAGATACATGATCGTCTGTGTATCATGCATGGCAGAGAACTGACTGATAGCTCTTTTTAATACAAATTGTTATTTCAATCTTTATGTTTAAAATAACCTTTTTAATGTTTCCATACTATTTTAGGTAGAATATAAAGTTAATAATTTGATTATATCATTATTTTCTCTCCTAATTGCATGTGCCATCCACTTTTGTTGATGCCGTTGGAAGTGATGTAAATTTTGTTATTTGGTAAAGGTCTTCGTCATTCTGCAGTGCCAACTAATATGGAGAATATGATGATGATGATGATGATGATGATAATAATAATAAGGGTTCTGATAGACTCATTGAAATGATCCCTGGTAGTCCATGACTTAAACTAAAGAAATACAAAAAATTGTCCTCACAAGTACAGCTCACACTTTACGAACGACTTTTTGTAAAGCGTCTGTGATCTTAGTTTGTTTTATTTTCTTTTTTTACAAAATATTTCAGTGGGAAAGGTCTTGATGCCATTTCTGACCTTGCGTCTCTGGTTGGGATCCGGAAGGAAATAAGTATACAACAAATCAAAGAAAATAACAATCCTATTATAATTGTGCTTGTTCCTCCATTCGTTAGTTCGTACGGTCATTACGCCCTGTCAATACCTCGTAAATAATGAACTATTCAGTTTTGATCGCGTGGGAACAGGAAGAAAAGAAACTACTTGGTTTCAGTGAAAAAATGAATCATTGAATGAAAGAAAGGGCAGAAGATAGAAGTACTTAATGGCTGTTTCAGTGAAATGGGAAAAGTTGCTAATTTCAAATCTGTTCATTTGTACCCACTTCTTAAAATAATGACAAGTATTCATATTGTTATTGCAATATAATGTTAAAGTCGTTAAGCTCAAATATTTAACGATGCTATAGGAGAATTTCTACGAATGTTTTATTCTGTCTATATATATGAGATGAAGTATTATGGTTATTTACATTATTCGGACTGTTATCCTCATCTTCATTAGCATATTCACAACATTTCGGCCGTTGTACGCTCCGGTCTTCTCAGGTAATTGAAATTTCGATTGAAACCTTTATTACGTCCACCGGGGTAGATTGTTCTAGTTCCACGTACCATGCCTCTTCCGGATATCCCAGTTATTCCCCTTTAATTCAACTCTCTAAGTTTTTTGTTTCACCACTGCTGTAGTCTGGTATTGAACTCACAACTCTTTGTGTATAGACACTGGATCTAACCAATGTCTTTCTTTATCCATTGGGTTCGGTTCGAAATTCCAATCACCTGAAAAAGGCCGTAACGTACAACGGCCGAAATGTTGTGAATATGGCATGATTAGGAAAACAGTCCGAATAATGTAAATATAATGTAAAGAATATTTTATTATCGCCATCAGCTTACTCAATCATTAAGAATTAAAATGATATTTAAAATAGGAATCCGTGAAATTTTCAGTCAGTCAGTTATGTGCCATGCGTGATACAAACTTAGGCGATCATGTATCATTCGATACATGACTGACGAGGCAGGTTTTTCCCGCAGTCAGTTACGTGCCATGCGTGATACACGCTTAGGCGATCATATATCTTTCGATACATGATTGACGAGGCAGATTTTTTCTTGCAGTAGGTTGTCATTTGCCATCCAACCCAGTTTGTCCTGCTATTTATCCATAGCTGGGGGGGGAGAAGAAGAGGATTCATACCTTTCCCAACAGTAGTAGCATGTATGTGAATGTAATGGATTCGACTGGAATTCGAACTCGGCTCTCCGATTTCTCAATCTATTACTCCACCGTGCCTCCCTTTAAAAACCTAAAACATGTAGTAATAATAACAATAACAACAAATGTAGCAAACAATGTGATTGAGAAAATATTTTTAAATAATTTCTGATTTGAAAGTTGAGATGGTAAAATTTTTGGAATGCAGGATGGAATGTCAAGGTAGTTCCAGTGGTAGTTGGAACATTTGGATCAGTCCCGTTAAAACTGTTTGACTTCCTTGACCAGCTGAAGATAACATAAAACTTGGAATATTCCAAAAATCGACTCTTTTGGGCATGTACATATTCTGAAGAAAGTGTTGTCTATCTGAGGTCTTTGTTATGATTTCACATAATTTAATGTACCTGGTGTATTCAAAAACTCACACCGTTTGAAATAATAATAATAATAATAATAAATGCCCTGATGCTGCACCAGGCATGGTTCTCATGGCTTCTGACTGGAGGTGTTATGTATAAAAATCGGAGAACCGAGCTCGAATTCCAGTCGAATCCATTACATTCACTTACGTGCTAATACCCTTGGGAAAAGTAGGAATCCTCTTCTTCTCCACTAATTTATTTATTAACACAAACAAAACAATTTATTATAATTTATAATAAAAAGGAGGCACTGTGGAGTAATGGATAGTCGCTCGGATTGAGGAATCAGAGAGCCGAGTTCGAATTCCAGTCGAATCCATTACGTTCACTTACGTGCTAATACCCTTGGGAACGGTATGAATCCTCTTCTTCTCCCCTGATTTATTTATTAACACAAACAAAACAATTTATTATAATTTATAATAAAAAGGAGGCACTGTGGAGTAATGGATAGCCGCTTGGATTGAGGAATCAGAGATCCGAGTCCGAATTCCAGTCAAATCCATTACATTCACTTACGTGCTAATACCCTTGGGAAAGCTATGAATCCTCTTCTTCTCCCCTGATTTATTTATTAACACAAACAAAATAATTTATTATAATTCATAATAAAAAAGAGAAACTGTGGAGTAATGGATAGCCGCTCGGATTGAGAAATCAGAGAGTCGAGTTCGAATTCCAGTCGAATCCATTAAATTCACTTACGTGCTAATACCCTTGGGAAAGGTATGAATCCTCTTCTTCTCCACTCCCCGGCTATGGGTAAATAACAGGACAGACCAGGTTCTATAGCCTTGGGTGGCAGCTGGTCTACCGCAGAATGAAATGGCAACAGAATGAGTGCGATATTGTCACAGATTTCGATGAAAGCAGTGCATAAACCTTGCAGTTAGAAATAATCTCAGGATAGGCAACCCAGTCTGCTCAGACAGTACCCGATTGAGGGTATTCCCAAATAGGTGTGACTCCCAGGTCATCTTGGCTATCCTTCAAAACTTAAAAGAAAAACTCTTCTCGAAACCTAGTCATGATGATGCCTTTCCTCATTATTCCTGCACTCTGACCAACCCCCCGGTTACGGTCAAAACAAGAAAATCTAGGGGGACTGATAGATATATTTAATGTTGTAGCTAATTTTAATTTACCAAGACATGATGATGAGTTATGTGTCATGCGTGATACACGCTTAGGCGATCAGTTGCCATCCAAGGCTATAGAACCCGGTCTGTCCTGCTATTTACCCATAGATGAAGGGAGAAGAAGATTCATATAAGAGTATTTGTGCGTAAGTGAATTCAGTTATATGCCATGCGTGATACACGCTTAGGCGATCATATATCTTTCGATACATGACTAACGAGGCAATTTTTTTTCGCGCAGTAGGTTGCCATTTCTTTCTGCGGTAGACCAGTTGCTATCCAAGGCTATAGAACCTGGTATATTCTGCTATTTACCCATAGCTAGAGAGAGAGAAGAGGATTCATACTTTTCCAAAGGTTTTAGCACGTGAAATTCGAACTCGGCTCTCTGATTCCTCAATCCGTGCCGCTATCCATTGCTCCACTGTATCGTGGAAGGCTTATACGCCACTTTTATCGAAATCTGTGACAATACCGCACTCATCTGGCTGTGATGCCTGTGCCTGATATACTCTTATTAGACTGGGTGTCTTGATGGGTATATTGGGCCTCGTATATTTGTAGCCCAGTGTAATTTTTGTTAGCATGCTTCTCTCTCACTCAATATTCAATAATAATAATAATAATAATAATAATATAGTATCTATAAAGAAGAAAAGAAAACAGACTATTACAAAGTAGCTAGTTAAAGTAGCAGAAGACCACACTATGTATCATTTAGTGTCAGATCAGTCAGTTATGTGCCATGCGTGATACACGCTTAGGCGATCATGTATCTTTCGATACATGACTGACGAGGCAGACTTTTTTCCCGCAGTAGGTTGCCGTTTCTTTCTGCGGTAGACCAGTTGCCATCCAGCTGCTATAAAACCCGGTCTGTCTTACTATTTACCCATAGCTGGAGGGAGAAGAAGATTTATACCTAAGAGTGAATGGATTCGACTGGAATTCGAACTCGGATCTCCGATTCCTCAAACCGAGGCGTCCGATAAGGACAAGAAACTGAGGCTCTAATTCGCTAAGGATCACAATAATTGGACAATAGAAGATTGTGAAAACTTTGCCTGATATTAAGTTTTGATATCTAGGCCCAACAATAAAATTAAATGTTAGGGATCGATTTGATACTGTATCGTTATAAGACCATCTTCTAAATCGATAAAAAAATCAATATTTTTCGACTCAACAAGTGTTGCGGTCTAAGGAAGTTCGAAAGAAATGCAAATCTAAAAAAATTATTTCTCGGATAATTTTTGCCTAATTTTTTTAACTAATGTACTTTTAAAATAGTGCCAAACGATTTTTAGTACACGTTTCTGTTATTCGTTGTTGTTACACATATCTTCAGTATGAAGATATGTGTAAGTCAATATGAAGCATTGATGTTACTTTTTTTTTTTTTTTTTCATTTTTTAAAATTCAAATCTCACATCTCACTATCTCGCTCTTCTCTTTTCGTGTCCATCTCGCTCTTCTCTCTTCGTGTCCATCTCGCTCTTCTCTCTTCGTGTCCATCTCGCTCTTCTCTCTTCGTGTCCATCATTTCTGTAGTCATTTTTTCATATCTATCATTTCACTTTTCATATCTATCCTCCGTTTTCTCTTTTCAAATCTATCATTTCTCTGTTCATCTATCATTTACCTCTATCTTTTCTCTTTTCATATCTATCTATCTATCTATATTCATATGTAAGTAGGCTAGTCGAAAAATCCCTCGCGTTTCAGGTCAAGCTTCAGTTTTTAACTCTGCCAATAGATAACGGTAACCACTACGTATGTAAGGATGAAGGTCTGTATGTAATGAATCAATGGTGCTTGATATCAGTAAGTGTTAAGTAAGCTTCTAGACTTTTTTTTTTTCTAATGTCATGTTCCTTCAGGAGGGTGTCGATCATGGATCTCCAATAGATTCCTTTCCTTTATCTGTTAACTTCTTGGGGAAAATAGTGTAAAGTTTCCCATTGTCTTCTCAACGGTTTTGAATTCGAAATAGTACTTCTATATAAAACTCTTGCATTCTATTCAATTCATAACTGGGACAGAAGGGAAGAGATGGATTCATGCCTTTTCCAAAAAGAAAGTCAACACAGAAGACTAGGAATTTACATTTGGCTCGTCAATTTCGCTTCCCACGCCTAAATTATAACCGTTTAAACCTCACTGTTATACTTTCCTTTAAAGTTTAGTGTAGTGAATTGGGTCCTTATAGAGCACTCTAGTTTGGCATAAGGCCATAAAATCAATCTAAGCTTATTATTTTTTAGGGAGAATAAATAAAACAAAAATAATATCATAAACAACAGAAAACAAATAAGTAAAAAAAAAAGTGAGGATTTTATTTTTTTACTCACCTGATGTCTTTTTGCCCTTTTTTTTTCTTTTTCGAATGGTAAATTCCCTTTTTTCCGTTTTAAAATTCCACAAGAAATATTTGTTCAGGAATTAATAGAAAAGCAAATAACAGTCATACAATTCCGTTTTGGCACCAAACCAGTATATTGTTTATATTTTATTTTTATTTTTTTTTTTACTACAAATATTTTTATTCTTCGACTGTCTTCTTGGGGTTCATTTTATCGCCTACAAAATAAAATTGTTTAAAAATGCTGCAAAGAACAATATTAGACAAACGCCAAGAAAAACAAATTTAGCAAGAAATGGCAAAATTAAAACCACATCTGTATCTTTCTTCAAACTTTTAAACTTTTGTAAATTAAAGAAAATATCTGGAAGTCATTTTAAAAAACGTTCGTTCGGATTGCTAATGATTTGTGTGTGTCGTCAGTACTGTATTTTTTTTTTTTTTTTTCTTTAAAGCGACCGGGGTAAAATTTAGCCTCGTGTATGTGATGGAAGAGTGAAGATGAATTTAACGAGTGCCTGGGTATGAAAGAGGGTGGAGCCAAATAAAAAGAAAAGTGGGAGTTGGTTGGAAAATGTTCATAGTGGGTTTTATTAGTAAGAAAGAAAAGAGACGGGTGACTATGCGTGTTGAAGTCTCTTTCTTGTGCCTCCTTCCTCCAATTTTGTTTATTCGTCTCTCTTATTTTTTTTTACTTTTTTTTTTCTTCATAGTACATATCCGTGTACAAAATAAGGACAAATGTAGCGAAAAAGATTATGTTACGCTAATTTTTCAAATGGAGAAAAGCCGGCTTGCCTATAAAATTAGTATCCCCTTTCTTTTTCTCTCTATCATTTCTTCTCTTTCTTCTTCATGTCCATCTATATCCTCTTCTTTGTATTTCCCTCTTCTTTTCCTTCTCTTCATCTCTTCTCCATTCTTTTCTTTTTTACACTAATGTTCACCCTGTATAAGGCCCAAGAGCTATTCGAGGTAGAAGGTTACAGAGTAAGAGGTACCGTTTATGAGGATATAATAACAGTTATCCCTAGACTTGAACAAGTTAAGATTGTAATCATCGAGGAAGCATCCTTTTGGGAATCGGTTTCTCAAAATAGCAGTTTATGGAAAGAAGCTGCTCGAGTAGGACTTACAACTCATCAATAATGGGCGTGGCATGGCGTGTTTTAGCCGTGGAGGTTAGAACATGTGGAGCTAAGGAATGTAGCTCATCTGAGAACTTTCTGTGGAAATAGCAATAGAGTGGCAATAAGCTTACGACCTTTCGTCCGTGGGAAACCGATTTTAGGGTGGAAAATAATTCATCACCCACAAGGACGCGGAGACGCATTTGAATTGTGTCAAGACTGGAAAGTGAAGACTTGGCAGCTCCTGCCAATGTATGAAAGCAGTACTCCATGATCTGGCTCTTGTAAAAGTAAAGGATACTAGGAGGAGTCAGGTACTTACTGGAGTAGTACAGGAAACCGATCCTTTTACCAGTATCTTTAGCACCTGCTCTCTTTATCTCATTTTCACTATACGAGAGGGTACTGGAAAATTATGTCCGACCTTCACCCCCAATATCTGACCAAATGACTCCTTGATATCCGCCTTGGAATTATCCCTACTAATTTTCAATTGATATATAATTATTAGTAATATTAGCTGAAAGGGCTTGGTAAAAGCAATTCTATGAACAATTTCTCCATTCACTTAATCTTCCAAAATGAAAACTGTTAAGAACACTATACAAACAACAAATTCTATTAACCATCATTAATACTCTAAAAATAGAAAAAAATAACTTTATCATTTAAGCATCGGTATATTAATAACAAAGCACAGACATGTACCTGTGTAAGTACGTTTATATGTGTATATGTGCGCATACGTGTGTGCATAGATGTGCATGTGTACGTATAAATACATACATATGCACATAAATTGAAGCAGTAATAAATAAAAATTTAATTATGAATTTAACTACCTACAATTAATACTTAAGATACCACGAAACCAAATAAAAAACGAAATAATTGCCGAGTGAAGATATATATGTATATGTATGCATGCATGCATATATATATATATTATTAAATGGATTAAGTCAGAAAATTATTTAATATATTTTTTGTCTATACGTTATTTTAATAGTTACAATTTATTTAAGTAAATGGTCTGATTTTTTAAATAAACAGTATTAATTACATTTACTAGCCTGAATGTTCGAGAAATCTCTTAGAAAATATGGTTTCTCCAACAGGAATCGAACTTGTGTCCAAAACGGAACTGTCAATTTATCTGACATGCTATACCACTCAGCTATAGAGAAGCGTCTGGATAGCAAATTTCAAATTACTGCTTTTAAACAACAAATCTTCGCCGATCTTTCTCGAACGATCATACCTGCACATGAAACGTCGAATTCAGGCCGGTCAATGTATTAATAGTGTTTATTTAAAAAAAAAAAAAAAAGCATTGACTTAAATAAACTGTATCTATTAAAATAATGTATAAACTCTCTATATATAAATAATTATAAAATATTTACTATTTAACCATTAATATCAATTATTTATGTAAAAAGTGAAAAACAACTTCCCTAGCTAAAGAAAAAAATAGAACACCGAAAACTTAAATTAAAATCAGTGGCATGTCTAGACAAACGGCAACTGTTGAAAGAAAAGAGAGGAAAAAAGAGGAAAAGCTGAAGAGCAAGTGTAAAAAATTTAAATAAATGAAGAAAAGGACAAATAATCACGACACCCTACACGTACGCACATCCACGCAGATGAGCGCATGCGCGCGAACATATCCGCACAGATGGGCGGATGGCTGCACGCGCACAAATGTTCACACGAACGCAAAAAAATACTGGAAAAACTCACACCAATGATAAGTGTATCAAAAAGAAAAAAATCGAAAAATATATAAGCGGTACATTGCTGAAAACCTCTGAAGATTGGACAGAGAGGTCTGCCTACAAAACTCTGGAGTCGGGATGCTGTAGGTAACATCAATCAGCTTAGTGACAAATTTTTACTCATATTAATTATATATATATATATATATAGAGAGAGAGAGAGAGGTTGTATAAAATTTGGTATAGGAGAAAAATATTTAACACTGGAGATATTGTTTCTAAATATAGACATTAACACTGTATAGGTCTATAGCCCACACAAGGAGTAGTGTAAAATTGTCTGTTGGTCACTTGAAATATGAAACTAGTAATAGTCTGGAATTTTTCATAGATAAATCCTTATGAATCATTAATAATTTTATTCATTTTATTTTAATTTCAGTTGTTTTTTTGTTTTGTTTTTTTCACTATTAGTATTAGTAGTAATATAATCTTGAATTTTTACTATATGAAGCAGGCCTGTTGGTAGTGTTTTGAGCGTTGCGGGAAAGGGGGTTAACTTTAAGGGAACTTCAAGTAAGAATTTGCACACAAAAAGTAGTTTTCATCATCTTCACAGGTGAAGAAACGATTTTCTGGTGATGGCAGGCCCTCACTTAGCAAAATACCTGTTGTCGACCTTCATTATGTCTGTATATAATTGTTTTCCTCCTCCCCACTCTTACTTTTTTGTTCACTTTCTTTTGCTTCTTCATCCCACTATTTTCTTCTTCCTCATTACTCTTTCCCCTTCTACTCTCTTTCCCAAGTTTCTTCTATATATTAGTTTGTCCTTTTCCTTTTCTTTTCTCCTCCACTCGGATTTTTAAGAGATTCTAAAATTGGTTTGCATTTTTTTTCATCTATAATGGCGATTATATAAGCTTATGTGGAAAGAGTAAACTTGCCAATGTTTTAAAAATGTCTAAAAACTTTATTTACACACGGAATTTTTTTTCATACAGATAACCTGTAGGCTGTTACCTTTCAAGTAAAAGCAAAATTTAGCTCCAAAGAAGGCATTTAAATTATTTAAAATGCTTTTTTTTTTTTTTTTTTTTTTGAAGCCCGTGGCAGTGTACTGGCGTGGAGCTTAGGGATTAAAATGAACAGTTGATTTACCCACGCCACGAAGGATGATAAGGACGATGAAACACATGGATAATTTTAACAAAACAAGATAAGGAATTTATTCACAAATTTACATGCTTAAAGTAGTGTCAGTAGCTTGTTTCAGTAAAATAAATCAGAAATCTTAAAGTCAGTAGTTTTAACATATTGTCATGAAGAGGAAATGTTCATACAACAGATTAAATGATCTGACACAAAATAATATTCAAAAATGTTTAAAGCAAAAGTAAGAGAGTTCATTGTTCACCGAAGAGAGAGATAGTTTAAAATACTTATCTATCTTGAATTGTTGAGAGAAAATTCTTTGAAGTGCCGCGTTCTGGTTAAAGGTTGATAATATTATAATTGGCGAATAATTTGACACTGGCGAGTATTTCAACGCTGGTTATGAGGAACTTAAACAAAACCTTTCACATAACTTTAGACGCTCTTTGCTAGGTACCTCCACTAATTGGCTGAAAAAACAGCATAACATGATAAAAAAAGGCCCCAAACTTAATAAAAACAAAGTTTTATCGTTAAAATATTTGTTATTATTAAGAGGAAAGTCCAAAGTATTTTTTATTCTTTTATTTATTTGTTTTTTTTAATTTTTTTCCACCAGATTCAAAATTTTGGTTAATCTTTTTTTCGTGTCAGCAACCGTTTAATATTTACTATTTGTGTCTTAACATCCTTTTTCCGATTGATTTGGAAATTCATGCAAAAATCAAGTAATTAACAGATTTTAATGAAATTTTCAGGATTTATTCACAGATGAATTAAATTATTTTTTTAATTTATTTTTTAGAAAATCTACGTAAAAATATTTTTTTACATATGTTAACTCCCCACCCACACACGTACTTAATTTCATTAAATTTCAAGAAATTAAATTTTAATTGTAAAATTTGTTTTATTAGTTAAAAGCAGAATATAAATCCTTTATTTTTCTTCTTTTTTTTTTTTTTTTTTTAAACTACTAATTTTCCGAAAATTTGCTCCGAATCTTAAAATAAAAATGCAATAAAACTATGACATTTAATTAGAAAAGCCTTTAATTTATTTTTTAAATAAGAATTATTAAGGACTCTATTGTCTTAAATTTTTTTCGATAAATAATGAATTTTTACAAGAATTGTTTCATTTATTAAAAATTTTAGTCATAATAATTTATAAAGTTCCAAATCTTTTAAATTTCTGCATTACTTTGTGTTAGGTGAAAATCTTATTAAGTGAAAAGTAAAACTATATTTACTAATCAAAAATTGAATAGCGTAATACAAATCATTATGCACCAAAATTTTTTAAATGATCTTTAATATGTATAAACGTGCCCAATTTGAAAGTATGGGCGACCATACATAACATTATCGGAAAATAAGAGTGATGATTATTATAGAAAATTTAAAGTCAACAATCATAAAATTAGATTACAGAAAATATTTTCCAACATTTTTAAGATTACTGAGTACTTAAAAAAGATATAAAAAGACGTTCATGTTTAAAATAAAACAATAATTAATTAAATATAAAGTGTAAAACTACATTTATATATATATATATATATATATATATACACACGTGCATACATACATACATATATACATTGTTTTACGGTAGTGCGTAATGATTTCTGCGACGAAATTCTGTAAAAGAAGTAATAGGCCAAAATTTATGCTTACTCCAACGAAAATACCCGGAAGTGCCCCGCGCTTAATTAGTAAAAACAATGCCCGTAATGGCAGACGAATTACCCAGAATTAGTCCGATTTTTTATTGTCGATAACAGAACTCCAAAATAGTAGGTTTTATCATAATTTAATTGTTAATTCGAGTACAGCATGTTCATTTACACGGAAATATGACAATTTGGGGAAAGTTTAATAGATATTTAGCGCGGGACTTAAAAGGCAAATTTACCTAGTAGAGCTCCCTTCTCTTCTTTTATTAATTTAATTTTTTCTCCTCATTTTATTATGAAAAAGAATTTCGCGTAGGCTTACTACTTTATTTCCTTCTTCTTTGGCTCTTCTGCTAATTTCTGTGCAGGCAATGCTTTCATTGGTCCATAAATTTCCACATAGGCTCGTGAATTTCTTTCCCTCTTCTTCCTCGGGCTTCCAAAGTTGAAGGGAGTTATTATTATTTCGCACTCACTCACTACAGCGGTACCTATTTAAGGAGCGTGAACCTTAAAATCCATCTTTTTCTCTTGGTCCCAAGGTCAAGAGAATTTTCGTAAATGATTTTTTATAAGTCTATGATTTTTTTTTCATTAGAATCCTATATGATTAATAATTGCAGCATTTTATTTTAATTAATTTCATAAATTAAATAATAACGGAATTTACAGTGGACATTAAGCTGCTAAATAAATTAAAATTTAACACTAAAAATATTTTGAAAAATATTACCTATTTTTAAAATAAAAATATTTTATCTCTGACGTTTTTTTCATACCCAAACTAAACAAAGCGTACTTTTCTTCCATGATTCTATTTCCGGTCACGTCAGCCAATGGACGATCGACTGATATCCCCAGAGCGTAAGTCAGTACAAGGCCACAAAGTCTTACGCTAACTTATAGATACAATAATATCCACATACCTTACATCCGCCAACCTGCTGCTCTCGCCGTTAAACTAAGTCCCGAACGTGAAACTGAAGTTGTTTTGAAGTTGACGTGTTTGTCCTGCGCATGCGTCTCTTAATTTCTTTGTCGAAAATGGAGCCGGGCGATCTTTGGCGTCAAATAAATACAACCATCAAAGTTGACGCGGGGAACGCGCCTTGACCTCAATAAATCACAAGTGATTTGCTTGCCTCTTGAAAGTTAGGGCCTTTCTTTAGCTTTATTCTACTTTCTTTTCACATTTCTTTCTTTTTTTTACATATTTTTTTTTTTTATCCAAGTGAAAAAATTTGACGTTTCTTTTTTATCTTTTCTTTCCTACGGAATCATTTTATTTAGAACCTTTTTACATCCTTTACAATTTTGGTTTCTTTTTTTTATCCTTTCGTTTTTTTTTCTGCCTTCTGCAGAAACGCAACTTTTTCAAGAAATATTTTTTCGATTGTTTTTTTCATATCACTGTTGAGTGTTGAATAAATTAAAATATCAACATATATCGTAGCCCTTCGCTACTCCGATCTCGTAATCATGCCCGACGTAATATTTCTTCAAAACTTTTTTTCCCATTGTGTTACCCCACTTCCTTCAATTCAATGTTCATTGTTCATGTTCCTTTAATCGAAACACTACTTTAACTTTTGTACATGATGTAAAAAAAAATAAATTTTGTATTAATTATAGTTTATCGTTTTGTTTTCCTCTTGTTGATCTGTCAGATTCACGTCTTTATTTTTAATTGTTAGCGGGCCTCCGGTGACTATTTTCGGCGTACAGGATTTTTTATATCACACCACCACTTTCAGGGGGCCCACTACACATCATTTTTCTTTTTAAAATTTTCTAAAAGTTTTCAGTTTGCTGTGTAAATTTGTTGTAAATTAATCCCCTTTACTCAAGCAAAAACAAAGTTAATAATATCTATATTATTTAAAGCCTGTTCTTACGTCTTTTTTTCCTGTGTTGCGTGAAAATAAGTCAAGATTTCAAAAAGTCCCCAAATAAATTTAAACGTATTCTTACTTAATTATTTCCCTTTATAATCAGAGCTGGTTCGACTTGAAAGTACATGAGTGAGATTTCACATCTTCAGGATGGCTGTTCGATTGCAAGCAGGACCATCTGCTCAGGCCTATTTGTATATCTGCAACATCCACAGAGCCAACCTGTAGTTTATATTGCAACTATGCTGAGCGGACCTTAGTTATGCTTCAACTATATAAAATATATCCGATAGCAAAGCCTCTGCTCGGAAAATTGGAGATTTTTCAAGAGCATAGAACTACCTCTTAATGTTTTTCCCAGGTTAACACTAACTCGGGGTAGTAGCACCTGATAGGGCCCCAGCTATGGGCAAATAATGAACCCCTAAACAAAAATTAAAACAGAAAAAAAGCTATAAAAAATACATTTTCATACTAAGAATACCAGCAAAACAAATTACCAACAATACATTTTCATAACTATCATGACAATACAGTTAAAATAAAATTGAAGACATAGCATACACTGTAAAAAAAAATAATAATTAAAAAATTTGCTTTGATTAATCTACTTTCTTGTAAGTGTAGAATTTAGTAATAGCAACGGACAGTACTCAACTGCAATAGAAATTGCGTCTGACTGACCAAGCTAATATGCTGGGCAAATTGGTAGGTGGTTTATGTAACAGCCTGGGATATTCCATTCTGTTACCCGAGTAAGCCTATTCTGTAAGTTCTGACTGGCTGATAATTCCGGTGTGAATATTGTGCTCAATAAATATCCAGCATACTGTAACTATTCAAGAAACGAAATGTATTGAGTCAGCCAACTGGACGCTAGTTGGAAACCTCCTTGCGAAAGTGAGTTTCACACTCTTGATCGTTCAGTAAGGAGAAACAAGTTTCCACTCTTCGTTTGATTTTGTAAGATTATTTGGTAAGACAAATGCAGCTAAGCAAATTTTAATTAAATCATATTGTAAACTAAAGCATCCTCTTAAAACTTAGAAATTTTGTCAATGTTTGACCTTTGTGCCCTCAAAACAAATAATGTTTCAAAATGACGGTTATTCCTTTGACACTGCTATTACACCGTTTCTTTACTCCCTCGGTAATGTTTTATTATTATAATTATTATTTCTAACTTAAATAAATATAACGCAGCCGACTGGTTTTCGAACTCGGATCTCCGATTTCTCATTTTGAGCTTTTATCCATTACACCACCTGCACATCCAAGCAACTGAAATGAAGATTAAATAAAATAAATACCCGTGTAAAAGTAACAATACTTCACCTAAAAAAATCAAATAATATTGCAGAACCTCATGTTACAAGTCATAATTTTTCAGTGCACGAAAATGTGTACATATATAGCGTACCTTGGGCAAATAGATTTTGCAGAGCTCTCTCTCCCCAGGTGAAATCACAACTGATATCCTCCAACTTGAAAGCTCACTTTGGTCATGGACACTTTGCCGGTGATTACATTAGGAGAATACTCCACTATGGCCATTGACATCAGTTTAGAAAGCCCTCCGCCCAGCGACGCCGTGTCAGCATTCACTGGCTGATATACATGCCTATGAAGCAGATTTTCCCTCATCGTCCTAGATGGCTGTTGTCGCTACGAGATAATTCATCTGCACTTCGATACGGCACATGTCTAGCCTTCCTCATTTGAAAAGCCTGAATGAAAAATCAGTTTAGTCGCTGATGACCCGACCATGATAGTAATGGGTTACATGGTACCAGTAAGATCGGTAGAGTGATTTATCATAACGAGTAGCCTAAATAATAGATTTGACGTTGTTTGATGTTAATTGAACAAGTCGATTTGATATTGCACCACAGACCCAAAATCTCTTCTCTTAAAACTGTGATTCTATAAACCTGACGCATAGTTTAATCAAATGATGGCGGATTACGTTCTCTTTCGACTTCGTGTAACACTGTGTTATGACTATGACTGTCCCTAGTCATCTTGGTCGTATGAGACGGCTCAGTCTTGTTGGTAGGTGTACGGTCTTCCTTTGCTCACGTCCTCTATCCAAGACCTCACAATCCTGCCCAACGCCTCCTTATAGTCAGTAGTATTGACACTTAAGCTTCGAGGAAAGACGTGGCGGGAGGCATGACACCTCCCACGTTACTCACGGGTCTCACAACTAACACAGTTGCCAGAAACTTAGTGTGCATTACCGTTGTAACGTCCTTAGTGTCCCTGCATAATCATCTGTCATTACTTTGATCAGAACCAAAAGGTCAACTAAAGTTTTATCATCAGAAAAACCAAAGTATCCCAGGTTCTTAATGTGTCAACTTGCTCAAGAAGCGCTTTGCGCGGATCAGTCGGCTATCATTTGTCTTTACATACACGAGTTGACCTTTCTGTATCATATATGATGAAGGTCTTCACACACAATTTTCCAATAGAGTGTCTTGAAACCCTAAGCTCCTTAGCAATGGCGTTAATTGACTTTCCTGGGTTCTTATTAATATATATTTATTTATTGGGTTCTTATCGACAGTAAAATGACCAGCAGTACATTTTATCTGTAGTTGAAAGCATACAATTGCGTTCAAAACTCTACAATGTCAGTCAGTATCAAATTTGGTACACCTATATTATTGTGGTCTGTGTATTACATCACGGTATTCAAAACAGTCACTCGCTGTCTTATGTCTAGCGTAACATTCTCCAGCACTTCAGTGAGTCTCTGCTTAAGTTATTGTATTAAGAGGAGAATATAGACCTATCTTTTCACATGACCCCCAAATCACAAGTCAGGTGATCGTGGTAGCCATTTCAACAATACATTGGAACGCCCGATCCATCTTCCTTGTAGATTCTCATTGAGAAAACTTCGAACAGTTAAAGTTAGTTTTTACACAGTTTGTTAAAATTTGAGCGAGAATTGGCTATGTTGTTAGACTACAAAATGATGTCAGTTTTTTAGGGACAACCTGTATTTAAGTTGAGCCACTGTAGATTTTTAAATTCTCTGGATTTTCTTCATCATAATGGCTCTTAGAAGGGTGCTGAAAATTTATTCCCTTCAAATAACTTTGAATCTGATACTTTTATGAGGAGCATTACTGTAAAATACCGGTCAGCAAAAGTTGACATAACACTTGTCACATACAGCACTTAAAAAGCTCTTTATGGCAGTCGAGAAAAGGCCTTTCTCACAATGAGAATGCGTTCTATATTTTAATTGCCTTTTTTAAAAGTTTGTTTCCACTTCTTGGGACGACTATATCAATTGGAGATTTTATTGTTAAAGGCCCCTTTTCTCTGGCACAGGCAAATATTTTGTGTTTTATGTCTCCTTAGTTGAACGCTGAAGTCGTATAAATAATTTGAGCACAAACTAACAGATGCGTTTTCCTTCGACAAGAAAGTGAGAAATACAGAAAAATAAGAAAGAAACAAAGCAAAATAGAAACGAACAAGTCAAAGGAAGCAAAAAACGAAACAAAGCAATGCATGCAAAAATAAAGAAACAATGTAAAGAAAGCAAAAAATAAAATAAAATAAATAAGCAAAGGAAACAAAAAAAGAAAGTAACAAAACAAAATAATCTAAAAAAAGAGAGTAACAAATCAGTAACAAAAGAAAGATAAAGTAAGACAAAAAAGAAAGAAAAAACGAAAGAAAAAAGAAAGTGAGACAAGAATTAAAGAAAGTAAGAAAGTTAAAAGAGATAGACAATAACAAAAGAAGACTAATTAAAGAGATTAAAAAAACTAAAGAAATAAAGCTGAAGTAAATAGAATTATAAAACTAAAGGAGAGTAACGAATGAAAAACAGTAATAAAAGAAAAACTAAAGAAAGACAGAAATAAAGTCTGTAACAAACGACAGTAAAGAAGGAAAAAAAGAAAATTATAGAAAAAAGCTAACGAAAAGGATAGTTAAAAAAAGAACAATAAATAAAGATTACGGAAGCTAAAGAAAGAAGACTAAAGAAAATTAAAAAAAAAATAGAACGACAGAATGATAAAGGATGAATGAGTGAAAGAAAGAAGAAGAAAGTGAAAGAAAGAAAGGGATTAGCAAAAGAATATTAGAATCAAAATGAAAAGAAAGAATGAAATGTAAGAGTAAGAAAAAGAGAATTAAAAAGAAAGCTAGAAAGAAATATAATAAAAGAAAGGGAGTGGAAAAAGAATTTAATCTTAAAGAAAAAAGAATTAAACGGAAAGAAAGAAAAACAATTTAATAAAAAAAAAAATAGAAGAAAATAAAAGGAAAGTAGGAAGAAAAAGAAAAATTACATAAGTAAAGAAATACAGTGTAACCCGGATATAAGAGACCGGATATAAGAAAGATTTTCTCTGGTCCCAAATTAGAGCCTGTGTTAATGTATATAAATTAGACCAAACCCGGATATAAGAGAAACCCGGATATAAGATACTTCTTCTCCGGTCCCGACAACTCTCTTATATCCGGGTTACACTGTAATGAAAAATAAAATATAATTAAGTAAAACAAGCTAATACAGACATGAATTAAAATAAAAAAGAATTTGGTTAAAGGAAAAACAACTTTGTAATGCGTAAAAGAAAAGCAAGAGTTGTCTCCTCTTTGTGCGATGATTCGTTAGCTCGTCCCGTTTTATGTTCTGTGTTCCTTCAAGATGTAGATGAGCATGGCTCTCCACATGTTCCTGCCCTTTGTAGCTCTAAGCAACGTTTGTCCCCTTTCCATCCCTCTCAAGTGTCTACTTTACCACCGGTATGTTGTTCGTTGTTTCCATCTACATCTCCTGTCTTGTGAGTATCAAATTCTTCAAGGCCCCTTTCCTCATTGTCTCCCAGAAACTTCATCTGTCTCGTTCTAAGTATATGTGTCTTTTTTGTTTCCCATTTTCTTTAAAACCTCCTCGCTGCTTACATACTCCGACCAGAGTATTCTCAGTATACCTCTGCAGAACCACATCTCTGTTGCCATGTCTTATCTTCAACCATAAACGAATTGTCGCTAGTGTTTACTAGAGGAGGATCTATATAACATAACAGTTCAGCACTTTTTTCATTATTTCTAACGAAATTTTCTATTTCTTAATACTTTGTCTATACTCTGGCTTCGCTTTTCAATACGACTTCAGATACCTGTGTGGAATCTTCCACATTAGCCTTCCACGCTTTTCGAAAGATGTATTCTTCCCTAAAAAAAAAACAAAAAAAAACCCTTAACCAATCACCACTTCGTTTCAGTAAATTCAGTCATCTATTGGTTAAGAAACACTAAGCTGTAGCAAAGTCGAAACAGATCCTTTTTCCTGCCGAGGCTCCCTGGAGCCGATTTTTAGATACCAGAGTCTATATAAACAGCCGTATGACTCAATTCAAGTCAGCCAGTCATCAAGTTTCGTGAGATGCTACCAAACTCCACGCGTGTCAATTCACTGACTCAACATCACTTCAAAATTCTCAACAAACACAACACAGCACTCAATCGACCATTGTCCCCGTGGTAATCAAATTACAATTGACTTAAAAAATGAACGTTTTCACTACACAAACAGTAATTGTACAATTCATCAATTTAGCCAAACAGTTAAAGGCAAACAACTATTTACAACTTAAATTCTAACTAACAAGTAACACACGCATACATACTAATATTTGAACAGACACATTTGAGATTTTTCCTTGCAGAAACCAAATTATTTTAATTTCACTAACAAATCAAAAACATTAAGTTTTATTGACCAAATTTCTGCATAAACATTCTTCATAAGCTTGTCTCAATTGCCACAATCAACAAACATCCTGTTATCCTTGCATGTATATCTATTGTATATATAAAAATCTCTTTATTGTTGAATCTCTAACCATTGTGTTTTTAGTAATTTCTTACAATACAAATTGTCCTTATATTCTTTATTTGATCTACATGTTGTGGGATAATTCATAATAAGCACGCATAATCTTTACCTTACATAAATTACCTTCTGATACATTTTCACTCAGCTACATCCCGCAACACCTGCATCAACTTTTCCAGCGACTATTACGACTCTACCTAAATAATTAAACGGCAGTCCCTGCTTGATTCTCTTGTGAATTCACTATTTACTGAGTGATCTTTTATTGTACTAGATGCTAAGTGGTTTTTATTGTACTAGATGCTAAGAAAATATCACCACGCCTCTTTATCTGCGGTTCATTTCTACGATTCTGATTACCCGCAGTAAAACTCCCAACATAAATAATTCATAAATTTTACTTCTGTACCGTAGCGCAAAATTAGTGATGGTAGCAATTTGAATATATCAAAGACATGCTGTATGGCATATCTTTTAAATGGAAAGGCGAAAGATTTTCGACTTAATAGGAAAAAAAAAACACTTGTATGCCAAATTTGCTAAGATCTACAGTGTAGGGATCACCTCCACTTGGTCTATCAAGACGCCTTCTGGGTGGCGTTGACAAGGACTATAAAAGAAAAGACACAAACTCTTTCTTCCTCTTTTCGATGTTGAATGTAGTAAGTAGAAAACTTGTTCAGTTTTCCCTTCTAGGCGGACTTAGTCACCCGACAACATAGTTCATCTATCTCTCTCTCTCACTCACTCATACATACACACACAAATACTACCACCAACTCTATAAATGTTTTTCTTACTCTTTTCAGCTATCTGTGGACACTCTTGTATACTTTACCGCTTTAATTAATCATGCTATACATTATATAAAAATTCTTCCATGTATTGAAATTTATTTCTGATAATGTTGAATTAAAATTCTCCGATAGTTCTTAACCCTATCGTCACTCTATCGTAAACCTGTAGACCAATATATCCTTTACAAGTGGTGACCCCGATAAGAATGAATATTCTATAACCTTTATTACAGTATATTGTTATAATCGTTTTATTTTATTATTAGTTGTTAATCTCTTATTGTGGCAAATATGATCTACAGTAAGAAGGAATCTGTTGCTTAAATGTTATTATAGTATATTATTAGTAATTGCTTTATTATTAGTTATTGTTGTTAATCTCTTATTCTGATTGGTTCATCGAACTATGGCTTTGTTTGCCTGGCGATCTCTATTATCCGTTTATTTTTATAGATGGTGAAATTTTGATTTTCTTGTTATTTATTTATCTAACACCACACTATATCATTAAAAAATAATTTTGAGTGTGAATGTAGCGAAAATATGTCCCGAAATCATGTGATTTTGTATATTTTAAAAGTATTTTAATTTCTGTTTTGTGAGTGTCAAATTGGGCAAAAGGGAATTTTTTTTTTATTTAAAAATGTCTGAAATATTTAAGGACGAAAATGATTTTTTTTTTTTGCACGGTTTAACTTTAGGCTATTATAAAAAAAAAGTTTGTCAAAAAACGGTTATTTCCTTGACACCGTTATTACTGTATACACTTTTGACTCCCTGTGCAATATTTATTGCTTTTAGAAAGCGATGATTAGAATTTTAATAAAATCCAAACATGAAAATGAATTTATACATTTCTTTTAATCTTGGGAAATGACAAAAGATACTAAGCACTATTTATTTATTAGATTGAATAAAAGTATTTCCCATAGTTATTTATAAAATGTTGAATAATAATTACTGCTTTGTTGGTTTACATATTTTGATCATTTTTAAATTTTATAAATTTTTAAATAAAAATATTTTTTTTTCGAATTTATATCTTTATAAAATGGTAAATAAATAATAAATCGTTATAAAAGGTAAATAAATATCGCATTGTACTGACTGTTGGACAATCTATTCAAAGATGAAGAGGAGACATGAAATGTTCTACAGAAGGATGCTGAGGATATTTGGAGAAAATTAAAACAAAAAGAAAACTAATAACATCAGGAAGAGACAATTGAGGTTTCTGTGGCATATAATGAGCAAAGAAGGCTTCGAAAATCTGATACTCACATGTTAAGTGAGACCCCGGAAAATAATGTATAACCTACTTAGTGAGCTTGAGTAATTGGATGGCGAAACAGGGCTTAGGAGAAATAACAGACAAAGTTTATTAAGAGCCAAAGGGGACAGAAAATTGGAAAGCCATGATCGCCTCTGTCCATAAAAAAGAATTTAGTTCACATATTTTTTTATAATCCTGTAAATAAACATTGCCGGGGGAGTCAAAACAAAAGTATACAGTAATAACGGTGTCAAGGGAATAACCGTCCTTTTTCCAGGCCCTTTTTTTTTTTTGTGCAGGTTAAACATTGCTAAATATTGTATTGTTGGTCTCATATTGAGCCTGATAAGATATGGTAAAAAAAGGAATTTTCTATCTGTCGCATGACTTATTTCAGTATAGTTTTTATTGCTAGTTATTTATTGTTTGTAATTTAAAAGTTAAATGTTATTGGTATGTACAAAAAATATTAGTATATATTTAGTTCGATACTATGGGTGGTTAGTTACGAATACCCAAATATTGGAACATAACCTCAGTTGATGAGGGGGGACTACTTTGTTTAAACAATGTCTTTTAAGGGGAGATAACTTTGAACGATTTAGCAAAATAAAACTAGAAAATACCCGTGAAAATTTTACGGTTTTCCTATTTCAATTTCCTAATGAATCTTAAATTTTCAGTTAATGATTGAATAAGCTCACGGCGAGTTTTTTGACAATAAAATATCCGTAGAAATTATCCTATCACATTGTTAAAATATTTGAATTTAACAAAATATTGTAAGAGCAATCATAGATATGAATGCTGGTCATGATTTTAAGAAGTAAGGGGGTACAAATGAAAAGAAATTGAAATTGACATTTTCCATTTCACTGAAACAGCTGTTAAACATTTCTTTCTTTACTGAAAGCAAGCCATGTCTTTTCCCCTCTTTCCATGAAATCAAAACAGAATAGTCTATTATTTTATGAGATATTTGCACACTTTTATCTTTGTTTCTTTGTTCCTTTTGTAGTGGGTTATCCAATCTGTATCGCTGACAAAATACAAATTAAACTGACCCTCTATTATTTTTACTAAATCAAATGCAACAAAAAGAGGAATAATCAAATAGGCAAATATTTGTTTTAACAGAAAATATTTTTATATAACAAGTACACATGATATAATAAAGTTGTTTAAAACACTTTAGAGTTTTTGGCTGTGTGATCCAGGTGTTATGCTATAGATCTGATAAGGAATTAAACAGTTTATATTGATGGTGAAATTAAATGAAATAGATTGCTTGACTTACTGTAGAGTTGTCTCACTTCGACTGATATAGTTACAATTTCCTTTTTTCTTGTTAAGATATTGAGTGAGTTGGTTCATGAATCTCATCTTAGTTGAATTGGTCACTAGATGAGTTGATGTCGAAAAGAAATTGAATTCCATAAGCCGGGGTTGATGTTAATAAAAATTAACTTTTAGCGAGGAATTTGGGTTTCATGGATTCGTGTGACGAGTTGATTATTTTAAGGACTCACTAAGTCGTGTCGAAGTTTCTTATTTATAAGTTTTTTTGATCACCTTGGAGGCTTGAGAATATTTACATTTTTTTAGCATGTTGAACTCTGAACAGGTCAACTTAAGGTCATTCATGTGAGCATAGGCAGATATATGACATTATTATTTATGGACCAATCAGAAAGCATTGTTTCATATTGAACTCTGGAGTTGATTTTAATGGGTTCAGCACAAACTGAGAATACTTAACTGTGATCCTCTTTAAACAGAGAATGTAGAAATCGAATTCTACCCTTTCTTTTTTTTCAATCTTTCAAAATCGTCATCTTACAAAAATTTCCCTTAATAATAATTTAAAAGTAATTCAGCAGATGTTACTTTATTTATAACTGTTTTTTTGCCATTTTCCATTGTTCAATACTGTGAATCTGAAAAATGCCGCTTTTATTGTTTGCCATCATCTCGTGGCTTTTTGGCTCTGGGAGATTCAAATAATATTAAGACCAAGCCCAAGGGAGCCTTCACCCCATTTCCCAAGGTGGTGCCACTCTTTAGGGAAAAGGACTAGGTTTATTGCCCGGTGCCTGAGGCATCGCTAAAAGGTGAAGTGACGAGGGGGCTTGGGCAGTTTTTGTATGGTAGTGCCACTATGGCTTTCTACAGTATCACAATTATATTGTCATTCTGGTTTTAAATAACCTGTAAAGGCTTGATAAGCCATAGAAAGTAAATGAATCAATCTATCAAAATAGAAAGGCTGTTTTTGTATACAAAAACCACTAAGGCCAATAACTGTTAAAAGGAATGATTAGACTGATTAAACAGTATCTGTCTATATTTCTGAGATGAGGTATTAGGTACACTATTTACATTATTCGGTCTATTGTCCTCATATTTGTTGCCATATTTATTACAATGTTTCGGCCGTTGTACATTCCGGCCTTCTTCAGATGATTGGAATGTCGAACTGAATCCTTTATTTTGCTCACTGGGGTAGACTGTTCTAGTTCCACGTGCCATGTTTAATGGATGTCAGTTATCAGTTATCTCCTGTTAATTCTCCTCTGTCTTAACTGGGCATGACCCAAAGAGTGTGAGTTCAATACCCTGTTAAGGCAGTGGAGAACTTGGAGAGGAGAATTAACCAGAGATAACTGAAAACTGACATCCTTTAAACATGGCACTTGGAACTAGAACAGTCTACCCCAGTGAGCGAAATACAGCAGCCCCCCAAAACTGGGATAGGCGGGTAGAAGAGGAGGAGGAGGACAACAACACTCAGAAAACAGTCTGCCTGCCTTATGTGAAGGGGTTATCAGAGAAAATACAAAGGATCTGCGGTCCATATAACATCAGGACAACCTTCAAGAGCTTGACAACACTACGCAGATATCTCTCTCGAGTGAGACCCCCCATAGAGGAAAACATGTCTAAAGACTGTGTGTACGCTATCCCGTGCAGCTGCGGAAAGGTATATAAAGGAGAGACAGGCCGCCCCCTCAAGGTAAGGCTTCAAGAACACCAGAAAGCTGTAATGTGAGGGGAAGTAGAAAAATCAGGCGTGGCTGACCACATATGGAGAGAGAAGGGAGATCACTGTCCCCTGTGGGATCATGTTGAGATCATAGACAGGGAACACCATTGGAAAATTCGTAAACTTAAGGAATCAGCACATATGCTAGGCCACAAAAATCTCCTGAGCTGACCAAGCATAGAAATAAATACAATATGGGAACCAGTAATAAGGAGTGCCAGAGAAAAGCAATGATAACAAAGTTGCAATATGAGCTCTGGTAAAAACATGGAATGAAAACAGCAAAATTGCAATATGAGCACTGGTAAAAATGGTTGCTGAAAACATTAGGTTTATAATACCCAGAAATTCATACCCAGATGTCCTCAAGGCACAGTGGATAAAGGCGTTGGTTAGATCCAGTGACAGACCCAAAGAGTGTGAGTTCAATACCCGGCTAAGGCAGTGGAGAACTTTCAGAGGGAAAATTAGCAGGAGATAACTGATAACTGACATCCATCAAACATGGCACGTGGAACTAGAACAGTCTACCCCAGGGATCGAAATAAAGGGTTCAGTTCGAAATTCCAACCACCTGAAGAAGGCCGAAACGTTGTGACAAATATGGCGACAAAGATGTGGACAATAGTCCGCATAATGTAAATACAGTAAAAATAAAAAGTATTAATTTTTTAGAAATTGCTGATATGTCCTGGCAATAGCTCATAATTAATGGACTATTGCACATTTTGATTGCATGGAAAGAGGTGGGAAAAGACATGATCTCAGTGAAAAAAATGAAGCAAAGTTAGAAGTGGAGAGAATCAGATTATGCAGATAAGAACAGATACAACAATTTGATCTCAGCCAAAAGGCCGAGGGTATTTTTCAGTGTGCTCACATTGCTACTGAATGTGACACAAGGTCGTGGTTATTTTCTCTTTTTTTTTCTAATTCATTACTTCTTTCCTCTTCTGCTTCATTATTTCTTTCTTTTTCTACTTAATTTTTTCTTTCTTTCTTTTTCTACTTCATTGTTTCTTTTTCTACTTCATTATTTCTTTCTTTTTCTTCTTCATTATTTCTTTCTTTCTTTTTCTACTTCATTGTTTCTTTTTCTATTTCATTATTTCTTTCTTTCCTTTTCTACTTCATTATTTCTTTCTTTTTTTCTGCTTCGTTATTTCTTTCTTTCTTTTTCTGCTTCTTTATTTCTTTCTTTCTTTTTCTACTTCATCATTTCTTTCTTTTTCTGCTTCATTATGTCTTTCTTTCTTTTTCTGCTCCATTATGTGTTTCTTTCTTTTTCTGCTTCATTATTTCTTTTTCTGCTTCATTATTTCTTTCTTTCTTTTTCTGCTTCATTATGTCTTTCTTTCTTTTTCTGCTTCATTATTTCTTTTTCTGCTTCATTATTTCTTTCTTTCTTTCTTTTTCTGCTTCATTATTTCTTTTTCTACTTCATTATTTCTTTCTTTCTTTTTCTACTTCATTATTTCTTTCTTTCTATTTCTGCTTCATTATTTCTCTCTTTCTTTTTCTACTTCATTATTTCTTTCTTTCTACTTCATTATTTCTTTCTTTTTCTGCTTCATTACTTCTTTTTCTGCTTCATTATTTATTTATTTATTTTTCTTCTTCATTATTTCTTTCTTTCCTTTTCTACTTCATTATTTCTTTCTTTTTTTCTGCTTCTTTATTTCTTTCTATCTTTTTCTGCTTCATTATTTCTTTCTTTCTTTTTCTGCATCATTATTTTTTTCTTTCATTTTCTACATTATTTTTTTTCTACTTTTTATTTCTTTTTCTACTTTATTATTTCTTTCTTTCTTTTTCTGCATCATTATTTCTTTCTTTCTTTTTCTGCATCATTATTTCTTTCTTTCTTTTTCTGCTTCATTATTTCTTTCTTTCTTTTTCTGCTTCATTAATTATTTATTTATTTTTCTTCTTCATTATTTCTTTCTTTTTCTACTTCATTATTTCTTTCTTTCTTTCTTTTTCTACTTCATTATTTCTTTCATTCTTTCTTTTTCTACTCCATTATTTCTTTCTTTCTTTTTCTACTCCATTATTTCTTTCTTTCTTTTTCTAATTCATTATTTCTTTCTTTCTTTCTTTTTCTACTCCATTATTTCTTTCTTTCTTTTTCTACTCCATTATTTCTTTCTTTCTTTTTCTATTTCATTATTTCTTTTTTTCCTTTTCTATTTCATTATTTCGTTCTTTCCTTTTCTGCTTCATTATTTCTTTCTTTCTTTTTCTACTTAATCATTTCTTTCTTTTTCTACTTCATTGTTTCTTTTTCTATTTCATTATTTCTTTTTCTACTTCATTATTCTTTTCTTTCTTTCTTTTTCTACTTCATAATTTCCTTCTTTTTCTACTTCATAATTTCCTTCTTCTTCTACTTCATAATTTCCTTCTTTTTCTACTTCATAATTTCCTTCTATTTCATTATTTCTTTTTCTACTTCATTATTCCTTTCTTTCTTTTTCTACTTCATAATTTCCTTCTTTTTCTACTTCATAATTTCCTTCTTTTTCTACTTCATTATTTCTTTCTTTCATTTTCTGCTTCATTATTTCTTTCTTTTTCTACTTCCTTATTTCTCTTTTCTTTTTCTACTTCCTTATTTCTCTTTTCTTTTTCTACTTCCTTATTTCTCTTTTCTTTTTCTACTTCTTTCTTTCTTTCTTTTTCTACTTCTTTCTTTCTTTTTCTACTTCTTTCTTTCTTTCTTTTTCTAGTTTCTTTCTTTCTTTTTCTACTTCTTTTTTTCTTTTTTTTCTACTTCCTTATTTCTTTCTTTTTCTACTTCCTTCTTTCTTTCTTTTTCTCCTTCATTATTTATTTTTTCTTTTTCTGCTTGATTATTTCTTTCTTTCTTTTTCTGCTTCATCATTTCTTTCTTTCTTTTTCTGCTTCATTATTTCTTTCTTTCTTTTTCTACTCCCTTATTTTTTTCTTTTTCTGCTTCATTTTTTCTTTCTTTCTTATTTCTTTCTTTTTCTGCTTCATTATTTCTTTTTTTCTTTGTCCGCTTCATTATTTCTTTCTTTTTCTACTCCATTCTTTCTTTCTTTCTTTTTCTGCTTCATTCTTTCTTTCTTTTTTTCTGCTTCATTATTTATTTATTTTTCTTCTTCATTATTTCTTTCTTTCTTTTTCTACTTCATTATTTCTTTCTTTTTTTCTTTTTCTACTTCATTATTTCTTTCTTTTTCTTCTTCATTCTTTCTTTCCTTTTCTAAATCATTCTTTCTTTCTTTTTCTGCTTCATTATTTCTTTCTTTCTTTTTCTACTTCATAATTTCTTTCTTTTTCTACTTCATAATTTCTTTCTTTTTCTACTTCATTATTTCTTTTTCTGCTTTATTATTTCTTTCTTTCTTTTTCTACTTCATTCTTTCATTTTCTGCTTCATTATTTCTTTCTTTTTCTACTTCCTTATTTCTCTTTTCTTTTTCTACTTCTTTCTTTCTTTCTTTTTCTCCTTCATTATTTCGTTCTTTTTCTACTTCCTTATTTCTTTCTTTTTCTCCTTCATTATTTCTTTCGTTTTCTCCTTCATTATTTCTTTCTTTTTCTCCTTCATTATTTCTTTCTTTTTCTCCTTCATTATTTCTTTCTTTTTCTACTTCCTTATTTCTTTCTTTTTCTCCTTCATTATTTCTTTTTTTCTACTTCCTTATTTCTTTCTTTTTCTCCTTCATTATTTCTTTTTCTGCTTTATTATTTCTTTCTTTCTTTTTCTACTTCCTTATTTCTTTCTTTTTCTACTTCCTTATTCTTTCTTTTTCTGCTTCATTATTTCTTTTTCTACTTCATTATTTCTTTTTCTGCTTCATTATTTCTTTATTTCCTTTTCTACTTCATTATTTCTTTTTCGTTTTCTGCTTCATTATTTCTTTCTTTTTCTACTTCATTATTTCTTTCTTTCCTTTTCTGCTTCCTTATTTCTTTCTTTTTCTACTTCATTATTTCTTTCTTTCCTTTTCTGCTTCACTCTTTCTCTCTTTTTCTACTTCCTTATTTCTTTCTTTTTTACTTCATTATTTCTTTCTTTCTTTTTCTACTTCCTTATTTTTTTCTTTTTCTGATTCATTTTTTCTTTCTTTCTTTTTCTACTTAATTATTTCTTTCTTTTTCTACTTAATTATTTCTTTCTTTTTCTGCTTCACTATTTCTTTCTTTTTCTGCTTCACTATTTCTTTCTTTTTCTGCTTCATCATTTCTTTCTTTCTTTTTCTGCTTCACTCTTTCTTTCTTTTTCTACTTCCTTATTTCTTTCTTTTTTACTTCATTATTTCTTTCTTTCTTTTTCTACTTCCTTATTTTTTTCTTTTTCTGATTCATTTTTTCTTTCTTTCTTTTTCTACTTAATTATTTCTTTCTTTTTCTACTTAATTATTTCTTTCTTTTTCTGCTTCACTATTTCTTTCTTTTTCTGCTTCACTATTTCTTTTTCATTTTCTGCTTCATTATTTCTTTCTTTTTTTGCTTCACTCTTTCTTTCTTTTTCTACTTCCTTATTTCTTTCTTTTTCTACTTCCTTATTTCTTTCTTTTTCTACTTCCTTATTTCTTTCTTTTTCTACTTCCTTATTTCTTTCTTTTTTACTTCATTATTTCTTTCTTTCTTTTTCTACTTCCTTATTTCTTTTTTTTTCTACTTACTTACTTCTTTCTTTCTTTTACTGCTTCATTATTTCTTTCATTCTTTTTCTCCTTCATTATTTCTTTCTTTTTCTCCTTCGTTATTTCTTTCTTTCTTTTTCTCCTTCGTTATTTCTTTCTTTCCTTTTCTACTTCATTATTTCTTTCTTTCTTTTTCTGCTTCATTATTTCTTTCTTTCTTTTTCTGCATCATTATTTCTTTCTTTCTCTCGTCCATTCTTTCTTTTTTTCTTTTTCTGCTTCATTATTTTTTTCTTTCATTTTCTACTTCATTATTTTTTTCTACTTTATTATTTCTTTCTTTCTTTTTCTGCATCATTCTTTCTTTCTTTTTTCTGCTTCATTATTTATTTATTTATTTTTCTACTTCATTATTTCTTTTTCTATTTCATTATTTCTTTCTTTTCTTTTTCTAAATCATTATTTCTTTCTTTCTTTTTCTGCTTCATTATTTCTTTCTTTCTTTTTCTGCTTCATTATGTCTTTCTTTCTTTTTCTACTTCATTATGTCTTTCTTTTTCTGTTTCATCATTTCTTTCTTACTTTCTTTTTCTGCTTCATCATTTCTTTCTTTCTTTTCTGCTTCATCATTTCTTTCTTTCTTTTTTACTTCATCATTTCTTTCTTTCTTTTTCTGCATCATTATTTCTTTTTGTCTTTTTCTCCTTCATTATTTCTTTCTTTTTCTACTTCCTTATTTCTTTATTTTTCTGCTTCATTATTTCTTTTTCTTTTTCTGCTTCATTATTTCTTTATTTCCTTTTCTCCTTCATTATTTCTTCCCTTTTCTAATTCATTATTTCTTTCTTTTTCTACTTAATTATTTCTTTCTTTCTTTTTATACTTCATTGTTTCTTTTTCTATTTCATTATTTCTTTTTCTACTTCATTCTTTCTTTTTATACTTCATAATTTCTTTCTTTCTTTTTCTACTTCATAATTTCTTTCTTTCTTTTTCTACTTCATAATTTCTTTCTTTCTTTTTCTACTTCATAATTTCTTTCTTTCTTTTTCTACTTCATAATTTCTTTCTTTCTTTTTCTACTTCATAATTTCTTTCTTTTTCTACTTCATTCTTTCTTTTTCTACTTCATTCTTTCTTTTTCTGCTTCATTATTTCTTTTTCTTTTTCTGCTTCATTATTTCTCTTTTCTTTTTCTACTTCTTTCTTTCTTTTTCTACTTCATTATTTCTGTTTTGTTTATTTTACTCTACCTCTGATTTTTCTTTCTGTTCTTTGCTTGCTTTCTTGAATTTTATCCAAATTCTCTTTTTCTTTTTTCTACTTTTTTTTTCTACTTTTTTTTCTAATCTTTCTGATCTTTATTTCTTTCGCCTTTTTTCTTCTTTTCACTTTCTTTCTTCCTTTCTTTCTTTGCCTTCTTTCATCTCCTCTTTAATCTCTCCTTTTATTTCTTTCTTTAATACCTTTTTCAATATTTAGTAAACACTCTTTAGTCTGACACAATAATTTAACCACAGTTGTCTCCAAGATTAACATGTTAACCATTGCTCCATGGAAAAGTGTCCATAAGTATTTTTTACTGTGCCTACTATAGCACGAGGCCACAAGATAGGAACACTCTGTGTACTGAACTCATTTCAATAGTAGATAGTCTATGGGAGTAATCAGTGTGTTATAGTGAATAAGACGTCCACAGTTTTCAAATATTTATACATAAGCATTGTTCATATTTTTTTAGTCATGCAGAAGGACACCAATTTTGGGGTTCAAGTTAATTTGCTTTGTCATAGTTTGTGAGACTTTCACAACATGCTCCCATTTCCACTGTTTTCTTTGATTTTTCTCTTTACAATGTTGCCCTATATTTTTTAATTTGATCAGTTCTTGTTTTTTTGTTCCTGACATAATTTTGCATTTAAAAACAATCCAGCAAATCAACATGCCATAACCTGTTGAGTCCTGCACAGCCGACATCTTTTTTTTCTTTTCACGTCTAATCAAGTAGATTTAACAACTGCATATGTACTATTCATGAACAAAAAAAAAAGTTTCTATATGGAATTCTCCTGCAGAATGACAATCATTTATGAAATGCTACACTACAGTTTCTTTGTATATTAAAATAAAACCATCACGGAAAGTGGGAGTGAGAAAATGCACTAACAGACTGTTAAATTTTAATAAAACATATATATATATATATATATATATATATATATAATTGTGATATGTTTCTTAGTAAAACTTAAAATTCCAGTAGCACATTTTCCAAGCTCCACTTTCTTTAATAGATTTATTTTATTTTACTAAAATAAAAATGAAACTCTGGTTGCTGTGTGTGTATATATATATATATATATATATATATATATATATATATATATATATATATATATATATTAATAAAAACAGACCACTTTAAGGTTCCATGTAATAAATTATTACACCACAGTCTTTTTAAAGGGCTCTGGATCATCAGACTTTACTTCCAAAGGTTGAAATGAAAAGAAATTTACACATTTTTGATGGGCCATATTAAGCATATGTAAATTAACGAAGTGAGGGGGGAGAGAAGACATGAGTGAGTTAGATGTACCATTTCAATTGTTTATCCTTGACATAGATGTAACATTTCAGTTCTTTTTCCTTAACGTATGTTATATATATGTGTGTGTGTGTGTGTGTGTGTGTGTGTGTATAACATCCAGAGACAAGAATCTGTTTCATGCTAAACACAACCATCATGAACTGACAATTGTGTTAAGCATGAAACAGACCGTTGCCTCTGGGTATTGACTTCAATGTCCACTTTTATGTTTACATACGCTCTATCCCTGATATTGAGCACTTTAACCCATAAATATAGCATATCATAAAACTATATTTTAGCCTGTATATATATATACATACATATATATATATATATATGGCCTGATGATTGCGTCTAGCATGAAACAGCCTGTAACCTCTGAGTGTCGATTTCAATGTTCACTTATATTCATATTCATATATATATATATATATACAGGATAATATAGTTTTATGGTATGCTATATACTCTTTGGAGTTGTTACCTCCGATGGAAAAAATACCCATTAAATTTTACAAACCTGGTGAAAAAGTTAATGCAGATGCCATATTTAGAAGACTCTGAGATACAATGCATTACCATCGCCAACTACCCAGAGGGAAAACTATGAATGGACTCAGGATGGTGCTCCTACCCATACAGCCAAAAAGATACAGAATTTCTGCAGATCCAATTTTGCAGATTTTTCACCATCACACTTTTGACCCACTTACAACCCAGATCTCAACCCTCTAGATTATACTGTTTGGAGCATTTTAGAACATGCTACTAACTCAACCTCACATCCAAACATTAACTCTCTTATGGATACCTTTGTGGATGAGTTGGAAAAGATGTCCTCCTATTTTTGGAGAAGAGTTGTAGAATTTTCAGGGGGTGTGTAGCAGCAGTAATTGAGAAACAAGGAGGACATATTGAATAAAATGTTTCTTTCGTTTTGTATTTGTATGTTTGAACCATTCATATTTCTTTAAATAAACTAATTAATCAACTATAAGGCTTTTTATTTCAATACCAAAATGATGAAAGTTTTGCCTCCCCACCCTATATATATATATATATATATATATATATATATATATAGCAACCAAAGTTTCATTTTTATTTTATTAAAATAAATCTGTTAGAGAAATTGGAGCTTGGAAAATGTGCTACTGGAATTTTAAGTTTTATTAAGAAACATATCACAATATATATATATATATATATATATATATATATATATATATGTCTGTGTGTGTTTTGAACAATAAAAAATATTGAAAAATTAAAAAATTTAAATTTTCAGACACACTAGGTTGAATATTAATAATTTTTTTTTTGTTTTATTATTTCAATTAGGTTCCTCGACTAGTTTTGGCCAGCATGACCATAATCATGAGAAAAAAAAATCCCTTCTTGCTAGTAGCAGTGAATGACAGGAATGGAATAAGTGACTTTCTGAAGAAAATGAACTTTATCTGTAGTTTTCATTTGTTTTTTTTTATTGTTAATTTTGGTCAATCCTTATGTTGGTCAAACTTTTTTTTTAAGATAAAGGCTTTGGAGATTCATGTGACTCAGAATTCCCTTCTTGTTCATTTTGGTAATTTTATTGGTTGCTGGGAAGTGGATGTGTTTGTGTTAAGTGTATGTTATCATTTGTTCGTTGGGAGTGTGTATGATGTGTATAAGTGTATATATTAGTATGGTTGTGTGCATAAGTGTGAGACCTCAACACCTCCGCAAGCATGTTTCAAGCACTGGAAATAAAAATTGTATCCAAAATTGTTGATTGGCTCTAGATTTTAAGATATAAGTATTAATATAACATTAGTACCATATCAAAATTCTTTTCCTTGCCAGATTAATTATTATTCTCCTTTCCAATCAGGTTTTCGCACATTTAACTGACCTCTGAAAAATGCTCCCTGAATCTCTGAACAAAGGTGATAACTTCTGCCATGTGTGTGACAAAGAGATTTTTATATTTCAAAAATAGAATATAATACATGTTGTAAGAAAAGCTTGCCAAGTATATTTTGGATACAAAACTGGAAACCAAGAAAAGAAGTGGTCACTACACATATACTGTAGTACCTGTGCAACAAATCTCAGTTAAAAGAAAAAAAAATAAACTGTATTAAAAATATGAGCACTACTGTTAAATTTATTCTTAAAAACAATATTATTAAAATTGTATAAGAAAAAAAAATAATTAAAATGTTGGAGTTGTGTCAAATCTGTTTTTTGACTATTACTATACGTACCAGTGTTTATCGATACCAACAGATTTCTTTGTAGCTATTATGAATTTACTGTATGTGCAGATGTTGCTCTCTGAAAAACAACTAAAACAATTTTCAATAAATGCATGTCGAAATATACTGTAATTCTTCTTTTCTGAAAAATGTCCTGGTAATTAAACCGTACCTCACTTCTATTAAAAAAAAAAAAATGTATCAATAGTATAATTTGTGCTAATACTGTAAGGGTTTCTTTATTATTAGTGAGAAGGTCACATAAAGGTAAGGTTCATTTTTTTTCTCCTAAATATTCCATGCCAAAATCTGGGTGCATCAAATAGGCCAGCAAATATGGTAGTCTTTGTAGATTAGCATTTTTTAAAAACTTTCTTAAGCCATGTTTGTCAGAATCAAAAAAATATTGATTTATCATTTTAGTAGGAGATCTTCTTCATAATATTGATACAGTTCCAAATTACCCCCTGATTTTTACAGAGTTGGTGGAACTTAGTGTGCATTTACAAACATCAAGTATGAAACTGGTATTTAGATAATTGATATCTGCATACAAAATCACTTTTTTTTTTTTTTTTTTTACAAAAAGATTTTTTTTCAATATAGAACAAACATATATATACATTTTTATGTATTTTGTTTTAAGAAAATATTTTTAAAATTTTTTGACAAAAATATTTTTTGTAATTAAAGAGCAATCAGTTGTATACATTTTTAATTAAGGAAAAGGAACAAAAATTTACATAAATCAACAAAAGCATAAAAACATATGCAGATATCAATGACATAAGCACAGATTCAAGGCACATTTGTAAATAAAACACTAAATCCAGATAACTCTGTAAAAGTCAGAGATCAATTTTTACGCTGAATCACTATTATGAACAGGACCCACCCCTTCTAAATCAATAAAAGATATAAATATTTTTCAATTCTGACAAATGTTGTCTTGAGGAAAGTTTTAAAAATGCTAATATACAAAATGCTTCCTTATTTTTTATGAGTGAACCTGTCTATTTAAATAGTGTCAAAAATATTTGCAGTGGGATAATAAATCACAAGAAAATCAATTTATGATAGAACCAGATAAAAAAAATTAACCAATGCTCTTTAAAACAACATCAGATTTAGCCCCCACCCCCCACCTTTTATTTTCTATGACATGTCTGTATAATTTTACATATAATTGGTTTTTGCCTTTAAAAGTCATACAAAGAAACCAAATGACTGATAACGGTCACAGCATTCTTCCATCAAAATTTAATTTCTAGGACACATAATGAGGAAATGTAACCCTCACCTCAACTCACTCACTCTCTGTCTCTTTTTCTCCTCTTCTTTCTTAGTCACTCGTTCTGCTAGCTTTGTTGAGTAATACTGACCTTACAGGTCATCCAGCTTTCTTTTCCCTACTCAGTTGAAGCCAGTGTGTCATCTCAATAGGATTGATCTGAGTTTCCCAAAATTTTATTGATGACAAAGTATAGTGTAGATGTTGTGTACCATGGCAAAGAATGAATAATTCTCAACTTATAACCATGGTAACTTTCATCTCTTTGTGTCCAACAACTACTTTGGGAATCAGTCTTGAGTAAGAACTCATTCAATAAAATGTACAACACTGTAGATAACTCGAACATTGATTGAATAAAAAAAAAAAACTGGTTGAATAAAATGTCTATTATTTACTGCAAAATCAATTTCTCTACTGCCAGATGGTGATTTGAGAAATTTAGTAAAAAATAATAACCAGTTCATCGACTCTCACTCAATTCTACTGCCATGCATGTGTCCGTGTTTTCACTCCAGCCACAGAAATTGCAGGTATGCTCTTAGCAATGGATGTCTTATGAGTGATCATGGACATCTCCTTGCTGACTTCCTCTAGGACTTGTCTCCATCTGTCTCTGTCGTTGAACCTGGTGAGCTATCATTTATATAGACAACTTCCCACCAAAAATTTAACATTGATATATCTAATTTATCCATTCTGACCATCTTAAACTTAGGAGATCTTGGTTTTAACCACATGGTACTCTCTTTATTTTTCTTAGAATTCTCTGTTCTCTCTTTCTGTAAAGATAATGATGTTCTTGGGTCATCAACATAAGCAAATCCCAAGCTTGGAAATTTAAACAAAAAACAAATGCTCTTTTCATTGCCTAGAATAATTTGGGTCCATCCATTTTGTAAGAACACACACATTTTGAACAGATAGTATAATATAAACAAAATTCTAAATCTAATTTTTCAGGACCAAAGAAATTCAGACATTAATCATGTATTCCTCTTATTGGTGGAAAGTGGATAGGGTGGGGAACCTTGGTCTTGGTCAATTTTAATTTTTGGATAGTTAATTCTAGGTTTGATTTTCCTTTGAACTGTTCTTAAATTCATTATATTATTTTAAAACAAAATTTTTAACCTTTTTTTTAATTTTTTACTCAACCATTTGAACTACACTTCTGAAAATTTGAATAATTATTATCCAATTATTAGCCTCTCTAAATCACCATCCTATAATTTCATGAAATTAAACATTTAAACAGAGTCAGTATCATGTTAAGGAAAGAGGGCTTGAAGGGCAAGAGAGATAGAAGAAAGCAATGAGTAACCTATTTAACAAGATGGTGTAAATGAGTAGCAGAACATGGATTAGAAGGGATGATGAAAAAACAAATCTTACTAAGAGCTATTCTTTAGAATAGGAAGTTGTGGAGAGTCATGTTCCCCTATGTCCTAAAGGGACACTGTGTAGAACCCATTTAAAAATTGTAGAAAAAATTCAATAAATTTAAGTAGTATCACTAAAATCTCAATTTTGTGAAAAAATAAGCTCACATGAAGATTAAATTCAAATTCTCAAATTAGCATTTATTGAACAATCAGCAAAGTTGTCTGAAACACAATTCAAGCTTTGAAAAAGCAAACAACCATTTCTTGTTACATTCTAAAAAAAAAAGATGAAGACTCACATGCAGAAAACGATTAACAATCTTTTCCCTCCTAAAAATCGATATTAAAAATTGCGAAATATATTTATTAATCAATAAAATTCTGAGTTTAATAAATTTAACTTTTAGTTTCCTGTGATATCGAGAATATTTAACATTGAAAAATATAAAGGAAAAAATTAATTATTTTTAATAATATGTGGAAATCTCCAGCCTTTGCCTGATGACGGTTGTGAGACCAGAAACATGTGTAGCAAAATTATGGAAAATAAAGCATAATATTTTTTAAAAAAAATCCATATTACAACCAAAAATGTTTGCGGTTTCTCACTTCTTTTTAATATATATATATATATATATATATATATATATATATATATATATTATAATTTTATCATATAGACAAAACCATTTTACTCAGTACAAATATTCAACTTCATTTCAGTGCATTTCAACTGCACTGCGATGAGCGAGAATTGAAAATGGTTATGAACAATCCTGCTTGTAGGCAAGCCATATGTGAAACGTCACTTCCTTTTTTCCATTTGTTTGAGAAGAAAAATATACATAAAAAGACCCAAAAAAACCAAAACGTGATGGAGTGAAACAATAGTGCTTGTTGATAACAGTTTGGTGAAGAATGGATTGGGTGTTTAATGTTAACTAGTCTGTGAAAATTTTTTTGCCGATAAACACAGGTCAAAAGTTTAGGCACATCATCTCATAAGTGAAAACAATGTGTATATATGGAGAGGGGATATACACATATATGCATGCATGCATGCTGACAGAAACACACAATAATGGAAATAGATCTAAGAACACACAGGGGTCATTAAAAGATAAGTATGCCGATAGCTACTCCATTTCTCCTAACCAATCTTAATTGTTTTATAACCCTTCACGCAGAATTCTTCACTGCCAGTTCAAGAAAGACATTTTGGTCACTAACACAGAAAAATAGAATGTCAAAGTGCAGTTGAAATTCACTGAAACGAAGTTGCATCTTTGTAGTGAGTAAAATGGTTTTGTCTTTATGATAAAATTATAATAAATAAATAATTATCGTTCTACTATCGATATCGAGCCCTCTTTTGGATTAATGCTGTGAACATTGGAATTTATATATTACTTTCATTCTCATCGCATCGGAGATATATATATATATATATATATATATATATATATATAACAATTTGTCCCAAACAGAGAAATTATAATACATATGAAATAAAGCGAGAAAGAGTGCATGAAGTTTCATATGGTAACGCTTCTATAACGAGTACTATAAGCAAGCTTGAAATTCAGTGTATGTCATTTCACTGAAGTGTAAAAAACTTTGTTTTTCATAGCATTAAACATGTCAGATTTCATGCCAAAAAAAATGCATTTGTGGAGAATTTTACTGCACTACTTTATTCAAAAGAAATCTGCAGGTGAAGCACACAGAATTCTTGTTGAGACTTATGGTGACCATGCTCTGTTGGAAACAACATACAGAGATTGGTTTAGACACTTCAAAAATAATGATTTCAATGTTGAAGATAATGAATGCTCTGGCACACCAAAAAAGATTAAAGACAAAACATTGGAGGCATTACTTAATGAAGACTCATGTCAGGTGCAAGCTGAACTTGCAGAATTAGGAGTTGATCACACAACAGTTTTGAAACGTTTGAAAGCATTAGGAATGATTTAAAAGCAAGGACATTGGGTGCCATATTAGTTGAAGCTGAAAGACATTGTCACATGTAAACAGCTGCTTTAATGGCAGAAAAGGAAAGGTTTTTTGCATTGTATCATGACCAGCAATGATAAGCAGATTCACTACAATAACCCTAAGTGTTGAAGATTGTTGGGTAAGCCCGGTTATTCATCAACATTGGTGACAAAGCCAAATATCCATGGTTTGAAGCTTCTACTCTGCATTTGGTGGGATCAGCTGGGTATAATTTATTATGAGCTGCTCAAACCAACTGAAACCATCACAGGAGATCGCTATCAATTGATGCATTTGAGTCGAGCATTAAAGACAAAACATCCACTATATGAGCACAGATACAACAAAGTGATTTTGCAACAAGACAAGGCTAGGCCACATGTTGCAAAATGGTTAAAAACCTACTTGAAGACACTTAAATGGGAAGTCCTACCCCATCCACCATATTCACCAGATATTGCCCCAACAGATTATCACATGTTCCAATCAATGGCTCATGGGTGACTGAGCAGCACTTTCATTCTTATGAAGATGGCAAAAAATGGGTCGACTCGTAGTTAACTTCAAAAGATGTATCATTTTGCTGATGTGGAATTCAAATTCTGCCAGAAAGATGGGAAAAAGTAGTGGCTAGCAATGGACAATACTTTCAGTGACATGGTTTTTTTTTTCTTTTTAAATAAAACATTACATTTCATGAAAAATCAGCAAGAACTTATTCAAGGTCCTAATGTGTGTGTGTATATAACAATTTGTCCTAAACAGAGAAATTATAATACATATGAATAAAGCAAGGAAGACTAAAAAGGTTTTACTTTAGAAGGACAATCAAATGTGGGGAAATGTTTTATTTTCCTTATTTAGCACACATGGAATTCATTCATTCATTCATTTAAATAATGTTGGTGACCAAATCTGTCTCTGTGGTCTACACACCAACTGTCCTAACCTCTCTCACAGGCTGTCATAAGTCCCTCAAGGCTCATAAGGACTTTAATAAATGCATGCTGTAAAAATGGGAGATAATTACCTTCTGAATCCCTATTCTTTCCTCTCCTGCTTCAATTGAATTGGCCACAGAGAAATGGAATTCTTTTATCAGACCATCTATTTTAGTTCTCCACACCAGCTTCAAGTTGATATCTGTGACAAGTAGAGTTATATAGCACAGATATAATATTATGATCTTTTTCTGTCAGTTTTACTACATTTTATTTTTACTGCATTTAATAACAGAGTTCTTGGTTGATATATACCTTATTATTGGTATTATTTTATTACTAGTTTTATTCCATCTTATTATTTCTGCTTTTTATCCCAATACACTGGCCCTATACACTCTTCATTATTACTATTATAATTATGCTTGTTCCTTAGTTAACATATATATTACACCCTGCCAATATCTCATATGGACTATTCAGTTTTGATCATGAGGAAAGACATATCAGAGATGCCATTTGATTTCCACGGGTAAAAGAAAGTTGAGTCAATAAATTTTGGGGGTATTTAATGCCTGCTTTAATGAAATGGAAAAACTTGACAATTTCATTTGTACCCTCTTACTTCTTTAAATAATGATCTACATTCATACATATGATTGTTATTGCAATATTTTTTTTTAAGTCATTAAGCTGAAATAGTTAACGATGCAACAGGGGAATTTCTATGAATATTTTATAGTCGTAGGACATCCAAGGAGTTTATTCAATCATTACATTAAGGATAATATTTCACTAAAATATTCAAAGATCAAAACTATGACATTTTCACAGTTATTTCTCGTTCCTTTCTTTCTATCCCAACACTCTGGGTTAATACACTGTTCAGTATTCATTATCATTTTATTACTAATTTTCCTATAGCTGTTTTTTTTATCTTTTATCTCGATAGAGTAGATACACACTTTGATATAATTGCTTAATTTCACGCTGTTTGCAGAAGCAATTAAAACTTGCTTATCGATACTGATAAAAAAAAAAAGATAATATAATGCAAGCATCTGATAAAGGATCTGATAGCAAAAAATGTTTAATACCAGAGAAATAAAAAAAATATATTCCTTTTCTCTTATTTTGTCCTCCTCCCCATCACTCCATATTCTTTTTTCTTTCTTGCTCTCTCTCTCTTTCTCTCTCTGTTTTGTATTCCTTTAACATATTTATTTTATTTTTTCAACACACTTCCTAACACAAAATTTCTCTTTCATACTTGTGTGTGTGCATACACACACACACACACACTATGCACATTTCATTGAATACAACAGACAAGGTGCTTTGATTTAGTTTTTATACAATTTCTCATGCAATCTAATAATTTATTTTCTTGTCAGATGGTAAATTATATAAAAACTGTTCAAATGTTCTTTTAATCTGACCACTTTCAGCTATACATTTAGCCATTTTCAAGGAGGAAATATTTTAACTGTTAAATAAGAAATCTACATGCAAAAAAAGGCTAAAAATAATCAAAGCCTCATGAATAAAAGTAGGAAAAAATCCAACACTTAATAATATCAGTTATGAACATAGGCACAATATCTTGACCGTGTTTTGAAAAATGAAAACATTATATAAAATATACATGCAACAAAATATTTCTTATATGCATATATATATATATATATATATATATATATATATATAATTATTTATTTAAAAATATGATTCCAACTCGCTACATAAGAGGTCTCATGTTTCAAAACAAGAACTGAAAACTTCAAAATAATATTTGAATTAACTTGAGTTAAAGTAGGCTCTGTTCCATCTCAAGCGAAATTTTTTTTTGGAATAACTTATTTCTGAAATTTACGAGTTTTAATAGTATATTCAAAATTGAAATCAAAATTTCCATGGTAACATCAAGGGCGGATTGTTTAAAATAGGCAAAGGTGGGGTGTTAATAGTTTGTATCAGTATAGAGTTACTTTCATAGATACCGGGACAGGGTAAGGTGGGGGTGGCTAAATTAACGACGGAGGAAGTTTTCGCATAGTCTGGCTTGAGCGTCTATGGAGATTTATTTATTTTTTTATTTTATTCTTTTATTATATCTCTTTATGAAAGGGATTTGTGTATATAAAAAAGCCGTAACGTTTGTTTTTTGATGACTTCATAAAGGGTTATCTTTTTTTGTAGGGTATTAAAACTATGTATATGGGCTATGGATTTTAAAGTTTATTTTATTGTATGCGTGTTTTTAGCTAGTTATTCAGAGCGTAAGTTTGGTAGTGTCGGCAGAAAACCGTTAATTCATGCCTGTTGTTTAATAGATTTTATTGTTTAGAAGCTTAATAATGTGTAGTTTCTCATGGAGGCACAAAGGGCATGGGTCATCCCAAGTTTTGCAAGTTCTAGTCCTGTTAATGATTTTCCATTTTACTTTAGGTGTCCTATTTTTTTCTTTCAGGTGCCAAAAATATTTAGATAGAGAGGTCTGATGTCTTTTGTTTATGTTGTTGAAGGAGCATTTATGCTGCCTCCATCTGGTTTTAAAAGACTTTTTCGTGGACCCAATGTATATCATATAATTGTTAGGGTTCTCAGTGGATGATATAGTGCATTGGTATACCACAGATTTGATGCAGCACTTATTTTCTAATGGGCAGTCTTCCGGGTTTCTACAATCGCATAATTTTTCCCTATTATTATCTGATGTAAGTGTAGAGTTTTTATTAAAACTATTCAGGTATGGGGGTTTGTTCAGGATTTTATTATTGTGTCTTCTTATTATACCTTCTAGATTTTCAGTGCAGCTGTAACTCAATTTTAGTGTGTTCTTATTGAATATATTACTAAGCCTACTTTTGGTGGAGAAGTGTTTATCGATTAGAGCTAAGAACTTCTGTCCTAGTTTAATGCTAACCATTTGGTTGAATGGAGGTGTATACCAAATGATGTTTCTTTTCCTGTTTTTTTCCCTTTGGTTATTGCAATTGTCCCTATATTTAATGTTAGCATTTTTATAGCCACTACTTTTTAGGGCAGTGTTATAGAAGTCGTTATGTTGGTGGAATATTTCTTTGTTAGCGGAGTTACTGCTAATTCTATTTTCTATTTATGAGGGTATATGTTTAATTGTGGATGGAGAGTGGTTAGACTTCAGGTGTACGTATAAGGGGTTAGCATCTGGTTTTCTATAAGGTTGGTACGTGTTGCTCGGTAAGTCTAGGGTTACGTTGAGGAAGTTTACCTTTTTCAATTTAGAAGAGACTGTTATCTTTAAGTTTAGATTTTTAAATTCACTAAACATAATTTTTCTGATCTTCTCTATCTTAAAGCTAGTGGAACTCCTCACCACCATGAGCCTGTCATCTCTATACAGTCCAATGTCCTGGATATCGATCTCGCGGTATGCCGTTAGGTTGTACAATATTAAAAGACCAACCAGGTCAGAAGACTCTGCAGAGTCTAATGATCCCATAGTGATGTCAAACAGGTCGTTATTGTTTTTTATCCATTGCTCACCATTATGAATGAGGACGGATTTTTTTGTGCTGAGGATTATGTCGGTTTCTTCCTTTGTCAGGTTAGAATATACAGCAGCAAACTCCAGGGCAGTCGTAAAAAGATCCTTCGAAATTGATGGGTAGTAGTCCACGATATCGAACTGTAGTAAGGTGCAATTTGTTTTATCGTCAATATGGTTGAACCAATTGATGACATCTTTAGTATTGATCCATAATTTTAATTTAAGTTGCTTTTTTATTTGGTAAGTAATTTTTTCCAGGATCCTTTTGCTGATCTTTCCTATATCGGGTCGGGTAGGGTTAATTATCCTAGTGGTCGGGTTTTCCAGAAAGTCAGGCTTATGGTCCTTAAGGGTTACGTAACATTCCTTTTCTGCCTAAGTTTGCCTACTCTATCGCTAATTTTTAATTTATCAGTTATTTTTTTACTTGCTCTGTTTATGCTGTCAACCATGTTTATGTTGTTGTTGCAAGCTTTTTTATAAGTCCTTGTTAAGTTTTTTTTAATTAAGTTTTTGTAGTCATCAACAGCCAATTTGTAGAAGTTGCCGGTTTTGTCCGGCTTAACTAATATTTTGTCACAATCATTAATGCTTTTAACTATTTGGTCTAGCTGTTTTTGGAAGTGGTTTTTCTTATTTTGAAAGAAGATGTTGTTGATAAGGTTGAGTAGGTCATTTTCAAATTCGTATAGTAGTTTGTTGACTGGTGCGACTCTTTTACATTTAAAGCCGTAAACTTTGCGTTCTTTATCGGTTGAGTTATTCCCACGAAAGTAGAAGTATGCCTTCCATCTCATCCTTCTGATTAATTC
>OZ010615.1:4366939-4374439 GCA_963932145.1 Acanthosepion lycidas | reverse complement strand
ATACCATCACAGCTTTCATTCCGATTCCTTATCATAGTTTCTCTTTTGGAAAGGTTTATTTTGAGTTCTATTTCTTGGAACATTTGGTAGAGGATGTTTTCATTTTCATGATGGATTCAGTTGAGGTACCTTCACTGATTTCATTCCAATTTCAGATCATAGTTTCCCTTTTTGAAATGTTTATTTTGAGTCCTATTTCTTAGAATATTTACCGATATCATCACAGCTTTCATTCCAATTCCAGATCATAATTTCTCATTTGGAAAGGTTTATTTCAAGTCCTATTTCTTAGAACATTTGGTAGAGGATGTTTTCATTTTCATGATGGATTCAGTTGAGGTACCATCACTGCTTTCTTTCCAATTCTAGATCATAGTTTCTCTTTTGGAAAGATTTATTATAAGTCCTATTTCTTTGAACACATGATATAGAATGCTGATTTTCAGTTCAACAATATTATTTTTATCCTAGCTCTGAATATCTATGCCCTCAGCACCACCCCCCACACATACTTCACTATCAGTACACTGACCTCAGAAGGGAAAGCATGATTATTGTCTTCTATTACTTGGCTTGTTTGGGATGCAGTATTGGAATGTCAGTGTCTATTTTATAACATTTGTGATTGTTAATGTGCAGGACAGTGTAAAAAGAGATTAAATAGACTAGGGATCTCATTTCCTCCTTACCATACTCCTGATGAGGTCTGAAAAGTATCTGTTCTATTTTTTTAAGTTTAGTCTGGTTAGGGCCGAAATGGGATTCAAAGTGTTTTTTGACACCAGGACATTTCTTTTGTGGGGATTTTAATTTTAAGATATCATCATATTTTTTCATTTTTCTTCACATTTTAACAAATTCACTATTCTGTTTGACTACATTAATTTGGTTCTATTGCTGCTTCCAATTATGACCGATAAAACAACTAATGTTGTTCTATTTACCCATTTGGTTTTATAGCAGATTTTCCTTCTCCTAGATAGATGACTATTAAAATGGTTATTGAGTTCTATCTACCGATTTGGTATTATATCAAAGTTTGGCTTCTCCTAGAAAAAGTGCCTTCACCATGGCTGATGGTGTTCATCTCACCTACATATAGAGATATATGTTTTGTGGATCGAAGGTGTCGTGGTATTCTGTTGCCTTGCCTACTTTACAGTGATTTTTAGTTTTAACTTAAAGTTAAACTTTAAGTTTAACTTAAAGTTAAACATGCCATTTTTCTTTACATTTAATCTTCTCCCACTTGCTTGGCTTTTGGTCTTTTAGAGGGGTTGGTTTTGTACTTACCCTAAGTATCAGGGATCTTCTTGTTGTGGGGTGGGTTCCAAATATGTAGCAGAAATATTACAAATTGAAAACTTTACAGGTTAAAATAATTCAAATACTTGGAAAAATAAATTAAAATTAAAAGTGCAAGATACCTTTGAAAACTTGCCATTTCATCAAGATGATTTAAGCATCAAAGACAGAGGGAAGACATATCACAATGGTAGGAAAGTGTTGTGAAGGAGAACATTTCACTACACATTTGAACTCAGCTGTTAGATGAAAGACATGTTGTAGACAAGCGTATGGTTGCAAGAAAGAAATACGACAACAGCAGAAATAGATTTACATGGTTTATTTCAACAGGAACGTAAGGGTTTGGGACAGCTCCCTTGTAAAGTTCATAAGCCGGCTTCGGATCTAGGTCAATCTCTCATAGTAGTTCCCACGTGTTGACACTGGCGCTCCTTTGCTGACAGCTACTTACCGCTCGGCCTGATCATGATAGGTCTGTTCCCTGGCCACCTGTTGACTGCCTGTTGAACTTCTGTGTGACCCCTTTTATAGCGTTTTTTTATGGCTTAACAGGCTCGAAAATGAAGTGAGTATAATTAGGAGGGAAGCATTTTTATTGGACGAAAAATAGAACACTTTAAATTTTTTTTTTTTTTGACCGGAACTTGTGTGTCGGGAACATTTGTAAACAAAGATAATGGTCATTTTGTGACGGGGCTTTGTCCCGTTCACATCCAGCTCTCGCTGTTGAGTATTTGCCTGTAAATCAACTGAGATATGTCTTATTTTATTTTATAACAGACATAAAAATGCTCCTACATCAAGAGTAGTAGCAGGAGGACCAGTAGCAGCAGAAGTAGCTTTTGCTGAAAACAGTCATTCATGGCTAAACATTCTTTTCCCTAGTTTCTATTCTACATTATGTTTCCCTGTACCAAAAGGTAATAAACTTTTTGTTAAACCAATTCTGGTTTTCCACTGTTGTATTTCATAACTCAGTTACAACAGTTTGATCTCATCCTTGTTGCCAAACTGTTGTAACAGAGTTTATCAAAAACAACCGTATTAAACTGGAATTCTGGTGGGACTTGTAATTCTCTCAGGATTGCTTCACTGTAGTGTTTGAATAAGATTAGTAAGAAGACACATCCTTGGCTCATACCCCTTTCTATTTTAGCATATATACTGTTGTGAAGGAGAATATTTACCGACAAGTTTGGATTCAGTCATTGGCCAAAAGACCTGAAAGTACACCTACATCAAGAGGAGTAGCAGGAGGAGCAGTAACTTTTGCTGAAAACAGTTATTCACAATTAAACATTCTCCTCTCTAGTTCTATTCTACATTGTTTCCCTGTACCAAAAGGTAATATACTTGTTGTTAAACTAATTCTGGTTTTCTACTGTTGTTTTTGATAAACCAGTTACAACAGAAAGTGACTGAAGTTGAGATGTCAAGTTAAGCCCTATAATATTACAGACCCTCTTTGGATTTTGTTAAGAATCTCGAGATATATCGCATTTTTAAAATGATTTGAGCCAAAATGACTTTATGCATTTTCCAAAATTTTGAACAGAATACCAAACTAATATAACTTTGAAAATCATGACAAACTTTTGGCATTTAAGCATGTTGTTATTCAGCTAATTTTTCAGTATCCAAGTTCACTAAGAAAGAAACACTTCAAATACCAGATAAAACACCAGATATGTACTCACTTCAGAATTAAATCATATCACTGACAAATTCAAGTTTTTCTAAAAAAACATTTACTGTAAACTATATAAAGCATTTATATCCAGGGATTTTATACTTTAAAAATGTCTAAAAACTTTATTTACATATAGAAATTTATTTTCCTTTTCATACAGATTAGCTTCAAACTTATCCTTCAGATAAAACCAAAATTTAACTTCAAGAAGGCATTTAAATTATTTAAAATACATTTTTCAGGATTTTTTCGAATGTCTTCAGTGGTACATACTTAGGACAATACAATTACACAGTCATTATCATTATGTATTATCATGATATAAAAACAGTGTTTAAGAGCATGGTGGAGTAATGGATAGCAGCTTGGATTGAGAGCCGAGTTCAAATTCCAGTAAAATCCATTACATTCAGTTACATGCTAATAGCCTTGGGAAAGGTATGAATTCTTTTCTTCTCCCCCCAGCTATGTATAAATAGCAGGACAGACTGGATTCTATAGCCTTGAATGGCAACTGGTATACCGCAGAAAGAAATGGCAACCTACTGTGGGGAAAAAAGTATATACCTCGTCAGTTATGTATCGAAAGATACATGATCACCTAAGTGTGTATCACACATGGCACATAACTGAGTGACTGTTTAAGAGAAATTAGAAATTCAATTACATTCCTGATTTTTTTCCAAGCAACATTCAGAATTAATTTGAACATTATGGGAAATTTGGCTAAAAAATTATTATTGATTATTTAAGTTCTATACAGAAAAACTTGGACCTAACATGTAAAAATGGATCTGATTTTTGGACTCAGGCTAAAAATTAGCTAACAAAAAGTACAAATTGGTTTGCAACAAAACATGTGTAGGCCAGTGTAATTTTAATTTAAAGTAGGTTATATTTGCCGCGTGAGTAAACTAGGATTTTGTTGCTTTTATTTATTTATTTTTCAATCAGCTGAAAACATAAAGTGGGACATCAAGAAAGCATGTTAGTTCACAGTTTACAATTATGAAAAAAAATTGTACTTCTCTCTTTCTCTTCCCACACTCTAGTTGTCTGGAAAAAAAGAAAAAAATTGATTGTGTTGTCATCTTCACTTCAAATCAGCATCTGAATGATGTAGGGTTGGATTTGGTCAGTGGCTGGATGATTGAACCTGATAGGCGAGAACCATGACAAATGTTAGAGTTAGCATAAGTTGTCTGGATACCACAGACTATTTGATGTCTGGATGTCAAATATGGATGATGAAAAATAAATTTATGGTAATTTCAGCACAAATCGGTAAGTGGCAGATTTTCAAAACATTCTTGCTAATTCTGATTTTATTTTATTTTAATTATTTATTTATTTTAATAAATATTTAGATATGAATAGACTTAGATATGAATCAACTTAGATATGAATTGACATAGAGAGATAAATAGATAGATATGAATAGACTTAAATAGAGTGACAGATAGATATGAATAGACTTAGAGATAAAAAAAAAACTTAGATATGAATAAACTTAGATATGAATAGATTTAGATAGATATAAATAGACTTTTAGATAGATAAATACATAGACTTAGAGATAATCTGGCTATATATGAGAAGGTGAAAAATTTTTTTTGTCCCAATCCATTTTTTCAAAATCAGATTATTTTGGAAATACTTGAAAACCCTTAGTACCTCCAAGTACATAATCAGAGGCCACTCTCTCTGATATATATGTTTAAAATTTGTTGTAATGAACACTGTAAAATTTGAAAAGGTTTTTAACTAGTATGTAAGGGAGGTAGTTTTTAACATTCAGAATTTTCTTATTTACATCATTTATTATGTGAGCTAACGTTCTGCTATGGGGGCCTGTAAGTGATTCTTAAGGCCAGCTTCACTTTTACAACCTCTCTTACATAAGTGGCAAACATAAAGTTTATCTGTGTTACCCATATTAGACACTTGCCTGTCCCTGTTTACAATCATGTGACGTTTGAGTATATATATATATATATATATATATATATATATATATATATGCATGTATTTTAATTGTTTCATCCCAAGTAAGGTTGTTGACATTGAATTTAAGTTCTTGAAGATCATAGTCAGCAGGAATGAAAGAGTTTGAAATAGTTTTCCATTAGTGAGAAGAAACAATTAGCATAGAACTTATGGTTACAACTAGCCATTTCAGTGCTGAAATTATAAGACCTAACTGCTAATCTAGTACTGTACTTAAATTCAGGAAATCAAATTACCAAAGATGAAAGCACTTGTGTTAACGTTGATTTTCTGCAATATGTCAATTGGGAGGTGGGGTGTGGGAAGAGTTATTACAGATAATAAAGTTGGTTGTATTAAATTTAGTATAGTATATAATATAGAGAGGCATGAAAATTTAGTATAGTATATAATATAGAGAGGCATGAAGGAGTAATAGATAGCGGCTCGGATTGAGGAATCAGAGCCGAGTTCAAATTCCAGTCAAATCCATTATATTCAGAAAAAAATCTGCCTCATCAGTCATGTATCAAAAGATACATGATCACCTAAGCATGTATCACACATGGCACATAACTGACTGACTTTCCAGTCACATCCATTACATTCACTTACGTGCTAATACCCTTGGGAAAGGTATGAATCCTTTTCTTCTACCCCCCACTCCAGCTATGGGTAAATAGCAGGACAGACTGGGTTTTATAGTCTTGGATGGCAACCAATCTACTACAGAAAGAAATAATAACCTACTGCAGGAAAAAATCTGCCTTGTCAGTCATATTTTGAAAGATACATGATTGCCTAAGCATGTATCATGTATGGCACATAACTGACTGACTGTTATAATTAATTTTATTTTTTTCCCTGGGATCTGTGGGGGATATATTTATGAGTGTTTTAGGATTTTTTTCATTTTGTTTATATTTAGAAAGCATCTAATCACAATATAGAAGATTTATCTGTTTAAGATTATTTGACAATGTATTATATTCTATTTGATTTATATTAACATTTTTCATAGATTGCCTTATTTGTTCATCAACAATGTAGTTAGGAAAGCCATTATTAATAAGAGTTTGTTTAATGTTTTTTAGTTCAGTGTAGAAAATCTTTTTTTATGGATGAGTTAACTTTACCACAATTTATTAAATTTTGTATAATTACTATTTTGTAGTAGTTAGGACATTCACTCTTATAATTAACAGTGGATGAGTTTATACCAGTAGATTTCTTATATGGGGAAGTAGTGAATGTATTATTATTTATGATATGTTGATGATACACTCATCTTAATAAAAAAGATTGATGAAATACATGAATTACAACAAGAATTAAAAAAAAAAAAAAACTCTGTTCTTAAATTCATAACAATAATAATTAAGATCTTGATATACTGATAGTCACAAAAAATATCCTTAAAAAACTCATAAATACTAATATATCCACCACAGCTCCCAGTAAAAAAATAAAATTACGTATATACTATACCAAACTTAATACAACCAACTTTATCATCCATAACTCTTCTCCACCAATTGATGTATTGCAGAAAACCAACACTATATCAATTTAAATGTCTCTTGGGAGATTGTATCTCTGACAAAAAAGCTAATGTATATCTTGGTTATTCTACAATAACACTATCAAGACAGCTCACTCTACACATCAATGATTCATCCTCCATTGCACAACATCTGCAAAAACACTCCTGTCCACATTCACAATTTACAAGTATATTAATCGACAATACCTGTATACTTCACTAAGAACGTAATAAGCAGAAACTACAAATTCTCAAAGCCATCTTTATTAAAAAATTAAAAGCAACACTTTCAGTGTTCAGAAATGTGTTTAGTATATAATTCTTTAGAAATATTTACATTAAAATTAAAAATATTTTTTTAAAAACAAGCAAACTATAACCTGCCAGAAGAACTCAATTTTTAGCCAAGTTATCTCCCTTACATTATAACCTTTACAATAAGAAAAATTTTAAAAGTCACCATTTGTGACTTTGTGCATGACCGGAATCATTAACAGTTTAAACACAAAGACAAAAATTTACTTCTGGCACACAACCTAGCCATCATAATCCTGCAGATTATATTGTGAATTTATAAAAAGTACTCAAAAAAATAAAATGAATACATACAACCATGGTACCTACTTTGTGTTCTTTAATTATGAAACAACAAAATTTATACATCATTATGAAAGGATCTTATTAAAAATAAACAAACACATGCTTAAATTGTTTCATCAGATGTGAAATATATAATATTTTTGTGTGGTACTTAGTGGAAAGTGCTCAATGTCTGTAATAGACCGAACATAGTTGTATAGATATTAGTTTGTAAGCCTGGGTTCCATGCTTTTGACAAACAGACAAATTTATCTGATGGTCACAAAAGTGTGAAACCCAGGGTTCAAACTAACCTCCATACAACTGAATATATATGAAATAATTGAATAATTTAAATAAAAAAAATTAAGAAAATTAAATAACCAGCACATTT
>OZ010615.1:4326939-4364439 GCA_963932145.1 Acanthosepion lycidas | reverse complement strand
TATATATATTTATGTATGTGTATATATATGTATATGTATGTATATATATGTATATATATGTATATGTACACTGCATGCCAAATTATTATCGTGATAACTTTTTTTCTAATATTTCAAAAAACGTCCAATCGACTCACACAAAGTTTTCACACAATGTTGGCAACACTGACCTGCACACTCACTGAAATTTTAGCACTGATCTGTGCAATGTAAACAAACTGGCGCCATATTTGTTATCAGCATGGTGATTTGATAATAATTTGGTGCACAGTATATATACATGTGTATATATATATATATATATACATGCGTGTATATATATATATACATGTGTGTATATATATATATATATATATATATATATATATATATACATGTGTGTATATATATATATATATATATATATATATATACATGTGTATATATATGTATATATACATGTATATATATATATATACATGTGTATATATATGTATATATACGTGTGTGTATATATATATATATATACATGTGTATATATATGTATATATACATGTGTGTGTATATATATATATACATGTGTATATATATGTGTATATATATGTATATATACATGTGTGTGTGTATATATATATATATACATGTGTGTGTGTATATATATATATATACATGTGTATATATATATGTGTATTTATATGTATATATACATGTGTGTATATATATATATATACATGTGTGTGTATATATATATATATATATATATACATGTGTGTGTATATATATATATATATACATGTGTATATATATATATATATATATATACATGTGTATATATATATATATATATATATACATGTGTGTATATATATATATATATACATGTGTGTGTATATATATATATATATATATACATGTGTGTGTATATATATATATATATATATATATACACATGTGTGTATATATATATATATATATATATATATATATATATATATATATATGCCTGGAGAAGCTATGTTTTGGACTCCAGATTCAAACAGGCCAGATTCATCTATGTCCTAGACAAGGACATTTTCCACAAACAGGAAACAATGGGTTTTGGATGTTTACAAATTGAGGAACACAAGTTGGATTTTCTTTCTATACCTAGGAAAGATATATTGCCAAAGGGAAAACAGTACCATGAACTTGTAAACTGCTGGGAAGGCATATTTAGCTTCTGCCTAGGCCGTAGGTGGGGGTGGGGGAACAAGCTAAAAAAAAAGTAACCTTTAGGTTTTGCTACTGTAAAACGAACTGAATTTGACTGCTGCTTTCATCACTATATGAAGTGATAAGTGATATCAGTAAGTGGCCTCTCACATAACACTTATCTCCGCAAAGTGCTTTCTGTATCCCTACAATTATTATTATTTTATTTCTTTTCAGAAACTGAATCAGATATTAATGGAACGTGAAATATCCTGAGATGTAAAGAAAAGAAAGTTGAACGGTTGTGTAATATCTATCCTGTTTTATGGTGAATAATTTTTTCAAAGATCAGTAAAAAAGAAAATGAATATGAGTGAATAATAAGAGTATTATATGAGAAATGTGGAAGTTTTAAGAATAGACGCTACAAAAAAATTTGCTACTTGCAATAAGAAAGAGACAGAAAAGAATAGTTTTCAGAAACATAAGGAGAAAAGAAGGCTTAGATAATTTAACACTCACAGGCCTTATCAAAGATAAGTGAACTAAGGAAAAGCATTGAGTAAGTGACTTGACTAGTTTGAGGGAATCGATGGCAGAACTAGGATCACAAAGGTAAAGAAAGATAATAAAGGAAAATGTATTATTAGGTTGGTGCAAAAATAATGTAGTTTTCTCACATATGTTACTATGTGAGAAAACGACATTATTTTTGCACCAACCTAACAATTAGAGCAACAATACATAAGTGTTGTAACCTAGGGAGAGGTTACTGGATAGAATAATCAAACGAAGGTTGGTAATAAATGATAATACTTACAACAAGAACAACATATATGAGATTCACCAGTTGTGCGTAAAAGTAGTAGTCAACTGCTAGAAGTGAGTCAAGTAAATTCCACAATAAATCTCCAACTGCAGGATATCTACCAACTACCCAACGCAGTCAAATGTGGCACAAAACTGAATTTAATGTGGGGTATCTGAGCCTGTAGGCTCAGCCAAAAATTTCCTGTAGACCCCATATAAAACAGTGTCGGGTAGCTGTTTCCCAAGACAAGACTCAGCCTTTCAACATAGCCTCGTCTGGGGATCCTCTCTGCTCGGAGGCAGAGAGTTTAACTAGCACAGCTGGAGATGAATCTCCAACTGCAGACGAACATACAGTATTTACTACTGTATTTATATGAATGGAGACATACCCATTATTGTCTGTGGGTATGCTACAACAACAGGAAACTGTGGAGAGACATGATCACCTACATCCTAAAGGGATATAGCACACAGAGAAAAAGAGAGATTAATTTTAAAAATATTGTCTCTAAATCTGTTACTTTCTAATTTATCCATTATCTGTTTGCATCTAAAGTCTCTGTCTATATTTCGGAAATGATGTATTGTAATTATTTACACTGTTCGGATGTTGTCCTCATGTTTATTGCCATATTCACAATGTTTCATCCGTTGTACATTCCAGCTTTCTTCAGATGATTGGAATTTTGAACTGAACCCTTTATTTCATCCACTGGGGTAGATTGTTCTAGTTCCACATGCTATGCCTCTTTCCAATGTCTCAGTTATCTCCCTTTAATTCAACTCTTCAAGTTTTTGTTCACGGCTGTAGTAGCCAGGTATTGAACTCACAATTCTTTGGGTCAAGTCACTGGATCCAACCAACACCTTTTTATTCACTGGGCCATGTGTCCCTCTAATTACCTGAAGAAGGTCAGAGCATACAATGGCCGAAATGTTGTGAATACGGTAAAGATGAGAACATCAGTCCAAATAAATAACGTAAATAATGTTTTATGTCTGTTCATATTTAAGTCACTGTATGTGCATAAGTCTGTTCATATCTATCTATCTATCTCATTCTGTTCATGTCTATCTATCTATCTCATTCTGTTCATGTCTATCTATCTATCTCATTCTGTTCATGTCTATCTATCTATCTCATTCTGTTCATGTCTATCTATCTATCTATCTATCTATCTCTTTCTGTTCATGTCTCATGTCTATCTCTTTCTGTTCATGTCTATCTATCTATCTCATTCTGTTCATATCTATCTATCTCTCTCTCATGGTTTTTCTATAGATTTCAACTCTCTCTCTCTCACTCTGACAGGATATCTTTCTTCTCCCGAGTGACAAGAGAAAAAAATAGAAAGGCAGACAAACAGAGTGACAGAGAGAAAAGACGATAGAATGAAAGTGATAAAAGAGGGGAGTTAGAGAGAGAAAGAAAACTAAAAATAGAATGAGAGAGAAAACGAGGAAAAGAGAAGCGGAACAGGTGTCGCTTGGCTTGTACGAAATCTACAACTAGATATCGTCTTGCGAAAGAAATTGGGGAACCTGTAAGTTTTCTTACACCTTTTTTTTTTTTTTTTTTAATTTTTTTATGCATTGTTTAACAATTCAATATTTAACAAAGGAAGGTTTGGCGTAAGAGGGAATGCCCCCCTTGATTGTTCGCATAAAAACTAGTTTCGCTTTTTTATTTTTTTTATTTGTGCAAATAAAAACAAGTGTTCATGTCAAGAAAGAGGGAGACAATAGGATAGATGCAGAAAGAAAAGAAAAGAAATCGTTTATCTACTGTTTATTTATCTATTTACAACTCTTGACATAAAAAAAAAAAAAACATTTCTTTTCTACTTTTTGTATATGGCCGACTTTACCAAGTACCAAAAAAAAAAAAATCACTGACCATGGTTTGCTGCTAATAGGCCTCTAACTTCGAGTTAAAAACATTTCAAATTTTTAGCTTATTATTCACGTAAAAATTAAAAATTAATTCAACGTATCTTTAAGATTTTTTTAAGCTTCGCAAATAACGTAAAAACTGTAAAAAAAAAATAATAAAAAAAAAAAAAATAAAAAGTAATCCCGAGAAACAAAGTTTCAGTCTGTTTTTACTTTTTACTTTTTAAGATAATTTTTTATTTTTATTGAAAAATTAAGCGAAGTTGTAGAATACACATTACGACCTAATTTTTTTTCCCCTATCAATCCAGATCTCAAATATCGATTTAAAAAAACAAAAAATCTTTTATAAAATTTGCTGAGGGAGGGGGAGGCAGTTTGCTATTATAAATTCATTGATTCCGCTACGATAGCTAAAAAAAAAAAAATATGGTCATACCACGTTATTTCTTAAAAAAAAATAAAATAAAAAAAAAAATATTTTGAAATTCGTAAACTGGAATTCTTTTATCGATTAAGGTAAATACACATTTCATTTTTTTTTTTTTTTAATTCTAATGTAAATTTCAAGAATTTACTTATGAACCTATTTTGTTTTTTGGCTTCCGTGGTGGGGAGGGTCAATTTCAGAACTGGACCCCCTTTAAATTTCTTACATGATTTTATTTTTATTTGTTATTTATCTAATCATTATTATTGATCTGGAGTCCTTAACTAATTAATTAATAATTGATTATTTCTGGTCCCAGTGCTTAACTCATTTCATGTCCAAATTAGTGACTAGATTTTTTTTTTTTTTTTTTTTTTACGTGATCACGAACAGTCAGAGTTATTTTAAGCAACAATTAAAATCTGTGTCCAACTCCAGTCACTTTGTCACGGATAAAAAGTCGAGGTGCTCTGCTAAATTAAATGTTAAAAATTGTGTCTGGGGGTGTTACGGGGGTTGGCAAAGTATTAAAAATTCTTGGCTTTTTCATCTGATATGCTCATAAATTATTTTTTTTTTTAAATACTAACAGTTGAGTAACTGTAAACTTTTCTTTTGATTTGCAAACATACTTTTTTTTTGTATGACTTACTTTCGAGAATGACAGCTGACTTGACTACCGTTTAAGAAAAAAATAAAATAAAAAGAAGCCGCGATTTATCGCGGGTTTACTAAGCAATTATTTATCATTATTATTATTATTTTTTTTTTTTCATTAAACAAAAGAATTGGATTATTAATTAAATTATCCACAGTGGTGCTAGGCGTTTTTATTTGTTTTTTTTTTTTTCAATCATCATGATAATAATTTTTGGGGCATTGTTAGGAAATTTTAATTTAATTGCTTTCCGGTATGGTAGTCAGAGCTTGAGACCAGTAGACGACGGCATACAGTTGTTTTACAAGCTCAGCTAATGTTTGGGGAAAAGGGAAGGTGTAGTTTTATTTACTTTTTTATTGTCATATTCACGACGTTTCGGCCGTTATACGCTCCGGCCTTCTTCAGGTGATATATGTTTGAATTTCGAACCGAACCTTTTATTTCGTTCACGTGCCATGCTTTTCTGGATATCTGTTTCAGTTATTTTCTTTTACAACGGCCGAAACGTCGTGAATATAACAATAAAGATGAGGACAACAGTCCGAAAATTTAGCTAAATAGCTACAACAATATCTCATCTCAGAAATTATATGTGAGATACCATCACTGACTTAGAAAAAAAAATTAAAAACACCTTAGAAATAATACTAGAACTGGAGAGGTATTCTTTGAATTTATTTTAGCTTTATTTGAAAAATAATAGCCTCCCCACCCCTGCCTTTATTGATCTCATCCCAAGTAAGGCAATAATGCCACTAGGACATGGGAGTGGAAGAGAATGAGAAAAATTTAGTGAGAACTGAAAAAAAAAAAAAGAAAAAAGGACAATAAAAAGGAACAAAATTCAAAAAGACAAAAGATGGTGATTGAATTTTAAAAAAATTTAGAAATTGAAGATTATTGCAGGGAAATTTGTCCCAGCTTACCCGCATCAAAGGGTTGAGGTTAAAAAATTGTGACAAAATGCAGGTAAAAACAGCAACATTAGAAGGGACAAACTTTCTCTTTTAGGTGCTGACGAATAAAGAAAAACGTCCTGCTTCATTAGTCAGAAAATATATTCTTATCTCTGATAAAAATCAAGGCTTTGGGAGCTGGTTTTGAAAGTAAAAAGAGGTTGGAGTGAGGATAGAAAAAATAGTGAGTAGAATTTTGTTAAAGGTTTAGAAACATTCACAGTTCTTGTAGATTAGGAAAATGTTGGTAGATATAGGAATCTTGCAGTTGAGTGAGTTCGTGGGTCGAATTCTCACTGCCAAATAGGTAAAGATTCTCCAAATTTATGGAGATTTGGTAGGCTCAGAAGAATCGGGAACATTTCCCTCCAAAATTGTTGAACAAATTTCCTGGCCCCTTCATTGGTCAGAAAATATATTCTTATCTCTGATAAGAATCAAGGCTTTGGGAGCCGGTTGTGAAAGTAATGAAAACAGTTTGGAGGGAACAACCTGTGAGGTTTCCCCCAGACTTTATGGCACCATAGAAAGAATAATGGTGGTGGAATTCCTTTTTATATTTTCCAGCTCTCTCGTTAGTCAGAAAATATATTCTTATCTCTGATAAGAATCAAGGTTTTGGGAACCGGTTTTGAAGGTAAAAAGAGGTTGGAGTGAGAATAGAAAAAATAGCGAGAATGTGAACGTGTAAAAATATTGTTCTCAAATTAAATTCCAATACTTTCCCCTCAAACAAAGATGCAATAAACTTCAGTTTGTTGCAGCAACGAAATCCCGTTTTTCCACCCACAAGATAGCTCACATGGAGGAAGATCTGGATGAATTAATCCAAATAAAACCAATCCCATCTGGGAAAAATATAAAATAACAATGTAATTTTAATACTAAATTTATTTTTAAGAGTAAATCTAATTAATCACACATTTGAAGCCCAAAGTCCTATGACTTCATGAGCCTAAAATGAGGAAATTTAAAAACTTTTTTAGGGGATTTACTGACAATGCGTAAGTTTTAATTTAAGTAAATCTAACCTATCCTGCCAGAGAAAGGAATAGACAAATCAAATGTAAGTTTACAAATAAACTTACATATTTATAGCCCAAAGTTCTTCGACTTTGTGGGCATAAATCACAATTTTAATACTTGTTTCAACAAACAAGTACATTTTCTGAAATTTTATTAAAGGGAACTTACTAACAATGCATAAGTTTTAATTTAAGTTAATCTAACCTATCCCGCCAGAGAAAAGAATAGACAAATAGAATGTAAGTTTACAATGAAACTTACATATTTAAAGCCCAAAGTTCTTTGACTTTATGGGCTTAAATCAAAATTTTAATACCAGTTTGTAATTCTATGATTCTGGAGGCCTTAGGGTACAAATCCCCAAAATGATGCATAGTAAATCAATGTTCACATTACTACCAGGGTGGTTAGAAGTAATACCTCAGTCACTCATGCAGTTTAGCATCATGCCCAGTATGGTAGTTTTTTGCATGGGCATTTTGAAAGGTGTGTATATACCGTCTGATACTAACTACAAAATTCCCCAAACTCTGCAAAAAATATCCAGAAAATGAGTGAGAACCACCAACACAACAGTTCACTTAAAGAAAGGAAACAAAGTATATCCCAAACAAATTCTTCCACTTTAACGCACACACCGAGCACTAGAGTTCCGAAAGAAAACAAAAATGATACTAACAGGGTGATAATTTGAAGGGGTCAGAAGATTCTCCAGAGTTCTTAAAAACAGGAACTACAGAGGAGGACTTCCAACAAGCTGGAATGTAAGAAGCAGCGAAGCATTTATTGTAAAGTTTAGAGTGAATAGGAGCCAGTTCTGGAGCAGCTTTCTGTAGGACAATTGCAGGAATATCATTGGATCCACAAGCATTGCAGAGATCTAGTTTAGAAATGATAGCAGAAACCATGGATGTCGTTATGTTCATATCATTCAGTAAAGACTTTGTTCTTTGAAGAAAAAAAAATCATGCATTTTTGATGATTGGTTGCACTGTACACAGGTGAATTTTTTCTGGAGAGAGTAAAATTCATGCAAAAACTTTTAGGAGTCGCACTATACATGAAGTTGGATTATTCAGATTTGTGAAGTTGGTTACCTTATTTTTTCTTGTTTTTAATGGGCCCTGTAAGTTTTACATTCTGTAAGCCTTCTTTCTTTATCATGTGTTGTAGACTTTTAACTGTAAAATTTATGAAATGATTTATAAAGCAAATGACAAACTGTCTATAAATATATAAAAAGTAAATGCCTACACACCTTGTGTAAATTGGGAATTTGTAGCCCAAACCAATCCATTTTCCGGCAAAGGGCGTAGGTGATGCAACCTATGTCTATTAGAAAAAAAAATTCATCCTCAATCTGGTCATTTGATTTACCCTACTCTATACCTAAAAAATAAATAAACATTTTCTCTAGGGTGTGTTTTGTTTCAGGTTCATTGACTGTCAGATTGAATAACTGTTGTAATTTTAGATTCCCAGAATTGTTTTATGTGTCATAGAATTTAGAACTTTGTTATTCTATATTTACACTATTTGTATTCAAACTATTTTCCTCATCTTTGCTTCTTTGTATTCAAACTATTTTCTTTGCATATTTGCTCATAACATTTTGGCCATTGTGCCATCCGGGCTTCCTTAGGTGTATACCAATCTGGGTAAACTACAGGAATTTCTAGACTGAACACATTTAATCTACAGGTGTAGACTGTTCTCATTCCACTGCCCATATCTTGGGATATCTTGTCTAGTTCTTATTTTTCGTACTGTTCAATTATTGCTGGTTCGTTTTCCACTGAGTCCAAGTACACACTGCCTGGCCAAGGGATTGAATTCACAATTTCTATGTCAAAAAATTCATAAAGCAACACTTTAATCCACTAGGCCATTTATATTCAAATCTGTTCTGGGGCATATTCTCAAGTCAATGATTTCTTGGCTAAGACATTATTTTTTTTCAATTAGCCTATTATTTACAATTAGTTAAGATATCTGCCTGTGTGTTCCTGTACATTACTAGGTGGGTGCTTGTCTGTCTACCTCTGTTAAGGTTTGTCTGGTTGTCTAGGTTGGTTTGTTTTTGTTTCTTTCAATCCATTTAAGTTTATTTGTTTCTGTCATTCTAGCCATTTATTAGGTTGGTGCAAAAATAATGACGTAATAATGTCGTTTTTTGACGTTAAAAAATACGTCAAAAAACGACATTATTACGTCATTATTTTTGCACCAACCTAATAGTTTTCTTTGCTTTCCTTCTTTCGATCCATCTAGGTTTGTTTCTTTCTGTCTTTTGATCTATCTAGATTTGTTCTTGCTTTCTATCTGTCTAGGTTTGTTTCTTTTTATCCATTTTACATTTGTTTCATTATTTCTATCCATCTAAGTTTATTTGTTTCTTTCTTTCTATGGTTCCATCTAGGCTACTTTTTTCTTTCTTTATAATCCATGTAGGTATGTTTATTTGTTTCTTTCTTTCTATCCTTCTAGGTTTGTTTGTTTGTTTCTTTCTATCCATCACAGTTTCCTTTTTTTTTTTTTTTTTTATATATCCATCTATTAGGTTGGTGCAAAAATAATATCGTTTTTTGATGTATTTTTTAACGTCAAAAAACGATATTATTTTTGCACCAACCTAATAGATTTGTTTCTTTCTATGCATCTAGGTTCATTCATTTCTTTTATTTTATCCATCTGTGTTTGTTTCTTTCTATTCATGTAGGTTTGTTTGCTTCTTTCTTTCTATCCATCTAGGTTTTTTTTCTTTTTTTTTCTATCCATCTAGGTTTGTTTCTTTCTATCCATTTTGGTTTGTTTGTTTTACTTTCTTTCTATCCATCTGTTTTCATCTCTTTGTTTCTTCCCATCCATCTACATTTGCTTATTTGTTCATCTCTTTATATCCATCTAGCTTTCTTTGTTTCTTTCTATCCATCTACCAATTAATGTTTGTTTCTTTCTTGTTTTCTGTCCATCTAGGTTTGTTTCTTTTGTCTCTTTCTACCCATCTATAAAGACAGAGGTGAGGATATCAACAAAAGCATAAATCAGTAAGTTCATAGTTTGACATCCAGCTGGTATAGTTACTGTTTAAAATTTGATCAATGTGATTGATTTTCAGTAATGTATTATGTCAAAATTATTTGTTGTATAAAATAAATTCTTTTTCCTCTCTTTTTCTCTCCTCTTTTATTTCTTCTCTCTTTTATTTCTCCTTTTTTTTCTCTTCTCTTTTAAATCCTGAGGCTACAGATTTAATGTCGCACCTATGTGTTAATCATTCCTAAATGGAACGGACAGATCTGGCCGCCCAAGTACATGTGTTTGTTTACAACTGAATCTAATCATACCGGATTCTATACAGCAGTCGTATGCTTCAAAGTTAGTGACTCATTTTGCAATTTTTTTTTTCTTTGTTGATCACTGCATAGCGGCAGAATAAATTTTCATTAAAATTACTCCAAATCAGATATTTCCCAGAAAAATGTCTCCTACCTTGAGCATATTCCTACCAGAATATATAAAGTATAAGGTTTAATCTGTGTAGATCACTCATAGCTTGAAATTAGGTTTGTTACCATAAAACTGGTTATAAGAGGTTTTCTTTAACATTCATCTAAGTTTTATCTCATTATTAAATTTTTCTAAACAAGGTTCATGAAATGTACATACTACACTACCAGAAGGAGAGACTTGACACATCTTCTACCTATCACATCCTAAAAAGAAAGAACTCACACTCTTGGGTCTTGTCACTGGATAAAGGCATTAGTTAGATCCAGTGACAGGACCCAAAGAGTGTGAGTTCAATACCTGGTTAAGGCAGTGGAGAACTTTCAGAGGGAAATTAACAGGAGATAACTGACATCCATTAAACATGGAATGTGGAACTAGAACAGTCTACCCCAGTGAGCGACAGAAAGGGTTCAGTTCAACATTCCGACCACCTGAAGAAGGCTGGAGCGTACAACGGCCAAAACGTTGTAATAAATATGGCAACAAAGATGAGGACAAATTTTGCTTCAATTATATGCAAAAACAAGAAAAATTACAAGAAAAACTTGGGAAAATTTCATGGTTTTCCTATTTTAATTTTCTGATGAATTTTTATTTTAAAGTCAATGATTATATATGCTCATGGTGAGTTCTATGACAATAAAATAGCCATAAAAATTTCTTTATCACAACAGTAAATATTTGAGCTTAACAACTTTAACAAAGTATTGCAAAAACATTAAGAATTATAGATATGAATGCTGGTCATTATTTTAAGAAGTAAGGAGATACAAATGACAAGATTTGAAATTCATTTTATCACTGAAACCAAGAAGTGTATGTCTTTTGCTTTTTTTACACAATCAAAATTATTTATGAGATATTGGCAGATGTTAAACAATTTTATCTTTTCTTATTTATTTCTTCCTAGCCAAATCCCCATCTTAGGAAGATTTCTCTTATTAATAATTTTAAAATAATTCAGACAATGTTATCTTATTTATGGTAACTGGATTTTTGGTGATTCCCTTACTCGGTTTTCATTGTTCGATACTGTGCATCTCAAAAATGGTGCTTTAACAAAGTCGCCATCCCTGCTTGGCCTTTTAGCTAAGATCAGAGTGTAGTATCTGTCCTTATCAGCTTAGTCTGATTTTCTCTTTCCACTTTTATTTTTCTTTCTTTCTTTCATTTTCTCACCAAGTAGCGTCTTTCCCCTAATCAAAATAGAATATGAGATATTGGCAGGACGTAGCGTCCGTGCAAACTAATGAAGGGAGGGACAAGCACAACTATAATAAGATATGTTTACTCTGCCAGATCCTAAAAATAAAGAAAAGGGAAATAAAACAAATGCCAGGTTTCTAAATTCAATATTTTCAACTGTATATTCCTTAAAGCATTCCATGCCCAATTGAGAGATGCATTATTTGCATCGAGTTGTCACTGGCTTTTGCTTTTCTTCTTACTGAGAAGTATGCTTGCAGACATAGCACCATCTTTAATGGATTTGCTATTTTGGGGATCACCATTTGAGGTTGAGAAGCTGGCATATGTGCAGAATTGGTTGAAAGAAACTGATAAAAGAATTGAGTTTTAAAATATTGGAAAATATAGAGAATGTTCAAAGATAGCCCGTGAAAGTCAGTGTAAATTGAATGAATGCTCTTGTATTCTCTGTAAAAAGGAAGAAATGGATGTGCTTGAACTTATGTTGGTGAGTGAGTGAGTGAGTGTATTGTGTTTATGTCAAGCATGTTTCCTGCAAATGCAAGAGATTCAAAGTCTTCATATGCAACAATACAAGAAGAAAAAAAAAAAAAAAGGTTAGTCTCTTGAAATTTCTATTACACTTGCTCCCAGTTTTGCTTTCTTATTTTTATGCATATCCAAAAGCTGAAAAGGGATTGCTGCTGCTAATAGTGTCTTGAACGCATATGTGTCTGGCTAAACCAGCTGTTGCTACATATTCTTCTGGCTTTATTTGCAATAACCATATAAATTCTATATAAATAGAAACCTCACAAATTCCAGAGTTGTCATTTAGAGTCAAATCATGAACAAATGAGGCCCATAGTTTTGGAAAAAATTAAAATAATTGATGATATCTATTTATCTCAATAAAACATCAATTGATTATGTCCACCATTTAAGGCAGCGGTTCTTAACCTTTTTTTGAGTAATAGACCACTTTAGTTAGGGACCCCAATAAGAACTAGCCCTTCATTAACAAACAAGTAGATTCTCATAGTCTGATTATGTGTATGTGAGTGTTTTTGTTTTGTTCACAAAACTTGTACGTGCATTTCTCTACACAAATTTCACTTTTCAGCCAGTCATGCTTGAAAGAAATTGTGGTCAATTAATCCTCGCCATGATGTGAGAAGATAATCAAGCCATGATAAATGTGGAAATTGTGAATTGTCACTTGCTCTTATGGAGTGGCAAAAGCCAGCAGTTGTGCAGAGAATGAAGACACACATTTATTTTTTATTTCTTTGAATGGGAAACCAGTGATTGGAACAAAGGCTTTATAGTAAATGTTAATTTTTATTTGATCCTCACAAACCGACCTCTGAAACCCATTTTCCTGGTTTATAGGCGAAACTTAACCTCAAAATAAAGCCAGAAAAATATTGATGTTTTTTTTGTTTTGTTTTTTACTTAAGGAAATACAATGATGAATGATCTTAAATAAAAAAGATGTTCTTACAAATAACTGTTAGGTGATTAAGTTGGGAAAAGTTGCAGATACTGAATTAGTATAAACATGACTTTATTTTATATTAATGATATGGTTTTCGACCTTTTGGTAATTTGATTGATCTGGCCAGCTGACTTGACCTGTCAGTGGGATTATGTCGAAGGAGCAATGAAACTAAAAATAAACAGGTTTAAAGATCGGTGCTAATCAATAGATTAAAGCAGACGAGAATAACACACAGAAAGGAACAGACAAATCACTGAGGCCAAGATCTTTGATGTTCATTTGTTTTGTCAAGAACAAATCAAAAAGATATCATAGTTGAGTTGTTTCACTGTCAGTGCGAATAATAATGAAAGTCTTTTGATGCAACCATAGTAATGATCACTTTTGCACGACAACATCCAAATTTGGCTTCTGTCAATATACAACTTTGATACAGAGTTAGAACTTTTGGGATTCTGAAAGATTCCACTTATTTAATATGAACATTTAATGTCATGTCTATTATAGCACTTGTTCTATCAGTAACATGTGCAGTCATTCCTGACCACTGACAATCCCTTTCTTCCCGATTTTGAAAGCATTACTATAGTAAACTATTTGCAATATATTTATTATAATCTTCTACCTACCACATTCTTTCCCATTCATCATGTCATTCATTATTACCATTTCTATTGTAATCCTCTACATTGAATGGCTCTCAATGAAATTTATTTTTAAAAAATACACCATTTTAATGAGTCGTGCTTATATTAATTTCTGCATATTGGCAATCACTTCTGTCCTGATTTTCAATGCTAAACTCATTAGCAATGTATTTTATATATATATATATATATATATATATATATATGCTTATTCTATGAGTAATGCTTGCATTCATTCCTGACCACTGACAATCCCTTTATTCTCAATGTTCAATGCATTCCTATAGTAAAATCATTAGCAATGCATTTACATTATACAGATAATAGCTCTACTCTCTCAGTAATATTTGCATTAATTCCTGACCACTGACAATCCCTTTCTTCCTCATTTTCAATGCATTCTTATAGTAAAATCATTAGCAATGCATTTACATTCTTATTCTATGAGTAATGTAGTCCTGGGTATGACAAACTGCATCAAGGCGTCTAATTGAGAGATTGGGGGTTTTGAGGAACCACCCCTTAATTGCTGTTGTTCCCAGGTTCACCTAAACCCAGGGTGGTAGCACCTGTTAGGATCCCAGCTATGTGCAAATGGTGAATCCCCAAACAAAAATCAAAACGCTCAAAAGTATAAAAAATATATTTTTATAGTAAAAATACCAGCAATACATTTTCATATTAAAAAAAAAAAAACAAAAGCAAAGAATCTTTTGCCCAATGACTAGTATTTGAACTATTTTTAGTGAAAAATATACAGGCTATTTGGGAAAATATATCCTAAATAATTCACTGTTCAGTGATTGTTTACGCAAGCAAAAGATGGTTACAAGCCAAAATATGCACTAATAATACATCAAAAAAAAAAAAAAAAAAATTAAATATTTGATAATATAAATACATTGAAAATCAGAAAGAAAGGGATTGTCAATGGTCAGGCATTAATGCAGACATTACTGATAGTTTGGTTGATTTTGTTTTGTGGCATATCAATCTCTAGGGGTTATTTAATGCTAAAATCTAAATATTTTGAACACAATTTTATGCTTTCAACTAAATATATTTTGAATGTAATTGTATACCTTCAACTACAGATAAAATGTATTGCTGGTAATTTTATTATAAATTATTTTTAGTTGGTACACATATTTGAGTTGCTATCCCTGTTTTTTTTTTTATTTTCTTAAACAATGAAATTAATAACAACCAGCATAGATCTCGCTGTTGAAGAACTTAAACAGGAATAGCAACTGAAATATGTGTACAGACTAAAAATCCATTCAAACATATATAATCTTTTGAGAGAATGTAAATTTTTAAAAAATGTTTATTAAATTCTAGCCTTAATATTCCAAGTGTCATAAAGAGTTAGTATTAAAATAATATTCAATGAATTTCTCTTATTTTGTATACAACTTCTTCTTGTCTCCATATCGCTAGATATCTGCCATATCAAATTTTCTGTTTCCTTATTTATGGCATTTCATTTACTTTATATCCTCAGTTGCTGACTTTATTAGAAAGGTTGGGTTTCTCCTCACATTCTTTTGTACATTTGTAGCTGAAGTTATAAATTCAATCTTTTATTAAAGCCTTCTCCTCTACGAGGCCTATACTAATCAGGAGGTTGTAATGTGTAATTTTACTCAAAAACTGTTCACCTATTTTGATTGATTGATTGATTCTGTTATTGTAGGATTTTCTTTAACTATTCACCATATTCCACAATCTGATCTTGGCTTGCAAATGATTTAAATATTTGTTGTTTTGGCTTTTCATTGTTCCCAGGACATGACAGATTCATCAACCTCATACCATGATTTGTTTTCTTCCTTTTAAGATGGCTTGTCAGTATTGGCCAAAATTATCAAGGTATGCTCACAGAGGGATGAAGTTAGGGAAAAATCTACTCTGACGCCTCAAAGATAACAATAGTCACTCTTTCATAAAAGTGGCTACCTTTATTTGCTCTTTCTAAGGGGTGGTGATGCATGGGACACTTGGATCCGGCGTGGCAACCAATGGATGCCAAGTACAGCACAGTGATTCCTCCCCCCTTTTTTTTTCCTTTCTGAGAAATCTTCTTTCATATAAGTGGTCACACTGCTTAAACTAGACCTGGGAATGATGACAAACTACATCTGGCAACAAGGTCACTGATCAGGAGATTGGATGTTTTTCAGGAGCATAGAACCATCTCTTAACTGCTGTTGTTTCCAGGTTCACCAAAACCCGGGGTGTTGACATCTGTTAGGGTCCCAGCTATGGGCAAATAGTGAACCTCCAAACAAAAACAAAACACTATGAACGTATAATAATACTAGCAATACATTATCATATAAAAAAATTACCAACAATACCTATTTAAAGTAAAATAACGAACAATACATTCTATCTGTAGTTAAGGCATATAATTGCGTTCAAAATATATTTAATCAAAACCATAAAATTGTCTTCAAAATATTTAAATTTTAGTTTTAAATAACCATAGAGGTTTTGATATGCTGCTAAACAAAATCAACCAATCAACACTGCCTAAACATCTGATCTTTGTTTGATCAGCTACATGCCAATTTAAAATTTTAAATAGGGTATAGGGTTCACTTTAGTTACTAATAGTGTCATTTAACAAGTTTTAGTTCAGTAGGTGACCTAATTACTAAGAAATAAGTCTATGCATATCTAGCCACTGTGCCAGAAAACCATTGCTTGACAATATAATAAAATATAGTCACATTATCTAAGAGGTGGTGCCATGCTTCTCAAAATCTCCTGATCAGCTGCCAGATGTAGTTTATAGTCATACCCAGAAATATGGTCTATTTGAACACAGCATATAGACAAATACAACCAACCTGATTGATTCAGTGTTAACCAAGAGCTCTTTTATTTATTTATTTTCTTTTTTTTTTTCAAAATATTAAACCAAGGGTCTCAAACATGTGGTCAGTAGTCTTTTTGCAACTTATGAGGAATCATTTTTGTGACCAATGTTTTCATCAAAATTTAATAATTTTAATCAATTTATACCTCACCCCTTTAGTAATTTTGCAGTAGCAGTATTGACTGAGACCTATCCACAAAGTGCTAACAGTCAATTTTAAAGTTAGCAAGGTCTGTTCTAGACTTCCTCTCCAAAGAAGGGAAGAAAACTGACTTTTTTTTTTCTTGCAATTGCTGTTTCTTTTTAAAAAATCCTGTAAATTTTACTTTTTTTTTTTTTTTTTTTTTTTTTTTTTAAGTATGTACTTAACACAAATGGTTGGAATATGCACAAAATCTTGCCTGCCTGCTCTTTCACAACTCCTAACTGATTTAATTTGGCTTTGTGGGTTTGCAGATCCCATGATTAGAAACCCATCCACAGATTCTGTGGCTCCCACCATTGATAATACCCAGTTGATGACCCTATTCGTGGCCCGCTGCGCAACTTCCTCCACATAGAATGGCTCTTTTGTATCTTTGAGTTTGAAACACCCTAAACTAAACAATACCGGGACGAAAACCATTGTGTGTAGGGAGAGAAAAATGGATCCATTTTCTTTGGTATGTTTGAGTGACCACTGCAATATTTCCACGTTGTTGAAATGCAAATGTGCTTTTTGGATAAATCTCTGTTCCTGTCCATGGAAATCCATCTTGCTCTTTCTTTTTTTCTTCCTCTGGTCTGCTTTAAATCTATAGGGTTCTCTTATCTGCACTCTCATCAATGTTAATTAGCATCAGATGGACAACAGTCTTATCTCAAACATTCTAATTATGTACACTCAAAGAAACAGTTATACAATGTACAAATGGGAACAAGATACTTTAGATTTTCAGTGAAGCATTATTTTCTCGAATAGACATGTTTATACTTGATGTTGCCATTAGCATGTCCCCCCCCCAGAAGTCATTTCAAGTTTTTACTGCAAGTTAAACAAGATAGTAATCACACCAAATGAGTAGACTCGTAATTATTTGAAACATAAATGGGGTGCCAAGCAATCAAGTTCTGAGTTAACAATTTATTAAAAAAATATATAAATCTACATAAAATTATCAGTTTTTGTACAAACATTGCTTGTCTACGATTTAATAATGATTAAGTACAGTAATTGTGGCAAGAGTCCGAAAAAAAAGATGCAGATGGGTTAAGCCTGGTTGAATCTGATCTCCGATCTAGCTAATCAGATTCAAAAACCATTCATTTGTTAGAATCTATCACCATTTACTCCTATCTACACCAAAAATACCTCAAACACACAGGGTCCCCACTGAAAAACACACACCGACTTAAAATTCAATATTTACAATTGTATAAAAATTCTATAAATATTATGAGATGATGGGGGGGGGCTGATAACCCTGAAAACAGGTCCACTTGGAATTGATACACTATTATTAATGAAAGATGGCCTACCTAGGATAATGGCACCTTAGTACCTTTTGAAAGTACTCCCCTTTGGAGTACATATTCTTATCTATCTATTACACTTTTAAAGTTCTTTTTTGAGATTTCCATCAGCTGCTCTTCTTAATTTTGTGTTAGTCACCTTGGATTTCTGAAAATGGATAGTTCCTTGGTGCCTGCCTCTCATGACAATTGAATTACAACTGTGCCACACCCTTTCTGAATGTGGAGGAAGCAAGAGAAAGAAGTTGCCAAGTAGGAATCATGAGTACTTGAAAAATTTGGGGGTAACAAAACACACCATGTGACTTACACAGGGTTAATATTGGGCTACAGTAGGAAATCTTTTCTTTTTGAACGGTGATAACAAGAAGTCACATGGAGCCTATATGGACTATAAGTGGACTAATAAAACCTGGATGAAAACCCTGTATTGGTTTATTTACGCAGTCAACCAATACACAAACTCATTAAATAGTATCTCACTACTGAGTAACCAATGGGAGAGTGTCTGTTCAAGCATTCGTCTCTTCTGTCAAGTTACATTAATATTCCATAACTAAATATTGAGATATTTAAAATGATTAGATTCTTTAATGCCAGACCTACTATATTTAGCTTAAACCCCCTCACACACAGATATGGTGCTGAATGAAAGGAAATGGAAAATTAGGCTGATCTTTTGAGATAAAAATGGCTAGGATACCATGACAGCGGATATACACGACATCAGCTTCTTTCTAGGTAAAAACCTCAGAAGTTGGAAAATATGTGGCTATTTCTGATAACCAGTAAACCATGATATTTTATCAGATATATCTTTCATTTATTTCAGGTACACTGACATCACCTGGGGAGCCCATAATTCAGTGGTGTTAGAGGCACAGTAAAAGCTATGAGTAATTATGCAGATCACAGATGAGACAATGACATCACCCCCGAGAAGAAAACGTTACAATACACTCTCCCCTTGTTTTGAAAAAGAATACCGTTTTGTAAAAGACATTGTCCTCTCAATAAAGCATAGAACTAGCAAGTACCTAAGTACAGATTCAATCTTAACTGAAAATGAATGCCACGAGTGCTCAAAATTTATCCAAGATACCTGCACTAAGCTCAACCTGGTGGCTGTTGAAATTCTCACCTACAACGAATTTGTCAATGTCATAGAGAGTAATCACCGGCAACGATTCTTGTGCATACAGACTGATGCTTATCACCTGCTTAACAAGATCCAAAAATGGAAAGACGAGTTCCAATTGGATGCTACCCAGTCACGTGACCGGCTGCTCTTGTGCCTACATGACCATGTGTATGTGCTCAGCAATAAGGATCAAAGAAACGAACTGGCTATTGTCAGTTTGGAAGGGATTAGCGACTTCAATAAAAAGGTACAAGCTTTCAGGATAGATGTCAACTCCAAGATGGACGCCTTGAAAGATCGCCTTGCACAATGGGACACCATGTCGATGCCATTTTGGAAACAGATTCATGAGTTTCCTTCTTATGCTGACAGTGTCCGGGAGGTGTGCCTCTTACTCCATTCAATTTGTGACACGACCTTGGAATGGATGAGAGAGGAAGGAAGGTATCCAGACATTCTCTGGCAGCAGATGACATCCAACAATGTCATTAGGGAGGGTCATGCGAAACAGCTGTCTGAGTTAAGGCAAAAACGCTCTCAACTCATTGGCACCATAGAAAAAAAGACAAGAATTCGTGAAAGTATGGAAAGGACTTTTGGATTACAGAACAAAGAAAGGCGGAAAATTAAGAACAGTCGACAGATGTTGGAATATGTCATTTCAAGTTTGGAACATAAATTAAAATCAAACCAAAAAGAAGTGACCAATACTACAAAGAATTCATCGCCTGAAAAATCTCCAAGATGTGAAGGTACCGTAAAGATTTTTCTTTCATCCTCTTTCAGTAAAAAAGATAATACATTAAGAGACGAAAAAAAAAATCATTTTTCTGAAAAATTGTAAAAAAAGATAAACTATGACAGAGTTAGATTTTTGCTGAATGAATTATTCTATAATTTTTGTGATGCAGAGTTATATATATTATAGGGTCCTCTGTTAGGTCACGTAAAAAAGCAGCATATCACGATTAAAAAAGGCTCAAATCAACAAAAACAAAGTTTTGTCTCAATATGTTGTTATCAATTGAAAGCTAAAGCATTAAATTTAATACTTACAGTAAGTAACATATTCTGGTGTCTTTCAGACAGAAATTATATAGATTGGAATGTCAAATATATGCTCAATTTTTGTTTGATTTTCTTAAAAGCGGCCATTTTCTTAAATTTTCAGAATAAACTTCTTCCTAAAATAAATTTATATATTTTTGACACATTATTTGAGTAAAATTAGAAAATTTAAAGTTAAATTAATCTGATATGAAACAAACAGTACTTACTTATAGCATAAAATTTTGTATCCAAACATTTCTTAACGATGTATCTGAATTTATCAAAGAAATCGATTGTGACAAAGTGAGGACAGATTACTATGGATGATCAAAATTGACAATATCTTTTTTATTTCATACTTTCTTAATTAGATAATAGTTTAAAGTTTTTTGTTAATTAAATAATTGATTAAAATTTTTTAAGGATTATGTCATGTATACATTATGAACGTTTTTTTTTCAATAAAAATTTTTGTAAAAATTATTTAAAAAATATTGGGGGTCAAACTACTTACGTGCTTTTCAAAATTCGATTCGTAAATTTACTTTTTCATTAACGTTATCATTGCATTACGTGCTTGAAAGCAATAAAGAATTCTAAATGATTTTTGAAGTATTAAGAAGTTAATGAAAAAAATTTTAAAAATGGGAAAAAATTTGTAAAAAATACATTATTCATCGAAAAAATTATATTTCTTCACAAAATAGTGAATAGTATAACGTATTTACAAAAAGAGGTGAAAGCTTTTCTAATTAATTAAAGTCATACTTTTTTTACATTTTTTTATTTTTCTATAAAACCAGGTACTGTTTTACAAAAAAAAAAAACAAAAAAAAACTGGTGATTTACTTTCTACAAAGAGTCCTGTTTATAACTAATAAAACAAATCCCGCGCATGAAAATATGTAAGTGGGTGGAAACATGTTAAAAAGCAATCTCTTTTTAACCACATTTTCAAAAATAATTTAATTCATTCGTGTATAAGTCCAGAAAGTTTCATTAAAATCTGAAAAAAAATACTTCCATCTTCATAACAAAATAAACATATTGATTTATGGACTTTTTTTCGTTGTGATATTCTGCTTATATATTATAATATAATATATTATATTATAATATATTATATTATAATATAATATATTATAATATATTATATTATAATATATTATATTATAATATATTATATTATAATATATTATATTATAATATATTATATTATAATATATTATATTATAATATATTATAATATATTATATTATATTATAATATATTATATTATATTATATTATAATATATTATATTATATTATAATATATTATAATATATTATAATATATTATAATATATTATAATATAATATATTATATTATAATATATTATAATATATTATATTATAATATATTATATTATAATATATTATAATATATTATATTATAATATATTATATTATAATATATTATAATATAATATATTATAATATATTATATTATAATATAATATATTATATTATAATATAATATATTATATTATAATATAATATAATATAATATATTATAATATAATATAATATAATATAATATAATATAATATAATATATTATATTATATTATAATATATTATATTATAATATAATATATTATAATATATTATATTATAATATAATATATTATAATATATTATATTATAATATAATATATTATAATATATTATATTATAATATAATATATTATAATATATTATATTATAATATAATATATTATAATATATTATATTATATTATAATATAATATATTATATTATATTATAATATAATATATTATAATATAATATAATATATTATAATATATTATATTATAATATAATATATTATAATATAATATATTATAATATAATATAATATATTATATTATAATATATTATAATATAATATATAATAATATATAATATATTATATTATAATATATTATAATATAATATATTATAATATAATAATATTATAATATATAATATATATATATATTATAATATAATATATTATAATATAATAATATTATAATATATAATATATATATATTATATATAATATATTATAATATAATATATTATAATATAATATATATTATAATATATATTAATATATATTATAATATATATTATAAGATATTATAATATATTATATTGCAATATATTATATTATAATATATTATATATTATAATATATTATATATTATAATATATTATATATTATAATATATTATAATATATTATAATATAATATATTATAATATATTATAATATATTATATTATAATATATTATATTATAATATAAAATATTATATTATAATATATTATAATATATAATATAATATATTATATTTTATATTATAATATAATATATTATAATATAATATATTATATAAAATATTATATTATAATATATTATAATATAATATATTATAATATATTATAATATATAATATATTATAATATAATATATTATAATATAATATTTTATAATATAATATATTATAATATAATATTTTATATTATAATATAATATATTATAATATAATATATAATATTATAATATAATATAATATTATAATATATTATATTATAATATAATATAATATATTATATTATAATATAATATTGTAATATAATATATTCTATTATAATATAATATTATATTATAATATATTCTATTATAATATAATATATTATATTATAATATATTATATTATATTATATTATAATATAATATATTATATTATAATATAATATATTATAATATATTATATTATAATATAATATATTATATTATAATATATTATAATATATTATATTATAATATTATATTATAATATATAATATTATAATATATTATATTATAATATAATATTATAATATTATAATATAATATTATAATATATTATAATATAATATTATAATATATTATATTATAATATTATAATATATTATATTATAATATAATATTATAATATATTATATTATAATATAATATTATAATATATTATATTATAATATAATATTATAATATATTATATTATAATATAATATTATAATATATTATATTATAATATAATATTATAATATATTATATTATAATATAATATTATAATATATTATATTATAATATAATATTATAATATATTATATTATAATATAATATTATAATATATTATATTATAATATAATATTATAATATATTATATTATAATATAATATTATAATATATTATATTATAATATAATATTATAATATATTATATTATAATATAATATTATAATATATTATATTATAATATATTATATTATAATATAATATTATAATATAATATAATATATTATATTATTATAATATATATTTATTAAAATATATATTATAATATATATTATTATAATATATTGTATACGGAGACTTTAAGAAAATCAAGGATATATTCATTCATGTGAACCAGGCTCACCACAATTACCCCTCTTTTGCTGAAACATATCAATATCATCAACTTTCTATCAGTTCTAATCATCAGCCTGAGCTGATGCTTTCCTTCCTCCACATCGATATCTGTGGTGCGATCTTGGGAGTGATACGAGCCATCAACTTGCTGACATAGTTCCTTGTCTTGTAATTAAAAACTTCTGTACTGGTAATGTACACGTTAAAATGAATGAAATATCGCCCGCATGAAGGCATGCAACTGAAACAATATGATGGTGATCTTGTTAATCTTGGAATTTTCTATTTGTTGATTACTCAAACTGCTTAAGGTGAACAGGTCATCAAAATTGCAGTCATTCATAATATAATTGTGCCCGACATAATACCTGTGTCCATTGAATCTTATTATAATAATAATTATTATGGAAGAAGAATGAAGTTTCCACTTGGAAGAACAGTCAAAATGAAATGTGTTGAAAAATCATGTTTAAAATTAGATATTCAGTAAGATCGAGTAAACCAAGACTACCTATTCCCCCCGCCCTGCCCCCAACTTCAGCTGATTAGATCATTAATGTATCCTCGAAGAAATCATATACAAACATATTGTCAATAAGGAACTCAAGTGGTCACTGAAGTAACATTTAAAGATTGGATAAAAAACCAGAAAATACTATCTGGTTTGAATAGTTCACCCAGAAGAATAGACGAGTCTCTTCATTTTAATTTCTGCGACATTCTTTAACAAAAATTTTATATCCGACATTAATTCAGATTCCATTGGGTACAAGTGTTAAAGAAAAATTATTTAATATTTTGAAGTGACCATGTGCAAAAATGCTGTGTAGTCTTGTTGACAGAAAATGCATAAACAGAGACAATGTTTTTTTTTTGTTTATCAGTAAAGAGATTGGGAACATTTTTCTTTACTACCAATGATAATTCTTGAGATTGGCTGACATGGAGTGGGGAGACATGTATGGACTCTGAAAGCTGATGAAGAAAGATTAATTATAGGAAAATTCTTTTCATCTACACATTCTGAAAGTTTGGATTCATCACAGAAATGGTGTGTCAGCCTTTACAGTGGGCCGATGTTAGATGCTGAGAAAGTGGGAGAAAAAAGAGAGTGAGAGATTAGCACTACCTATATAGAGCAGTGGTGTGAGGTGAAGGGAGTTGGAGTGAAAGGGGGCTGGACAACCCCAAATTTGGAAAATGACTCAAGTAAACATTTTGAAAATATGGAATTTTAGAAAAAAAATTGATGCTAAAGGTGGAAGATACCCAAGCCCAGACTCTGGTCAACACATTATTATTCTAATAAGGTGAATTATTTCTGAAGATAACAATAAGGGTCCTGCAATTGATAGCAGTCTGCATTCTTTCTCAAGGGCTAAAGGCTAAAATCAGAAACTACAGTGGAGAACTTCTAACAAGCTGGAAATAATAATATTAATGAAAGAAAGAATTCAGAACATCCTCCCATACTATTCTCCATGTATAAATTGTTAATTAATCTTGCAACACTTTTCTCTTTTCAGCTTTGTTTCCAACTTGACTGAAATTTTTAATATATCTACATTTGTTTCTTTTTGCAGACCCTGAAACAATGAAGGAAAAAGCTAACAATCGGACCAATAACTGCAGCGACAGCAATTACTATTTACGGAAATTACAAGTAATGCAGACACAGTATGCTCGAATCAAAAAGGAACAGAGAGCCCTTTATGTTTCAAACTATGAACTGAAGATGTTCATTTCTAACAAGAATCACCAATTACAGGAATTACAACGCCAAGTAGATGAGGTGGACGTGCTTATCAACAATGTGTCCAATGAACTGACCAAAGTGACCATTCAGACTGATGCACTGAGGAAAATGAGAGATGACCGACTGAGCCCTGGGGTATTTAAAAAGCCAACACAACAGACTCAAGTAAAAAACAATAAGTGTTAGTGTTGTATCGATTTAAATTTTGTCTTTGTTTGGCCTTTTTCATTCTATCTTTTCAGACCCCCCACCCCTTTTCTTTGTCTGCATCTCTCTATTCTTTCTACCCCCACCCCGTGTGTTGCTTGAATCTTAACTTTACATTTCCCCATGTTCTGTTCTTGTGTGTCTTCTCCCCACAAGTTCTCTTTTTTTTGTTAGTTTGTGCTTCCTGTGTATCTCTCTCCCCCTCTAGAAGAGAGTGGAGAAAATAGTAACTGAGTAGAGAAGGGAAGTGGATTTGATTGATTAGTTTTTATGGTCTATCAACCCCTTGCGGATAATTTTCCTCATATTGCTTTAAATTTGCATTTTTTTTTAGTTCTTTGCGTTCTTTTTTTTTTAATTCTTTGCAGTTTTTTTTAACTTCTATTTCCTGTTATTTTGCCTTTTAAAGGCAGAAAATATTCTGGATTCTAATGATATTTTGAAGATAATGTTTTACTGATAAGTCCCACTATTTAATCAACAGTTGGGGGAGAAGTGGATTTATAACTTTCTGTGTGTAAGTGAATATAATGAACCCAACTGGTACTGGGAATTGGAGAACAGTGTTCCAATTCTGAGCCATTATCCATTACACCACCTGCACATCCAAGTTTACAACACCTGGTATTCCCAAGCAGTCACCCATCTAGGTAATAAGCAGGTTTGACATTGCTTAACTTTGGTGATCATACAAGAACTTTGCTCCCTGATTAATAATTCCAAGCCATTATCCATTACACCACCTGCACATCCAAGCTTATAGAACCTGATATTCTCAAGTGGTCACCCTTCTAGATACTGACCAGGCTGGTGTTTCAACATATGGGAAGGATTGAAGGGGGTGAAAATAATTTTTTTTTTTTTTTTTTGTCCATGTTATCTTTGTTAACCATTCAGACAAATTTTCTTTTTCATTTCAGTAAATGTTGAAGATGCTTGTCGATTCATTGCCAAGCACATTGGTAGACACTGGAAGAAGCTGTATGACCATTTACCATTTAACCCTCCCCGAAATGCCTCGAGGCGCACGTCAGATGTAGAAATGTGGGACAAAATGTCATTATCGCAAGATAGGACAGATGAAGAATTGGCTCGTCGGAGTTTGGCCAAATGGCGTGTGCTCAATCGGCCTTGCTCTGTGGCACAACTCGTTTTGGCACTGAAAAGGTCTTCGCAGCAAGATTTGGCGATAAAAGTAAAGAATAAGTTCCTCACTTTTTCTGAAGGGGTCAACACTGAAAAAATACATTTGTGATAAAAAAAAAAAAAAAAAATGGAATGGAAGGTAACACATTTTTCAGAAAGAACATTAAAAATATGCAAGGAAAGAATGTTGAGAAATCCCAAGCAAAATAATGAAAGAAAATGAAAAAGAAATGAAGTGGTGGGTGGGGGAGTAATAAAAAACAAAACAAAAGAGAACTAAAGAAAAAAAACAAACAAAGTGAAATAAGAAAAAACATTGAATGGAAAAATGAAATAACTAAATATAAACAGCCATATGTCAATGCTGGCTAGTATACACAGGTAAGCAAATAAATAATTACCAAATTTTGACAAGAGGTGAAAGCATAAGTGCTATATATTAATAAATATATATATACCTGCATATTTTTTTTTTATAAAATAAAGTTGGGTAACCAATGAAACTTAAGTCACACACCAAACACATATTTAAAAAAAAAAAAAAAAAAAAAGAAAAAAAAATGTTTTTGGTTATAATGTGTTTTGTTTTAGGGTATATATTATATTTCTACTATATGGGTTTCCAGTTTCATGACCTTCTTCAGGCAAATAAAAGGAATAAATTTTCCTTATGTTCTTTTAATGTCTCATTCTTAGTTTTCTTCCTTTTATTTGCCAAAAGGTCACAAGATTGGAAACACGTGTAGCAGAAATATTAAGAATTATATATATATATATATACACACACACACGCACACACACACACATACATACATACATACAAAAACAAATCTACATTATAACAAAAAACGTCTGCGTTTTTTTTTAAAATATACATTTTTCTCTTTGAAACAACCATAACTTTTTATATATATATATATATATTGGCACTAAAGAAGTACAAAATTGATATAACTGCACTGAGAAGTAACCATTAGTCGACTACATTAAACAAGAAAGCAAAATGAGACATCTAACATCTGCTGCACTTGGATACAATACATTCTCCTGTACTGTTTGTGGTCTTTTGTGCAATTCTCGAGTCAGTCTCAAAAGTCATGCCTGTCACAGGCATGCAGATAATTAGTTCATGGTCATCGGAACCTCATACATTGAACTCGATGAGAGAGTCCATCATTTTATATATATATATATATATATATATATATACACACACACGATGTGTGATTTTGACACAGTCTCCATTAATCTTTTCTGAAGTGATGCCATTTGCCTTGCACACATGAGGCAAATAGCATCATGGTGGAAGAATACATTTGTTTTACTTTCTTCCCCACATATGCTGCTGCTTCCAAGTACTACAAGACAGACAAGACCTTACACTTTGTCATCTCATCTACTGAGACCCTATGACATCACTGGCAATAAAGATACATGCAGCTTAAAACACTTCTCATTTCATTACATTTATATCCTACACGTTTTTTTTTTTTTTTTTTTTTTTTAGCCCTAATTATGTTAACATATGCCATAGAAATGTGTTGTTATATCTGAGATTATTACTTTACTATTGCATTAGCATAAGTGAATGACAGAAGTGCTTATTCATGGAAAATCCTGAGTATGTTCAAACTTAAACAGAAAATCACGTTATAAGACATCGCAGGAAAGGAACTCTGTAAGTCGAGGACACCCTGTATGTGCTAATACGTAAATGTTTCATGTTACCATTCATTGAATAGTTTTCTTTTAATGATAAAAAAAAAAAAAAAATAGGGAAATTCTTTGATACATGGAACAATAGAGTTAATTGTTCAGATAAAAATTCTCAACTACTCCTACTGAAAGAATAACCAATGAAAAAGTTTGCACAATGATTTAAATATGGCAGTCATTATGTATTATGTTCTGCACCATTTTTTTTTTTTTTAGTCTTAGGTGAGTGACGTAAGTGTTTATACACAGAAAAATGCATTATGACACATTGTAAGAATGGTAGTGTTATAAGTCAAGGACACCCTTACATTTTATATATATATATATATATATATATATATAGTGGGGAAGGTTATAGTTGTTCCAATGAGAGAAAAGTGCATATTTTAGAAACCACAAACGTTTTTCGTTATGTGGATTTTTTATTTTTTTTTTTTCAAATATATATACTTTATTTTCCATATTTTTGCTACACTGGTTTCTGGCCTTGTGACCTTCATCTTTTACGTCTAAGAAGATGACTTCCTTCACCCCCTTCTCTGACGAATCCTAATTGTTTTATTACCACTTAAGCAGAAGAATATTTTCGCCACCAGTCCAAGAAAAATTTGAGTTCCTGAGTTATGTGCCATGCATGATACACACTTAGGTGATCATGTATATTTCGATTTTTTTTTTTTTTTTTTTTTTTTTTTATTTATTTTTTTTATCTGCAGTATTTTGTGGTAGACAGGTTGCCATCCATGGCTATAGAACCCAGCCTGTCCTGCTATTTACCCATAGCTTGAGGGAGAAGAGGATTCATACCTTTCCCAAGGGTATTAGCACGTAAGTGAATGTAGTGGATTCAAGTGGAATTCGAACTCTGCTCTTCGATTCCTCAATCCAAGCCACTATCCATTACTCCACTGTGCCTCCCTTTGGGTTACTACTACACACAAAAGACAATGGTTAAACATCGGAAAACATAAGGCAAATTAATTCCTTTTAATAATAAGTGGAAATAACCACTCTTTGCCTGATGAAGACTGGAAACCTATGTCGGAAAAACATAGAAAATAAAGTATATATATTTTTTTTTAAATCCACATTATAACCAAAAACGTTTGCAGTTTCTCTCTTCTCTTTAAAAATAATTTTTTTTCTTTTTTGCACAAATGAAAAAAACAGCAAAATCATTTTTCTTTTTGCTGGAAACTCTTGCACACACCTCATGAATAAAGAATAACCAACAAAATTATGGTAGATTACTAAAAGAAAATACTTTACAAAGAGGATCTGCAAATTTTTGTTAGTGGGGTATTTATTTTTAAAAAAGTATTTTTTTTCTAGAACATCACTGACGACGCCCTCTAGCGCGAAAAGAGCGTATATTCAAAGCATTTTATTTTTTTCCCCATAATTCATTGGGTAACTTATTTCAAACAATGTCATCACAACATTGTTGCCAGCTGACATGCAGTTTACAAAACTTAGAAGATTGGGTCACATAGTGAGACTGACTACACTAGTAATTATTTTTTAATGGTAAGGTACCCCCCTAAGCTTAACTTGGTTTGGCACAAATATGAATCATTTTGTGGTCATGCTGGCAGATCCCCAAAATTCAGTTCATTCGCTAATATATATATAAAAGAGTTGCATATTCTTGTTTGTAATATCGCTGGTGGAAGGGAGATAACTCCCATTATTTCTCTTGCCCTGACCTGATAAACTGTTCGAAGATGTTTATGAAGCTAGAAAGTGAAAATTCCACTTATTTATAGTGCAGAGGAATAATAGTAGTTTCAGTAGTAGTAGTACTACTACTACTACTAATAATAATGATGATAATATTTCAAGACTCGAACTTTCCAGTAATAATGATCAATTAAAATATGGCATGGATAGACTGGACATAAAATAGGGGATCAGTTTTCTGTTGTTTTGACTAACAAACAGATCACATTTTAATTACTATGTATATTAATATAATTGTAAATATATATATTTAAAATCTCAAATCAAAACCTTCCAGTAATAATGATAATAATATCAACTATGCCAACACTTTTGACAGCATATGGAAACTAGTTTGTTTTTTTAATACAACTTTGAAAAGTTGTAAAATAAAGCATTTATCACATTTTCATTGTCTTTGTTTATTTTTACCATTTTAATCTGGCACAAGAAAGCTAGGCATATTGTGCTGCACCCAACTTCAAAGTGAAAATATCAACAGGTACCAATTACCATTAAACCACTTTGTACCTTTGATTGACATAGCTGTGTAAATCACATTTTTATGAAAGCAGTGTGCTAAAGTTTTTCTAGGCATAGCTGTAGGCGCTTCTCACGAGTGAAAGGTTAATAAATTCAGTCAACTACTACAGATTAACATAAAATAATTTCTTGAATCACCTACTTATCACCTTTGACCTGTCCTTAAGAATGCCAGTATTAATCAGCTGACTTTGGATATATAAAACAAAAGATCAAAGATGCTGTACCAAATTGAAGGACAATCCTACAAACAGATCTTACCAACCTCAATATAAACCTAGGAAAAGAGGGCTTTTGCCAGAAAGTGGGAGAAGCTGATCTACTCCTCAAACCACCTAAGAAATAATCTGGACAACTGCCAGCTACAATGAGCGGGGGGAGGGGGGCTGTCCATACTGTAAGCTTCAAACTGTTGCACAAAGAGGATACAATTTTGTTTTCATAAAAAGTAAACATACCTAAACAACTTTCGCTCAGTGTTCATTCATTTTTACAAAATTTAATCACAGGTCGGACTGAATTTATGAAAAAAAAATATACAGGTGTTACTTTTATAATAATAATAATAATGTCTTTTTAATAATGTCTGAAAATAATCTTATTTAGAAAAACATTGCTCACCATGATAGGCGTTTCGGTTAAGGTCGTGGGTCATTTCCAAGAAAACTTTACAATACTGTATATTGTATTAAAACTGGCTTAGTTAAATAAAAAATTAAAATAACATATATAAAAAAAAAAAAAAAGTATCTGTCTATATTTCTGGGATGAGGTATTATGTACACTATTTACATTATTTGGACTATTGCCCTCATCTGTCACCATATTTATCACAACGTTTCGGCCATTGTATGCTCATGTCTTCTTCAGGTGGTTGGAATGTCGAACTGAACCCTTTATTTCGCTCACTGGAGTAGAATGTTTTAGTTCCACGTGCCATGTTTAATGGATGTCAGTTATCTCGTTCTCAATTTCTCAATCCCTCACGCAGATAGTTAACTTCCCCACGCGTTTTGCCCTCAATCTGGCAGGTAAGGCCTCCCTTCTCGATCTGTTTTACCCCCATCCCTGAATCTTGTAGCGCCACGCAGCTCTGCCCTCTTGGTAACTCCGATCATGCCGTGGTATCTGTTAACATTTCCTTCAACTCCACACCCTGCAAAGAACCTCTCATCACTAGAACCTCGTTCTACTATCAACAAGCGGATTGGGACTCGTTCCGTGACTTTCTCCGCGATGTCCCCTGGGATGTTGTCTTTACACTCCCTGTCCAAGAATGTGTCTCATCCTGGGTTAAAGCTGGAATCGACGCTTTCATCCCCTCAAGGAAATTTAAGGTCAAGTCGCACTCCTCCCCTTGGTTCTCCGCTGCTTGCTCAGCCACCATTGCCCATAGGAACCACTTCTTTCACATATTTCATAGCGACATGTCAGACTGCAATAGACGTCTCTTTGCCTTCACCCGTAATGAGTGTAAGCGTGTCCTCAACGAAGCTAAGTCAATATTTACTGCTCGGATGAAGGAGCGTATTGCATCTCGCAAATTTGGCTCCAAAGATTATTGGCAGCTCTGCAAGAGTGTCCTGAACAATAGAAAACTCTCCATACCTCCTTTTTTCAACCAGTTCGAGGTCTTGACCTTCTCTACCGACAAGGCTGAATGCTTTGCTCGGAAATTCTCATTTAATTCAACGCTTGACTCCTCCGGTGTACCCATACCAGACTTCCCTCTAAGAATTGAGGCCCTATTGAGCGGCTTACACATAACCCCGTCATTGGTACTGGGCATTATCTCCAATTTAGACCCCCACAAGGCTAATGGTGGAGATGCCATACCAGCCATTGTCTTGAAGAAATGCGCGCCTGAGCTAGCACCCGCCCTCTCTAAACTGTATAATTACTGCCTCAAGGAATCCTGTTTTCCTGACTGCTGGAGGTCCTCATCCATTGTTCCTGTCTTTAAGAACTCTGGAGACCCCTCTAATTACCGTCCTATTAGTCTCCTACCCCTCTTTGGCAAAGTCTTCGAAGCCCTAATCAATACCGAAGTGGTTAACCACCTTACGTCCCATGATCTGCTCTCAGACAAGCAATATGGCTTCCGCTACACCCATCACTGAAACTGTCTACCAAACCCTTCAAAATAACGGTGAGGCTCGTGCCGTGGCCCTAGACATCTCCAAAGCGTTTGATAGGGTATGGCATGCCGGCCTTCTTCGTAAGCTCCAGGGTTATGGTATTACTGGTTGACTGTTTGATCTAATACAATCATTCCTGTCAAACCGAGAATTGAAGGTCGTTCTCAACAGATTCTCCTCCAGTTCCTATCCCACGAACGCAGGTGTTCTCCAAGGCTCTATCCTTGGCCCCACTCTATTCCTTATTTTCATCAACGACCTTCCTGACGCCATAGATTCCCAAGTTGGCATCTACGCAGACGACACTACAATTTACTCCTGCCTCAAAAACAAATCTAGTGTCGGTGACAAAACTAACCTGGCCATGCGTCTCAAAAAGGACCTCCAATCGGTTGTTAACTGAGGCAAGAATTGGCTGGTCAACTTTAATGCCTCAAAAACTAAACTACTCTCCATTAACCACCATAGAGATCCTTTCCTGCCCCCCATTAGAATGTCTGATAGTCAACTTCTTGAGAGCAACTCCCTACATCTGCTCGGTCTCACATTGACTGCTGACCTGAGATGGAACAAATACATTGAGTCAATTGCTTCTTCCATCGCAAGGAAAGTTGGCTCTCTGTGCCATGCCAGGAAATTTTTCTCCCCGGAATCGATACTTCAAATATACAAATCAACCATTCGCCCTTGCAGGGAGTATTGCTGCCATATATGGTCTGGGGGCACCTTCTGTTTACCTCGAAGTTCTTGACAAGATCCAAATATCTGTATCTAGACATACCAAGCTGTCCCGCTGCTAACAGGGAAAGCCTGAATGTAACTGGTGTTGACAAACATGTCCACACATGATCTGGGTCCCTTTTGCATCTATGCTGATGTGCATTTGCCACATCAAGTTAAAGAAAGAAAAAAAAAAAAAAAAAAAAAAAAAAAAGATATTTTCTACATCAACAGAAGAGTCCAGTAGATAAAAATAAAAAAATTCACCCATCTCTATGAAGTAGAATCTTTTTGCAGTTTATATATAAAATTCTGTGAATTCCGTCTTTCACACCCTCTAAAATAGCCATACATTAACTGAGCTGAAAGCAAATTTTAGGGAGTGGTGCAAACAGAGAAGGGGGTACAAAGTTGGTTTTACTAGGGTGCATAGCTTAGTACAATAAATTTTTATTAATCTTTTGGCAAAATTAAGTCTTATTATTTAACTTACAAAATACTCCCACTATTTTAAAAACAATTTAACCATTAAAATACTTATTTAATAAAAATGCAATGCTCTACTATGTATTGAGTCCTCTTTTAAATTAAATGTTACGTACAGTGGAATTATATTCTATTTGTTCTCATTTTACCTGGATATGTATGTATGAAAAATTTCTCAATTAACCTGTACAAAAAGATTATGTGTCATATGTATATATTTATATAGTGTGTGTGTGTATGTGTATATATATATATATATATATTAGTTTATGAAAAACTAGGTAATCCGTATGGGTAAACCTAGGGAGGATAAAATCCAGAGCAAATAATTTAAATAAAAACAGACCACTTTAAGGTTCCATGTAATAAATTATTTCACCACAGCCTTTTTAAAGGACTGCGGATCATCAGACTTTACTTCCAAAGGTTGAAACAAAAAACCTTTGGAAGTAAAGTCTGATGATCCGCAGAAGTTAAAAAGGCTGTGGTGAAATAATTTATTACATGGAACCATAAAGTGGTCTGTTTTTATTTAAAACAGATATATATATATATATATTAGTGATTGAAAAGTAACTCCCTATTTTATGTATGATGAACACTCCTTTCTAATGATAATCTTCACTGGGGAGTCCATTATACATAAAATAGGGAGTTACTTTTCAATCACCCTGCATATATATAAATATATATATATATATTAAATTAAATGTTAATGCCTACAATATTCAACCAAGCATATATACATACACACACACACATCTCCCCAAGTAAAATGAGAATGATTGTAATTGTGTAGTGATTTTTAAAAAATTAATTGTTGCATTAGGTGGTAAGAATTCAAAGTAGATTATTCCTTGGCAATCCCACCAGATTGAAAGAAGAACCTTTTGCCCATGAAATTCCCTTCTCAGCTATAGCTGGGGTCCTTCCCCTTTACCAAACCATTGTCTACCAGGCTTAACATTTTGATAAAAGATCCATTTTTCGTCACCAGTCACAAGTCTATCCAAAAAAGGTGAAAAGTTGGTGAGAATGAAGAGAAGAGCAGATGTCAAGTCGGGATTTGAGGTTGTTTTCAGACAATTCATGAGGCACCCATTTTCCAAGTTTAGGAACTTTTCCAAGTTGTTGAAGATGACGATGAACAGTTGTATGGTTTGATCTGAGAACCACTGCCAATTCCTCAACTGATTTTCTTCAAGGGCTGCTTCAAGAAGTTTTTCATCAAACTCAACTAGACGTCCGGTTCGATCTTCATCTTCAAAGGTGAAATCTCCACCTTTGAATTTTGAAAACCATCTTCTGCAAGTTCTTTCATTCACACATTCCTCTCCATAAACTGAGTGAATGTTTCTAGCCGCTTCGGCTGCCGAGTTTCCTTTCTTGAACTCAAAGCATTACGTGCCTCAAATGATTCTTGGGTACTTCCATGTTAGCAGGGTTTTAATCAAACAAAATTTAATTTTATTGTTCTCTGAAATAAAATTTGATCAGTTTAAATGCATCTAAACATAAAAATAAGGTTCAGCTTTATTAGACATTATAAAATACTCTTTACATTTCGTTCATTTTAACAAAAAGTTAAAATTCAGACAGAACTTATGAGATGACCTGATATATATCAAATTTTAGGATATTAAAACTTAAAAATCACTACACAATTACAGTCATATTTCAACACCATAAATGTGTCTCTTCTGGTGATGCTAAACTACTGGCAAGTAAAAGATTAATTTCATAAAATTATTTATATTTCGCTCTACTATTTATTGAGCCCTCTTTTAAATTAAATATTACGTACAGTGGCATCATACTGCATTTGTTCTCATTTTACCTGGATATGTATGTATGAAAATTGGGGAATAACTGAAACCCCAGAACCCTTCTGCCTCATGCCAGTTTTGGGCCAAAGTGCATATAGGCAGATTGTTTTGGGAGCTCAAAGAATTGGGCTGATAACCCCCGTATTGAGTGCCTCTGGAATCCATGTCAGCTGCCACCAGAATTCCCGATTCCAAATAATTTTGACCCCCAAATTATTAGGCAAGACACAGTGTCATTTTAAACAATGATGCAGGAAGGGTCATTTTTTTGTTTTACCAAAAGGGCTATATAAACCAAGTTTAGCCTCATGAATCCTTTTTTTTTTTTTCTTTGTTGTGAAGATATTTCTTCCTTAATGAACTTGAAGTGGCACTGCAATTTGTGATGACATTTGATCTTCCACTTCTCATGAACATTTGGGCAGAGTTGGGCTGGATTGAAGCAGCCAGTGACAAACAACAAGCTTGGAACAGTGCAGAGTTAACTTCTTGTTGTTAAAAACATTGTCTTAAGACTGTTGGCCAGTCAACTAAATGTGGTTACAGCAGTAGGAGACAACAGCCACAGGAGGTTTGATAAAGATAGATTGAGATTTCATTATATATATATATATATAGCTTTAATACAAGTAAAAGGATTGTCACTTAGCTGCTTGATGTTATCTTCAGCATCCCAACTCCAGAGTTTCAGAGGCAGACTCACTAGGAATCACTCATCTGGGGAAATCAGCAATTGATGGCTTATACTTCTTGATTTTTCTTTCTTCTTGTACCCATATATATATATATATATATATATATATATATAAATGGTATAGACAAACAAAATCAGTATAACAAAACATTAAAAGGTAAGGTTAAAACAAACAAAAAAAAAGATTTGCATTTCACTAAGAGGAAAGGAGAAAAAGGATAAAAATAAAATTATTACAAAAAAAAAGTTCATATTGCTCAAATGGATTTATTAAACCAAATTGTTACACATCTTTTGCAATCCAGTTCCACTCTTAGACAATGAGGAGGGAATATACATATTGTGATTACATACTTTGCAGATGACCACTCAGCTGGAGGAGCCTATACAGCTGATACTATCCTGCAATAGGCCCTTAACTGAGTTAATGAATGTAAGTAATTAACATATATTTTGACTGAAAACAGGATAATTAAAACATAGGAAAAAGGCAGTTATTTAACATTTTGGAGGTGATTTTTGCTTGCAAAGCTAAAATTTTATCCTGCCACTGTAAATGACTCAGATGAATGAATACTAGAGTGTGGTAATTTTGCAGTTGTGTTGTCATATCCTGCTATGGCAACATAAAATGACTGTAACTGAAATTAACTAGTGCAGTAGAAGAGCCTTGAAAAACAATGC
>OZ010615.1:4316939-4319439 GCA_963932145.1 Acanthosepion lycidas | reverse complement strand
AACATTGGCAAGAAAATAAAAGAAACATGTAAGGGATTCACATAACCTTATACAGAACAGAACTCCACGCTTCCAGCTTAGTTAAAGAATCTTTCAGAATGGGCATATTGGACAGTGTGTGTACGAAAAATGGCCACTGGTAAAACATGGCTGGACATTTTTATTGATGCTTTGTCTAATAGAGACAAATACTTAGTTGAATATTTTTCAACCAAGACAGCATTCAAGTTTGAAGATGGAGCAGAGGTTACTGCAACTAGGAAAATGAAATTAATGGCAATTATTGTCAGTTATTAGAAAAGAGTGATGTGTAGTGAATAATGAAATTCCATTGTTATTGAGTAAAGCCTCCATGAAGAAAGCTGGAATTATTTTAAATTTTGTGAATGATACTGCAAGGATTCTGGGGTGATACGATAGATTTGGTTTGCATCTCATCAGGCCATTACTGTATTCCATTTACATAAGCATGACAAATTAAAAGTGTCAGTGGTGTTGCACGTCACTTCTGTAAAAAAAACCTCAACACTGGAAGAGAAAAGAAATAAAGCAATGAAGCTACACAGACAATTTTCACATACCTCAAAAGAAAAGTTGTGTAAAAACTTGTGAAGGGGAGTAAGGCTTTTAACGATGCCGAATTCCTTAAAATAATTGAAAAAATGTTGCAATTCATGCAAAGCCTGCACAAGATATGTGTACTTTTACATCCAGTTGTAGCTTTGCCCATGGCTGATAAATTTAACCAAGTTATGTGTATGGACTTAAAGGAACATATTCACAATAAGACTGGAATTTTGCATATGACTGATTCTGCCACAAGATATTCTGCAGCCTGTTTAGTGTCTTCTAAACAACAAGAAATTGTGCAAAACATTTACCAAATGTCGATAGTTTATTTTGGTGCACATAGAAAATTCTTGTATGATAACAGAGGGGAATTTTCAAATGAAAGATAACACGGAAATAAATGAGAAACTTCATATAGAAACTGTAAAGACAGCAGGTGAATTACCATTTAACGATGGGATTAGGGAACAGCATAATGAGATATTGGCAGAGACATTTTACAAGACTATTGCAGATGTGAAATACGGAACCAAAAATAGGCAAAGGGCATTAAGTGCCAAGAACATATTACAAAATAATGGTGGTTTTAGTCCAAATAATATTTGGAGTTAAACCTAACCTTCTGTCAATAGTAGAGGATGAACTTCCAACTATGGAGTGTTCATCTAGTGATATACGCCAGACATTGTGGCAGACAAAACTATATTGCAGCAGAATCAAGTGATAAGATCAAAAGTGTGCTCACTTATTCAGATGTGGTGTATGATCATGATAAAGTTTATTATCATAGAAAAAACTTTAAACGTTGAAAAGATCCTGCAGTTGTGTTTGGGAATGAAGGATAAACTTTATTGGTACGCCATGGAGGAGCTTACCATCATCCATGTCAATTAATGAAAGTAAAAGTTTGTAGTAATATGAACCAGTCCGAAAAAGATCAGACTAGAGATGAAAAACTACCTATAAATACCATTGATGTAGATGAGGAGGATAATACTTCGGAATATTCTATGCCAGATGAAACTGACTCTTAAAAAGAAGATATGTTTGATGGCAGATGCGGAAACTCACATCTGGATACAATAGAGTAAAACCAAAAAGAAAATCTTTTATCACGTAAAAGATGAGAGAAATGAAGAGATAAGGAATAAAGACCAAAGTATTAAGCATAGCCTTAAACAAAGATGAGAGAAATGAAGAGATAAGGAATAAAGACCAAAGTATTAAGCATAGCCTTAAACAAAGATGAGAGAAATGAAGAGATAAGGAATAAAGACCAAAGTATTAAGCATAGCCTTAAACAAAGATGAGAGAAATGAAGAGATAAGAAATAAAGACCAAAGTATTAAGCTTAGATCTTAAACAAACCTGAAAATATAAAGAATGTGCGTTCATGTGGGAGGTGGGGGGGAATGAAGAACTAAGATGTGTTAATTGGGAACACATTGATGATTGGTAGGAACTAACTTATCCAGAAAATGCTGTACTGTTAACCATGGATCAAGAAATGTCTCAGGATGTTTTGGATGCTAAGGATACAGAGCCGAATAACTCGATTGATAATGATGTATTTGAAATCGTTTCTACATTTTATTCTCACTGGACAATATCTGAAAAATATAAAGATGGCAAAAAGAAAAACTAAAGCAAGATTTGTGACCCTGTGGCTTTGAACAGGACCCCAACAATCTTTTTTCACCTGCAGTACAGAGTGTTTACACTTGGTACTTTTGACAGTAGTGTTGATGTCCTGGAGGGGTTGCAATCTATTGATATAAAAGCAGCATTTATACAAGGGGATCTTTTGGAAAGAGAAGTATTTCTATGTCAACCTTGTAATATCTGTCTAAAAACTGAATTCTGATGTCTTAAAAAATGCATCTACAGATTGAATTTTTCTCCCACATCTTACAGATTTGGGGTACAATCA
>OZ010615.1:4284439-4311939 GCA_963932145.1 Acanthosepion lycidas | reverse complement strand
GGTCATTTTATCCTCCAAGGAATTTCTAACTGAAACCGTTATTCAATCTGTGTAGATAGACTATTCTTATTCCACTGGCCACAGGATAATAGCCCATTGAAATAAAACGTTGGTTAGGGAATTTGGTGATACAGTAATTGAGAGTTCAATCCTAGGGTTGGGCAGTTAGTGTAGTTAGACCCAGTGGAAATGGAATGAGCAATAACTGAGCATTACTAAAAATAAGACTTTGATGAGACATTCCTAGACATGGAAGAGGGAATGAGAACAGTCTACCAAGTAGATTAAATAAAAGGTTCAGTTTGTACTTCACTGTAGGTTGCCCGAATCAGGATACACCTGATCAAGGGTGGATAGCATAACAATTGATAACAACAACAAAGATGAGGACAAAAGTCTTCATGTGAATAAGAAACAATGGATATTATTTCTAGAAATTAGACTTAATAAAAAAAGAAATATGAAAGTAGAAAAGAAAAGAGAAAGAAGAAAGAAAAGAGAAAGAAAAAAGAAAGAAAAGAGAAATAAAAGAAAAAAGAAAGAGAAAAAAAGAAAAAGAGAAAAAAGAAAAGAAAAAAGAGAAAGAAGAAAAAGAGAAAAGAGAAAGAAGAAAAAGAGAAAAGAGAAAGAAGAAAAAGAGAAAAGAGAAAGAAGAAAAAGAGAAAAGAGAAAGAAGAAAAAGAGAAAAGAGAAAGAAGAAAGAAAAAGAGAAAGAAGAAAGAAAAAGAGAAAGAAGAAAGAAAAAGAGAAAAGAGAAAGAAGAAAGAAAAAGAGAAAAGAGAAAGAAGAAAGAAAAAGAGAAAAGAGAAAGAAGAAAGAAAAAGAGAAAAGAGAAAGAAAAAAGAAAAAGAGAAAAGAGAAAGAAAAAAGAAAAAGAGAAAAGAGAAAGAAAAAAGAAAAAGAGAAAAGAGAAAGAAAAAAGAGAGAAAAAAGAAAAGAGAAAGAAAAAAGAGAAAGAAAAAAGAAAAGAGAAAGAAAAAAGAGAAAGAAAAAAGAAAAGAAAGAGAAAGAAAAAAGAAAAGAAAAAGAGAAAGAAAAAAGAAAAGAAAAAGAGAAAGAAAAAAGAAAAGAAAAAGAGAAAGAAAAAAGAAAAGAAAAAGAGAAAGAAAAAAGAAAAGAAAAAAGAAGAAAGTAAAAAAGTAAAAAAAGAAAAAGAAAAGAAAAAAAGAAAAAAGTAAAAAAAAGAAAAAAACGAAGTAAAAAAAAAAAATGAAAAAAACGAAGTAAAAAAAAAGAAAAAGAAAAAAACGATGTAAAAAAAAAAGAATAAAAAGAAGTAAAAAAAAAAAAAGTAAAAAAAAAGAATGTCCCCTCCCCAGTTATGAGTAAAATCAGTTATTTGACTCAACCAGCTTGGCCACAGGGAAACATTTATGGGACACAAGTGAGAAACTAACAGTTATCAATTTCTTCTTTTACAGAACACAATTGACAATGATCATTTAAATTCAAAGAAAAAAAAAAATGACATTTCAATTAAATAATCATATATCGATTGAAATAGACATTTTAACAGGTTTTGTTCTTAATATTTTAAATCATAAGGGTGGGGCATATGGAGGGTCGGGAGATGTGCAGATAATTTTGCGAACTTATGAAGTGAAAAAGAATTTGTTTTATACAACAAATATTTTTCAATATAATCTTTCTTTATCAATGCACTAAATCCAATGTGTTTGCATTAGTCACATAGATTGAACATTATACAATGAAAATTTCAGATCAAAATTCAACAAATTACCGTATCAGACTATGAACATATTGATCCATAATTGTATGTAGGCTCATCAATGATAGCATAATAGAAAAAAAACATTTTGAGCAACAAATATTTATTTTTAAACTTAAGTGCATTGACAAGGAAAGAAATTAAAAATAGTGAAAATTAATCACACATCAAACGTTATACAGTGAGAATTTCAGATCAAAATTTAGCTAATTGCTCATGTCAAGCTGCACACTTACTTGTGTGTGTAACTAAAGCAAAACTTTTAAATATATTAATATTTAAGAAACATAATAGATAATTAAATAATATATATATATATATATATATATATATATATATATATATATATCTCAAATTTGCTACTCAGTTTCAGGTAATGGCAATCAGTAGTCATGAAATTCTAAGTAGCAGATTTATTATTATTATCATATTTAGGCTCTGTCAATTTGGCATTGAGCACTTGTTTTATTTTGAATTTTAAGCTTTAACTTTTATTGTGTGTGTGTATATATATATATATATTACACACACACATACAGAGTCAAATGTAAATTCAATCAAATTGGTTGACATTATGAGAAGGAATACATTTTCTATTCATACAAGATAAAAAGCAAAAATTACATTGCATCCATTGATCTGGTATTATGACTAGGAGGCCAGTCTACCAAGGCTCAAAATGGACAGCTATAAGGTAGAATTAAGTTGCTGTAGTCCCTCATAAGCACCCTTGTAAATCATACTTACATACACACTTGTCAGTGTTTGGTAATTATAAGAAGTGTGGTCATAACTTGGTAATTTTTCCTTAAGAAAAAAAATTCAGAGTTTTAGGGTTTGAGGTTTTCTAAGACAGCCACATAACTTTGCAGCCTTTCAACATCTGAGTTCAGATTCTGTACCTGCAATTAAAAAGACAATTATTAAGACAAAAAGATAAAAACAATTTCAATTACAAATATATATGTGCACTCATACATGTAAGAAATGGAATATATATATATATATATATATATATATAGCACTGGTGTTAATAAAACCGGGATTGATGTAACATAACAGTACAATTTTTAATTTTTCAATTTGTATTTTTTATTAATTTTTTGCTATTTTTAAGGCTAATTACGCTCTATTTTCAATATATTAGGTTTGTGCAAAAATAATGACGTAATAATGTTGTTTTTTTTACCTCAAAAAATACGTCAAAAAACGACATTATTACGTCATTACTTTTGCACAAACCTAATATTACTATTAAATGAATATATTCACGTTCAAAATGTTCTTAAATTGCTTCTGCACTCACATGCACCGATTGAACTGGCGGACCCTTTCAAATACTTCCACCTGGTGTCAAATGGTTGTGCAGGATCCCATGACACTTTGATGAAGCGTCTCCATATTATTAATGTCTGCTGCATAAATTGTTTTTAGGTGGTCCCCATAGATAAAAATCCAAAGGATTGACATTGAGGGTATGTGCAGGCCATGGAACTGGTCCTCCCCTACCTATCCATCTTTCATGGTAGATGGAAGCTAGAGCATCATGAACAATGTGTTGAGGCCCTCATCATGCATGAACCACATGCATCTTCATATTAGCAGGGGTACATCCTCTAGCAGGTCTGGAAGTGTGTTCAAAATAAAGTCACTGTAGACAGCTCCTGTAAGATGTGCTGGGAGAACATATGGACCCACAAGACAATCACCTACAATTCCAACCCACACATTAATCATAAACTGATGTTGGTGTCTAGCCTGTATTGGACCATTGGGGGGGGGATTCCAATCCACCCACAAATGTTGATTGTGTAAATTTGTTATTCTATCTCTTCCAAATATTGCCTCATCTGTAAGCAAGACTGAAGAGACAAAAAACAGTTTGGCTGTTTACATAATAAACCATCAGCAAAAGTTCTCCTGTAGTGAGTGATCAGAGGGCAAAAGACCCTGCACATGTTGTAAATGATATGGATACAGAAGCTGCTCTTGAAGTAACCACCATGTGGTACTATATATGACATGCTAGGGTCACTTGACATGTGCTGATACCTGGATCATCTCTAACAATCCATAGAATATGATCTTTGTGGTCAGGTGTACAAGTGGATCTTGGTCTTCTTGTGGTGCCACGGATCCTGTCTCAGCTTTGCAATGATTGACAGCAGGAAAGTTTGGATGACTCAACTGCTTTTGGTCTGGAAATGTAATTTGGTACAGCCGTGTAGCCTTGCCTCCATTACCATTTGCACAAGTGTACAAAAAAATAATATCTGCCTAATCATAATATGAATATCCTGCCATTGTTAAATGGAACACTTCTCAGTTAACTCATTGCTACACATGTTAAACATTGAAGACAGACTGGCCACAAATATACACTAGTCTATATGGCAACACAGCAGCATCTACCATAAACTTAATAACTCCAAAACAAAGGATTTGCAGATATATGTTTATGTGGACTATTGTCCTTGTTTTAGTGTGAGGAACCTGCTCCCAAAGTTTGTAAAAGTATTTTTGATATAGTGTGTGTGTGTGTGTGTGTGTGTAATATATATATATATATATATATATATATATAATATATATATATATATATATATATATATATATATATATATATATATATATAACCAAGTATATGATTGGTGTATATGGAATGAATTCCAATAACCAACAATTACTATTCTTAAAAGAGTGCTCAATACAAAGTAGAGCAGATATAATTATTTATTTAAAAAAAAAAAAAAATTTATAACATAACTATGTTATAAAATCACTACAAAAATAGCCATTTTGTTTCAACACCCTTGGTGTCTTATCAAGTGATGACGTTGAATGTAAAATAAATGGTTTTAAAAGTTTCAAATTAATTAACAATCCTACGCAAGGGGAAAACGTTGTTACAAAGGCTAGATGGACCAATCAAAACACAAGTATAGGAAAATTCAAAAAGCTTGATAACGAAGTCATGTTATAATATCTATTCAGATGTTTAAAATATGGATAGTATTAAAAAAGAATTTATTCCAACAAATAATTACTAAATTATATGATAAAATTTAATATTAAAATTTAAAACTGCTAATTACAAAATCAAAATTTAACATTTATTCGCTATCAAGTTTACAACTATAAAATTACTGAGGAGAAAAGAAGAAATATATATGTTATTCAATTTATTTTTTCATTGAAGTTACTTTAGCTATATTTAATATCCAGTCTTTTTACAATGTATACATTTTAATCCTCATGGTGTGTGAATGGGGTCCTAAACTCACGCATAAAACAAACGCAGTCAGATTCTAATATATAAGCACCAAGACATATACACACACAAAAAGAGACAAGACAGAGAACATCTTCACGGTCTGTCATGAAAAAAAAGGGGGGGAAATGGGGGAAGTGGGAGAAGGGAAACCAACACACACGTACATACATACACAATTAAAAGTGAATGCACTTTCCATACACATAGATACATATAAATACATGCACACACATCCACAGACATTGACCCAGACAGTTGGATACCACAACCGATAAATATTTAAGACAGAAAATGTCATTGCATGAATGTTAACAACCTATTGAAATATAACTTAAGCGAGTAAATATACAAAAATAAAAATGATTAAAATTAATATTATTTAATATATTAAAATAGTGTATGTAAATATAAAATCGGACATCAAAGTCAACACCCATCGGTAACTACGATGTCTACCTCATATACATATATATATATATATATATATACACACACACACACGTATGCACATACAAATATATATATATATATATATATATATATATATATATATACATACACACCGAAATATCTACACATACATACATACATACATAAACATACGTATACATTTCCATGGTATCAAGTACACATATATACCCACAAATATGTGTACACATACTTACAAATAAATACATATATATATACACATCAATACACAAATATAAACATATATATACACACATATAATACCCATGTGGCCGTAATGACATACCCAAGTTTCCCTACCTACACGTACACATAAACAATTTCATATACAGTAGGTGTCAATATACATATATACAACTGCAAACCTACATAAGTAAACACATACATATATATATACATACACATACATACATGCATACACACATACAGAAATATACATACACATAAATATCTACATAAAAATACCTATCTATAATAACAAATACACATATATACGTACATACACATAAATATGACATTTAACCAAAAACATATATAAACATACAGACATACATATACATACATAGGCATAGACATACCTCGATATACATGCAAACACAAAAATACATGTATCCTAACATACATATATAAAAAAAAAACAAAAAACACATTCATACCAACATAAATATACGTAAATAAATTTAGGTACACAATATAACAATACACATACAAACATATATACATATATATATATATATACACATACATCTACATATATTCATATATATATATATACACATACATCTACATATATTCATATATATATATATATATACACACACATATATATATATATACATACAACTACATAAACATGCAGACACTTACATATATACACACATAAAAATATATATATATACATGCATATAAGGATACATACCCACATATATATACACATACACACCAATATTTTTAACCTCTTTTCTTCTCCTCCTTTTCACCTTCTTATATATATATATATATATATATATATATATATACACACACACACGTACGTACATACGTATGTACATACATACATATATATATATATACAAAACTTAGCAACATATTAATACATTAAAATACAAACATACACATTTCGCAGTACAAACACACATAACTACACACAAATATATATATATATATATATATATATATATATATATATATATATATATATATATACATACACATACAGAAAAATGAATAACATTATGTAGTTATACCATACACATTCATATCGTCAGATTGACCATCAGGCAATAAAAGTTATAATCTATTAAACTTACAGCTACATATCATTATCATTTAAAGTATACAACCCCTATAATAAGTTAAATTTATAACGGTGTTTACAATTAACCGTTAGTTCATATCTTTGATTTAAGAGATCACCCTTGTTTTTAAATCTAATAATTTCAAATTTTTCGTTAAGACACAGGTAACATGGGGAATATAGGGAGTTACATGTCCGGGCTTTCTTAATCAATGTCCATTTAACCGTGGGTGTTTTGTTCTTTTCTTTTAGATTCCAAAAGTACTTGGACAATGAAGTCATGTACTTATAGTCACTGTTATTGAAAGATTGCATATGCCCCCGCCAGCGTTGTTTGAATGTATTCATTGTGCTACCAATGTAAAACTTCTTTATATTTGGATTCTCAATAGTTGAGATAGACTACAGAACGAATTCCACAGTTATTTTGTAGTGGACAATTATTAGGATACCTACAATTACATAAATTATTATTTGTGTCATTATATTTAGTATTACTGTTAGTAACCTTTTGAGTAATCAAGCTTTTTGAATCCCTATACTTGTTAAAGACTATGTTATGTTTTTTAATTATTTTCTCTAGGTTATCTGCACAACTATAGCTTAATTTAAGGGTATTAGGATTAAATATTTTACTAAGTGGGTTAGTTTCAGTGTTAGGGAAATGTTTCTTGATGAGGTTTAGAAACATACGTCCTAATTTAGATTTAATCATTATATTGAAAGGGGGAGTGAACCAGATGATCTTTCTAGATCTATTCTTATTATGGTTGTAGTTAACAGGGTTTTTATATTGAATAGTGATATCTTTGTATCCACTATTTTGAAGTGCAGAATTATAAAAGTCACTATGTTTATTAAAAACATCTTTGTTAGAAGAGTTAGTGCTAATTCTAAATCCAATGGAAGAGGGTATATGTTTGATAACTGAAGAGGGATGGTTGGAATTTGGATGAACGTATATCGGATTGGAATTAACCTTCACATATGGTTGGAAAGAGTTGCTAGCAAGGTTTAGGGTGACATCTAGAAAATCTACTTGTTTAACATTAGTAGTGACTATTGTCCTAAGACCGAAATCCTTAAATACCCTATGAATCATTTTCCTAATACGGTCTACCTTAATTTTAGTAGAGTTTTTAACAACTAATAAACCATCATCTCTATACAATCCTATACTATCGGAATCCGGACAATCAAAGGTACTTAAATTATACAACAGAAATAATCCAACCAGGTCAGAAGCTTCAGCAGAATCCAGAGAACCCATCGAAATGTCAAAATTGTTGTTGTAAGGCTTTTTGGTCCACTGTTATTCCTTGTAGATTAGAACAGAATTTCGGCATTTCATGATGATGTCCACTTCACTCTCAGAAATATTAGAGTATTCCCGGGCGAAATCCAAGGCCAAAGTGACGTATGTTTCTAAACCTCATCAAGAAACATTTCAATGTTTTTATTTACATATTTATATCTTCCTATATAAGGCTTTTATTTCATTTTACTTTATTTTTCTTATTTCAAATGATTTTCTTTCCATTGATATGTATTATTATTATTATTATTAGTAGTAGTACTTTGATTTATATTATTTTATCATGGCATAGTTTGTTCTTGATATCATATTATTAATTAATCTTGATTTTTGAAAATAAATAGAATTGCTCCCTCCTCCCCGATTTTCCAATGCCCATTTTTGCTTAATTACATTTTCAAAACAAGCACCTCTTTAATTTAGAACTTATATTTCTTATTTCCAAACTTAAATGTTAAACTGGACTCAAATCTACTTTCAATGAAATGTTTTCCATTTGTCAAATTTCATATATATATATATATATATGTGTGTGTGTGTGTGTGTGTGTGTTACATTCTTCTTAAAACCAGATCTTCTCCTGATTCATGCTACACTAATTCCCACCACTTGCCAGATGTGAATGCTCCGAAACCCAAGAGTGAACTAAAGTTCCATTCAACTGTGCATAGGCTCCACACATACCTTCTGTTTTACTCACACACTCAAAGAAAAAAATAATACAATCCAGAATTTCCATCCAATAACACCCACTCCTGTCTAAAAAAACAAAATAAAGAAAAAAACAAAATAAAGAAAAAAACAGACCAAATTTGAGTCTAAGAAAAGACATAAAAAACCTTCAAAGTGACATTTTTGTCAGTTGGACAGCATCTTAGCCCAGATTCAGAGACTTCATCAAAAAGTGGCTTCCCATCTCCAAAAGATAACTCACCAAAGACCATTGCCACATGAAGTCACCTGCCCTCTCCTACTATACACCTCTGCGGATGTATTCTATTCCACTTATCACCTTCTTTCAATGAGAGACATTTAGGACAATATTTATCATCTTTGTATTTTACATTAAGATAATTGTTTATTTCATTATATCTCCATTGTTTCTGCCTTGTTTTGCCACCATACGCTTAACATATATATGTTAAGCATAGAGCTGCCCTCTTTGATTTTCCCAACACTCCTTTTTTGTTCACTTATGTTTTCAAAACAAGTGTCTCTCTAATTTAGAACTAATATTTCTTATTTCCAATCTTAAATGTTAATCTGGGCTTAAATTCTAATTCAAAATTAAACTACTATTTAAATATTTTAACTCCAATAATATTCCACCCCAACAATAATATCAATAATCTCACATGAACTACAAAAATTAAAAAAAAAAAAATAAAAAAAAAAAAAAAACTGGTGCCAACCCAAAATATAAATAAAAATAAATTCTAGCAACATTGCCTCAACATGAAACTTGGAATTGTGCAATTAATGTAATGTTAAGTAATAGAGCTACTTTATATATATATATATATATATATATATATATATAAGTAGCTCTATTACTTAACATTGAGCACTGTTTTTTCTTACATTTTAGAGTATTTATATATATTTGTATACGACCCCACACTTGTATATATCTATCGATATATATATATATATATATATATATATATATATATCTTGTGTATATTTAGGCAGCTTATTTTCATTCAAACAGGTTTGATTAAATAATTCATACATATCATGCTGATTAGTTTTTGTTGTGATCCTTACAAATAGTTTTTATTTTCCCAAGTACTCTCAATCTCATCTGAGACCATCTTCAGTTGATCGTGAGTATGTATACAGGTTTTTGTAAATTCAAAACATTTAAACTGTTCAGTTTTACTGCTTATGCAGCATTCTAGATTTCAAAGTTCACCTTTTTCTCTCCTATAGTGGAAAGAGAAAAAAAAAAAAAAAAAAACCAAAACAGTAACTTTTCCATTTTTGCTCATACATTTATAATTTATAACAAACTTTGAAAAACTATATATATATATATATATATATATATTAGTAAAGGTTATAAATCCGTTGGTATATAATCCAAGTGGATCCTAACAATATAAAATATTAAAACTGATCAAAAAAAAAAAAAAAAAAAAAAAAAAAAATGATATATGATTGAGTTGGTGTAGGAATTAGAAATTTTATTGTGGCAGCGGTTGAAAAATTCATACACAATTTATCCATTTCAATGTTTCAGTCAGAGGAAAGGCACAAGACAGCAGTCAGCGGAGGGTGGAAGGTATTGTCTTTAAAGGGAAGAGGTTTTATAAAATTAAACCCAGATATTAACCTTATGACATTAAATTGGGGTTATATGAAGAATGAAGTGTTAATTTGAAATTAAATAAGAAAAGAAAAAGGAGTTTTGGAATTTAGAAATATATATATATATATATATATATATATATATATATATATACACACACACACATGAGTTTCCAGGATCTATAACAGTATCCAAAACAAAAGTGAAATTTTTTTTTTTTTTTTTATCAAAGACGTGTTTTGCCAGAGAATGCTTATGTTCTCTTTAGCATCATCCACTTGACTAAATAAAAATATAAAGAGGAACACAAGTAAACAATAGATAGAAGAAAGAAGAAACTAATGAGAAACTCTCTTTGGTGTCTTTGATAAAAACTTTCCACTGTTTCGTGTGTGTGTGTGTGTGTGTGTGTGTCTATATAGATATATATATATATATATATATATATATACACACATACATACACCCACACACAAGTGGGGACTCTAGGTAATCAGGCTCATTACAATCGTTAACAAAATATATTATTGGTATAACTTAGATACTAAAATGATTCCTTTACTCTAATTAAAATATAGAATTTTTTTAAAAATCTGTGCATGAAATTTGAAGAATTGTAATAATTCTATAAAAATAAACATTATTTAAAATTATTTATTTTAAAAACATTTTACAGACATGTAAGAAGAAAAAAGAGTGAAGACAAAGTCTTTGATATATTCTTTTGTTTATTGCCCTCTCTCCATTTTTCATGGTTTTATAGCCTGCTTATCAAGATAGGAATAGTTGACTGTTATATTTCCTCAACACTACCCTAGTCACACTCCTCACCCCAACCCTCCCATGCATGCGTTAAGGCTTGTTTGATTTTCCCAACTGAGTCAGGCTGAATTTAATTTGCCCTTTTTCAATCGATACATTCTGCTAAAAAAACCTTACACTGTATGGAATAAATTATTCAAAATGGACATTTGAAAACAATAATTTGAAATAAAAATGTGTTCTTTGAAAAACAGGGCATGCAAGTCATTATAGATTTTTTTTAAATTATTTATAAATTTAAAGCAAGGAATACATTGCCCATTAAGTATGTCTCCAGCTAAGATAAGGCTCAGATCTACACAGCCTGACTAACAACATTAATTTTATTTTATTTTTTATTTTTTTTACTTTCTTTGTTTTTCTTCTTTCTTTTTTCATTATGAACAATATCAATGAAATGTATTTCAGTCAATATCTTGAAGCATGAAGTTAAAACAATTACTTTTGAATCTAGCTGAAGTCAAGAATGAAAACGACGTACTACAAAACATTTTTGTTGCTTTGAAATATACTTGAATGTTATCTCACTTAAACTAAGCCCAACAAGCCTGACCCCCGGAGTCACCACTCATATATATATATATATATATATATATATATATATATATATATATATATATATATATATAAGTAATATATGGCCACTCATATCCAAGTATGCCTGTCTACTAGGGTGGCTAGCCAATCCCTATTACAGACACCTGCTCAGGCACATTTGTTTTTGTTCAACACTCACAGAGACCATTTGTGATTTATATTACAACTATGCTGAGCAGACCTATGTTAGTTTTTAGGAGAGAATGCATTATCTGGTGTTATTAACAGTGTGAACAAGATCAGTCTGCTCAAACCCTCAGTCCCGATGACTTGCAACTTCCTGTGAGCACAAACCATCACCGGTTCCTAAATCTTTCTGTCAACCGAATTTCATTCATTACACTTGGGTCGACACATGGCGTGGTTTTCAGGCACATTCCGAGAGTGCCACACACTGCGATTGCCTCTACAGAGCGATAGCATCAAAAATTATATCTGTGAATTAACATTAATTTTTTGGAAAGTTAGTGGAGCAGACTCTTGTTGCCCCCTTTTCATGGATTTGGATTCCAAGTCGTCTTTCTCTTAAGCTAGAGAGCTGAGTCTATCCTGTTATTTAACTCATTACGACTCATGCCTTTCCAAAGAGCATTTGCGTGAAAGTGAATGCAACAAACTAGACTAGAATTTGAACTCAGCTTGCCAATTCCCTTGTAGTGATAACATTTACACAACCCTGCACACCCTTCAAATGATTTATTGTTTAAAATCAAAATATTCCAAACTTTTTGCCAACACAAATCGATTAATACCAATTTTAAAGCAAAATGTTGATTTGCATAATAAAATTGGAGAAAAATGAAAGAATATATAAATGCACGTAAATATGTCCTTTCGTTTCTCTTCTTAATAAAAACCTCATCTTAGTAATAAATATTCAGATATTAAAATATCTGTAAAATAATGCATGATGTAAAAGGGTCGGCTGTTTGGAGATGGATCTTCACACAATTTATGGACAACTGAAACCAATTCTCTCTCTTAAGTGCAAATAAAAACGATTACAGTTTCCCAGCCACTGCTACTGAGTGGACAGGAAAATCATCTCATTCTTACTCCTATGGCATCCTTCTTGAAGTGTCTTCTCATGAAAACTGACTTTCCCCAGATATCATAGCATAGGCCTCAGGGTTGGATCTGGGGACAGCAATGCAGGACCAAACAGTGTGGAAAGGGATTGTCAATGGAATTCAGACCAACCATATGAAGATGAAAGGATGATAATGGTATAAAGACCTGACCATCCACTGGTTGTATTCTGGTAGGTACACTTGTATGTCGTTTAGCCGACCAACTGTTTTGTTTACTCACCATTTATATATTGGTCAGCCATTACTTCTTTAGAAACTTATATTATAGAGTTGAATAATGCATTTTATAGGGCTGAATAATGCCTATTATAGAGTTGAATAATGCATTTTATAGGACTGAATAATGCCTATTATAGAGTTGAATAATGCATTTTATAGGGCTGAATAATGCCTATTATAGAGTTGAATAATGCATTTTATAGGACTGAATAATGCCTATTATAGAGTTGAATAATGCATTTTATAGGACTGAATAATGCCTATTATAGAGTTGAATAATGCATTTTATAGGACTGAATAATGCCTATTATAGAGTTGAATAATGCATTTTATAGGGCTGAATAATGCCTATTATAGAGTTGAATAATGCATTTTATAGGACTGAATAATGCCTATTATAGAGATGAATAATGCATTTTATAGGACTGAATAATGCCTATTATAGAGTTGAATAATGCATTTTATAGGACTGAATAATGCCTATTATAGAGTTGAATAATGCATTTTATAGGACTGAATAATGCCTATTATAGAGTTGAATAATGCATTTTATAGGACTGAATAATGCCTATTATAGAGTTTGAATAATGTCTATTATGGCAGCAATTTCTCCTTTATACTGGTCTTGCTCAGTATAACAAAGAATTACAATTGCAGATTTTAATGAACTTTTCTTGGTTTTGACCGAAACACTTCACATTAGATTAAACTCTATAGGTTATTATAATTCCAAAATCTAAATATTTTGAACAAAATTTTATGGCTTCAACTATAGACATTTTGAATACAATTTTATGGTTTCAACTAAAGAGATTTTGAATACAATTTTATGGATTCACCTACAGAGAAAATGTATTGCTGGTCATTATTATGAGTGGATGGAGTGAAAAGTGGAGAGAAAGAAAAAAAAAAAACAAAAAGTAAAACTTACTTGTTTCAACTTCTTCTCATCAATCGGATCGTTACTTTTCATGTTTTTACTAAAAGTGGCTGCAGCTTTCTCCAATTCTTTTAGAACTGACTTTACTTTTTTGGAAATCTTTTTCATTTCGATAACAGGATCCACCAAATCCTGAAATTAATAATCAAAGCAAACTAACAAATTATAACCATGTGTAAACAGACGATGAAACGAAAAGGAGTAAACAAGAGAGAATGTGACTGACTGATTTTTACAGGTTATCAAATCCTTTGTGGGTTATTTAAAACTGAAAATGATTTTTTCGGATACAAGTCCTACTATTTAACCCATAGCTAGGGTGAGGAGACAGATTTTCCCATGTAAGTCAATGAAACCAACTCAATAGTATATTAAAATTGTTTCTGATTTCTCCATCCGAGTCACTATCAAAAGGTTAGCTTCTTAAATAATGAAAATTTTTTTTTAAAGACCTGAAGGATGAAACATGTCACGAATAAACTTTTCTTACTCTGTCATACAAATTCCCATATTATATATATTACGCGCACGCACGCTCTTGGCTGTTTCATGAAATGGCTTCTAACAAGAGAAATTATAGGCTTTGTTTGTCGCTTTTTCTCTCTCATATGCTATTTTTCCTCTCACACTCACTCTCTCACTTACACTTTCTCTCTCTCTCTCACACACTTTCTCCCTCACTCACTCACACTTTCTCCCTCTCTCTCTCACGCACACATACACACACTTTCTCTCATTTACACTGGAATGTTTCTACTGTTGCCATTGGTCACTGATAAATAAATTGAGCACATGGCTCACTCACCTGGAGTTGCATGTGGACTTGACAGGTGTTGTTGACAGTTTTGGGTGAGGATACATAACCTGGGGGAATGCTGAGAATGCCAGTCGCAAACTCAATGGATTTGGAACGGGACAAGGCTGTCAAGGGGGAAGTGTAGTTTCGTTCAAGGCGTTTGATAAGAATCTCATCAGAGGAACTGATCAAAACTGAAAATAAAGAAACAGATACAAAAAACAAATACAGACAAAAAAAACAAAAAAAAAAAAAAAAAAAGACAAAAATTCCAATTTTGTCATTCTTTATTTTTGTGTCAGTTTGGATCCGAAACTGAGCAGACATGAAAATTTTGAGAATTTATGGTGACAAGGATTTTGCTTAAAGATTATTCAACCACACCTGATTTGCAAGAGTTCTCTGTTGCTCAGTCAGAGCAAGTTGGATCTGACACCGGATCGAATGCGGTCAGAGAGCATATATTTTTTTCAACCTTTAACATTCAGTAATATTAATATTACTTCCTTTTCCACTGTATTTTTTTTTTCAAAAACCCCTAAATTGCAGTAACTTTATTGTTAATTTCATTCAAAAGGTGTTTTCTGTTGCCATAGCGGGATCTGATAACACAACTATGGAATTCGAACAAATTCAGAGATCAGAGTTACCTTCAGTGGTAGGATAAAGTTTTTGCACTGCAAATGAAGTCACTTACGAATGATAAAGGTTAAGATTTCTCAAATATTCAGTTCAGTAGGGGAAAATAAATATAGTGTTTAATAAATAAACAATGTCTACTCAAATATGAGAATGCACTAAAAATAACATTTTAAGTGGTAATATATACAAGTACTTACAATCTACAGGATCAGTATAAAAATAAATAGGTATACATTATATATATCATCAGTTATGTGCCATGCTTGATACATGCTGAGGCAATCATGTATCTTTTAATACATGATTGATGAAGCAGATTTTTTTTCCTGCAGTAAGTTGCCATTTCTTTCTGCAGTAGACCAGTTGCCATCCAAGGCTATAGAACCCAGTCTATCCTGCTATTTACCCATAGCTGGGGGAAGAAGAGGAGGATTCATACCTTTCTCAATGGTATTAGCACGTAAGTGAATGTAATGGATTTAACTGGAATTTGAACTTGGCCCTCCAATTCCTCAATCTGAGATGCTATCCATCACTCCACTGTGCCTATATATATATATATATATATATATATATGCAGAGAGAGAGAGTAAGAATCAAATATGGTTTAGAATCCAACAGAATGACAAGATAAAGAACAAATGATAAACATTTTAGGAAAATGGATTTAAGTCCAGTAGCTGTTATTGCTCTTTCCAGTATTGATGGAGGTTTCCTTCCTAACCTTTTCTTTGAAGCCGTGTGAAATGTCAACATCTTAATCATGTCCTTGCTTTCTCTTCTAGTTACATGTGCTATCCATTTTAGTTGTTGCTACTGTTGGTAGTCCTCAAGTGATTTGATTTGTTATTTTATACAGTTCTTTGTATTCTAGAGCACCAGTCCACATGGTCCAAAGAAATGTGGTCTTCACAAAGACCTACAGGCTTCATTCATTCAAAGCCATTTTTAATCATTGATCTTGGAAAGCAGTTGTATATATCTGACAGTTTAAATATTTCTGAACAGGTGTGATGCCATGTGCTATATTCTCCACCATATAAATAGCAGTCTATACAGCTAGTGGCTAAACTAGTCCTGACATTGAAGTATTCATTACTATTTCGCTAGTAGTTTAGTCTTCAAACTAATTATAGCTTACCACACCATGCATGACAGTCACAGGAAAGTCTCAATCTGAATAGGCTATTTATGTTTTCAGCTTTTGTAGCAGTGTGCAGTGTTGGGCAAGACTATCCCTAGCAAAGCCTATTCTATAGAACTTAAATGAATATTTCCTAAGACAAAGATGATGAACCACTGATCTATGGGTCATGAAGCAACCCTCCACCAACATTTTAGCGACCACAAGGAGTCAGTTAAATAACGTCATGAAATATGGCTTGGCCAATCCAATTCAGCAATTCCTTGGGTTTTGTTTATGCCTTGTATATGCCTAAATACATCTAGCCAATACTCAGCCAGTTTTGTAACATTTTGTACAGTTATGTAGGAAGGTTTTGCGTCTCTTTGCATTTTATCAGTCATAGACTCAGTTATTCTTATTCTCTACCTGGATAATTTCAAATTTGTTACTCTGATGAATACATTTGTGATAGTTCCTTTTAGATTGTAAAAATAACTCAAAAATGGCCACAAAGAAAAGCAAAATAAATTCAGACTATAGTGGAAATACAAGAATATTGAAAAATATGATGTTCTTGAACACAATAAAAAAGGAAAGCTATTTACTGTCTATGAAAGGAATCATTTGTTTGGTTTATTTTGTTTTACGGCATATCAACCTCAATGGGTTATTTAATGCCGACAACATTTTTAGGATAGATTCGTATGAATAGAATATGTATTCTTTGGTTTAGATTGGTTTGGTTTGTTTTGTTTTACGGCATATCAACCTCAATGGGTTATTTAATGCCGACATTTTTTTTCCTGATAATATTTTATTTTGTTAAAAATCTATTTCTGGTAATATTTTTTTCCTCAAAAATGTATAGCTGATAATATTATTTTAAAACATGTATTTACTGGTAATATTTTTTAAAAAAATATATTGCTGGTAATAATTTTTTTACAAAGTATTTCTGGTATTAAAACCTACTTTTACATTTTTGTAATGCTTTTTACCTCAGTTTCAAGGTTAACTATTTGCCCATAGCTAGGACCCTAACAGGTACTACCACTCCGGGTCAGGATGGACCTGGGAACACCAGCAATTAAGTGGTGATTCCATGCTCCTCAAAACCTCCTGTTGTTGTTGGATGTAGTTTATCATCATACCCAGGAGTCATTTGTTACCCACTCATGTAATATTAAGTGCCATTTTGAAAGCAATTAGCAGGAGGTATGAGGAGAAGTAGTACAGCAACAGGAACATATGTTGTAGGTCACTAATATGATTAGATAGAAACATGTTTCCTGGAATTGTTACCTCATAACAATTATTGCAACAGTTGCATGTCCAAGTAAAAATGGGTAACACAAATCAAATGACAATATATGTAAAGGCATCCTTCGATTAATGAGTTTTTTTTTTGTTTTTTTTTACTAGTGCACAAAGATTTTTATATACTGAAATTTGATTGGTGCATACATAATACCCAATTAGTACAGTAAAACATTCTTCAGTTTAACCATAGTAATTGAAAATTGATTTTTTTTTTATAGTTACCGGTGTACAAATTAGCCACACTAATCAATGGATTCCTGAATGTAAAGAATTACATGTGATGAAAAGGCAAAAAAGCATGAAACTAACTATAATAAGAATGTGTGTGTATATATATATATATATATATATATATATATATATATATATATATATATATGTAACAAGTATGTGTGTGAAAGAGTACAAAAAGTCAAAACAGTAAACCATAAAAATGAACATGCTGCAGCGTGTGGGGGGTGGGAGAGAGAGTGGGTTCTTTTTTTTTTTTTTTTTTTTAAAATGGGTGGACTACATCTTTAGCCAGAGTTGAAAAGCTGTAAAAAGGAAAGAGACTAGGGAGAAAAATGCATGCTTTTTTTATAGGCTTATGGAGTGCCACCTACAGACAGTTTTTATTTTAGCAAAGTGGGATAACCCATACAAAAATATAATTTCAAAGAGAATGTTTAAACCAAAAACAAGTTTCAGTTATCCTCTACTATTGCTAAGCATGAGAAGCCATGCCCTGATGGTAATTATTTCAAAGGGGTCTTTTTGAATTGCTCAAAGACTTTCAGAATAAAGAGGAGATCCTCAGGAGAATTAATGAGATGCCACTTGCAAGAAATACAGAGAATAATTACTATGGACAAAGATGCAACTACAACTTATATGTAGCAAAAAAAAAAAAAAAAAAAAAAAAAACTTTACATTTTGATTCTTTCCTTGCAAACAATGTCTTCAAATAATTGATATGGCAGCCCAATTCTGCAAACTAAACAAATTGAAAGAGAACTAAAAATATTTTCAAGAGATCCAGAAGAAAACAAGCTGAAATATTTTCCATTATTAAAGAAGGACTTCTTAACTTGATGTTTTTCAAATGACAGTGCAGAAAAGAAAGAAAATTGTACTCAAAAAGTCTGTTAATATCAAAGAATACCAAATATTTACTTTTATACTTCTCACTCCCTAATAATATTTTTCTTTTTCTTTCATACTTAATAACTCCTTGTGGCTTTATTGCCTTGCTTAGAGTGAAAAAAAAAAAAAAAAAAAAACACAGTTGGCTATTATGAAGTTAAGTTTAAAGTCAGATTTTGTAATGGTCTGGTGTTTCTGCTACATATTTAAAGATTCTTGATAAGTCTAAGAAGAATCTGCAATATTATTGGTCTGAACTTGGCATCTTGTCTCGAGTCACTTTCCCACTGCTATAATGTAACTTCCCTGTGCCTTTTTCCTTTCATGGTAATTATTCTGATGAACGTTGCTCTATGGCATCTAGACTTTATGAATTTAAATGTAGTATTAGATTGGTGGCAAGATCTCATTTTATGATTGAAATGATTACATACAACCATAAGTTCTTTGCTAACATTTTTTCCTCGTACTTACTGCCTGTGGAACTCACTTCCAGCTTCTTGCTTTCCAGCCAAGTTTGATTTTCAAAAATTTAAATGCAATGTGAATTGTTATCAACTACTAAATGTAACTGTCTCTTCTACTCCAATAGCTTCATGTCTCGCACCTCTCACCTGTGGAACTCCCTTCCCTATTCCAGTTTCCCTGAGAGCTATAAGCTCCAACTATTCAAATGTAATGTCAATCAACATCTCCAGTTGCCTTGGTCTATCCACTATCCTTCTCCTCATCCTTTTCTCTATCGCTCCTATCTGATCTTGCTCCAAATCTTCTGTAACCCCTTGCGTCCTAGTGGCTCCCCACCTTGCTTGGGGTGAAACGCTTAAAAAACAAAAAAAAAAACAACTGTCTTCTTGATTTCTCATTTATTATTGTCTCTCCTTAATAATCTTTTTCTTATTCTTTCACACTTGGTAACCCATTGTGTTTCATGGCTTTGTCTTACTTGGGGTGAAATTATTGAAAATAAATAAAAATGAAAATAAATAAAAATAAATAAATAAAATAAAAAACATTACAAACAGAATTTACACATTTTTGTTTTAAAACAAAACATCTGATAAAAAATTTGAACTTCCACTTCAATATTTGTTTTTAGTAGATTATTTTATCCGATAGCAATCCCCCCCACCCCGTGTGGGGAGGTTGATCAGATAGCACCTCCCTCCACCCCTCATGGGGGATGGTTGATAGACCCCCACCACCATGTGGGGAGGTTGCTCATATAACAATCCCCCCCGGCAGGGATGCTGCTATATAAAGTAGAATTTGAATGCAATGTTATAAGGAATACAATATGTAAGACGATTTCTGTACAAAAGACAGTGACATCTTAAACTTGAATGTATTATTATGATTAATAATAATAATAATAATAATAATAATAATATACAAGGATATTTAAACCACATTCTTTCCTGAAAATCAAAACTGATCTTGATTGACTTACTGTTAGCTCGAGCTTTCGTTAAGTCAAATTCTTTACGCAGGAAGAGTGCCTCTTTGCAAAGAGCTCTCAATACTGCCATATCACTGTTTAGGAATGGTTTTGTCCAAGGGAACTGAAAAATAAAATTAAAAAAACAAAATAAAAATAAAAACAAACAATTAGAAAAAGAAATGAAATAATTGAATAAAAATGAACAGCATTTTAACTTAAAGCAATGACAATTTTTCAGCAGAACTAATTTTAGCAAAAACACAAAGAAATTGATTCTGGTGAGTTGGCAATCACATGGTAGAAAAATCAGTGAACACATTTTGTCCAGTTGGACTAATTTTTAAGACAGATTTAATCAAAGACTCTTTGTTTTTGTTTTTTAATTATTTATTTGAATACCAATATTGCTCTTCATTTCACTAGGTGACTTCAACGCCAGAGTCAGTGCTGATCCTGACTTTTGGCCTTTGTGCCTCAGACAGTTTGGCATCAGCAAGATGAATGACAACGGCCAGAGACTGTTCGAGTTATGCACTTACCACAACTTGTGTGTAGCTAACTCCTTCTTTAGGACCAAGCCCCAGCATAAGGTCTCCTGGATACATCCACACTTAAAGCACTGGCATCCAGCTGGATCACATACTGGACAGACAAGCTGCCATTAAGAACGACCTTCACACACATTCTTACCACAGCATGGACTGCGATATAGACTACTCCTAGGTGTGCTGTAAGATAAGCTCCAGCCCAAGAAGTTTCGTCGTGACAAGAAGCAGGGGAATCCTCGCATTGATGCCAGCAAGATGAGCCAGCTAGACCTTGTGTAACAGTTTGTCAAGAGTGGGCAACCTCACAGACTGGTGACTCTGCCATGAAGTGAGTAACCTTGTGGGACACCATGCACTACATTGCCTTGGTCAGAAGGAACAACAGCCAAAATGTTGAGATAGCAACAACAAAGCTGAGGACAATGATCTGCATGTAAATAACAAAAATAATTAGAGGTTTATCCCTACTCCAGTTTAGGATTGGGTTTCTGGTTCCTTCTAAAGTCTACTTCAACTCCATTCTCGTGACATTTCTGAAAGTTTTCTTACTATTTTTCTCAAGAGTAGACAGATTTCCTATCATCCGGTTCACACTTCTCCCGGGTTCTTTTCAACAGCAATAGAGATTTATCCCTTGTTTCCTGTTTATGATTGGATTTTTTATTTGCTTCTAAAGAGTTTTTTTTTCTCTTTCACTCCCAGTTGCCTCTTGCACCTTAGTGACATTATCACCTTGCTTGGGGTGAACCGACTAAAAAAAAAATGCTGCTTTTATTATTATTATTATTATTATTGTTGGGCACAGAGAACTTGAAACAAAAACCTTGTTGCTTGTTCAAAGTTTCCTTCTCTCTTTCTCCTTTCCAGGTCTGAATAAAACAGTCTATCAACCACAAATCCTCTAGACATAAGATCATTGATCCTTGCGGATAATTTGGATCTATTATTACATTGTTATTAATATTGTTGATCCTCTTTAATTACAATTGATGTTCATGGCAAAATGCTCAGTCACATGTCTTTTTTCTATTCTAGCCATTGTGGATGCCAGTAAGGAGACATTTTACCAAGATATCTGGCAAAAAGACGAAGCATAGGGAGAAATGGATTCATGCTTTTTCTAAAAGCATTAGTTTTAAGTGAATATAAGCAGTTTTATACACAGTTTGCTGATATTTTTCCCCCATACCAGTAAAGACATTCATAGTGTAGTGAGAGAATTATTTACAGCCTGCAATCCCCCCCCTCAAAAAAAAATACAAGTTAATTATATTTTAATTACAACTGTAATTGAGCACAAACCACTTTTGCGATTACATTTTATGGATTGCACTGATGACATTATAATGGAGTTGTTCTGTACTTTTATATAAGTTTGTCTGCCTTTACCATCTTGTTCCACTCTAAAACCCTCCAGGCTCGACAAAAAAAAATAAAAATAAAAAAAAAAAAAAAAAAAGAGGGGAAAAAAAAAAAGAGGGGAAAAAAAAAAAGAGGGGAAAAAAAAAAGAGGGGAAAAAAAAAAAGAGGGGAAAAAAAAAAAGAGGGGAAAAAAAAAAAAAGAGGGGAAAAAAAAAAAGAGGGGAAAAAAAAAAAGAGGGGAAAAAAAAAAAAGAGGGGAAAAAAAAAAGAGGGGAAAAAAAAAGAGGGGAAAAAAAAAAGGGAAAAAAAAGGGGAAAAAAAAGCAAAAAGGAAAAAAAAAAAAAAAAAAGCAAAAAGCAAAAAAAAAAGCAAAAAAAAAGCAAAAAGGAAAAAAAAAAAAAAAAGAAAAAAAACAAAAAGGAAAAAAAAAAAAAGAAGAAAAAAAAGAAATGAAAAAAAATAAAAGCATAATTTTACTCACATTTCTTGGCTTTGGGTAATGACTATTGCAAATACTTTGATTTAGATTTCCTTGTCTTTGCTGCAGATGTTGGTAAAGTTCTTCAGTCAAATAAGGCATGAACGGACTTAGGAGTTGCAGGGTCGTTTCTAGACAAAAATGAAGCATCTGTCGTAGAGCTTCTTTTTCCTCTTCTGTTCCACTTTGCAAAACAGGCTTAATGGCTTCCTGTGGGAAAAAATATTTATAGCACTTTCATCAGGATAAATAAAATAATAAGAATGAACAATGAACAATTTATAATTCAGTTCTTAGCATTTATTTTTATTTTTAAAAAACAATGCTCGATACAACCGTAGAGCATAATATTGTTTTTTTAAAATATATAATCATTGCAACACTGGAAATCTCGTGTTTCAAAACTGAAACTTCAATTTAAACTCAATTATAAAAATTAAACTTAAAATACAAAGTTCTGTTCCATTATCGAGCGATGTTAAGAATAACTTTTTAGAAATTAATTTACTTAATTTATAAGTTCAGACAAATTTGATATTTTGAGATGTTGGGGTTAAGGAAAATTCAATCTTTTTTATTTTAGGGGTGTTAAGATTTGACTTATTTAGAAAACTCATGTATCTAATGTAGCTATCATGTCAGTCAAGGAGGGGCTCAAGTATCTGTGTGTTCTTATGTACGTTTTTTTTTTTTTTACATATTCCATTTTATACTTTTACTATCAGGGTTATTTTCAGTGAGTACATGTGTTGGATTTAACATTCTTCTTATTTTAGACAGTGAATGTTGAGAAATCTATTTTTCATCAATAATTACTTCTTGATTTCTTGCCCAATTGGCATTAATTTCACGGTTTAAAATGACGAGAATGATAACTCAAACATATGTACCCACTAAAAATAAAATTTATAGTATAGATGTTATTAGTTGGTTTTGCATGTATTTATATCAAAGATCCTGCAGTCTAGTCAGTATATAACCTCATGAATTTAAGTGCAGTACTAGATTGGCAATATTACATCGATTCTAAGAGGGACAAGAGAGGAGTAATACATTTAAATCTTTGTATTTTACATTGAGCATTATTTGTTTTATTATGTGTGTGTGTGTGTATATATATATATATATATATATATATATATATATATATACACTAGCAGGAGAGCCCGGCGTTGTAACAGTAAGAGAGATCAAGTATCAACCATCATAAAGACTGAAAAATAAAATTGACAAAGATTATTGTTTAAGGTTGACGGACACGCATGTCTTAATTAGTTTTTTTTTTTTTTTTAACGAATTGGTCAAACCCAAACTCAAACAAAAACATTCTTTTCAATCATTATGAGTCTACCTATTGAATAGAATTTTATTATAAACAATTGTCTTGTAAATGGAATTTTTAAAGCATTCTGAATATAAAAATTAAGAAAAAAGTGTGCAAGGCAATAACAAACACTACCTGCCAAAAAAAAAAAAAAAAAAAAAAAAAAAAGTGAAGTTTTGTTGAAAAATGTAGGATATCTGATCCCATATATAAACGAAGACACACACACAAACAACCTGGGTTTTATAATAAGTATAACTCGATTCTCGCGATGCCTCTTAATCGTGTTTGCAAATTGATTTCGTGCAAAAACAATTGTTTTTCCAATTTTTGGCGCTGTCAGAATCACTGCAAGGTAATTTTACGTAGTCCTGTGAAGTTTTGTTGAAATCGGTTGAAAAATGTAGGAAATCCGATCCAATATATAAACGTACAGACACACACACAACCTGGGTTTTATAATAAGTATGAGATATATATATATATGTGTGTGTGTGTGTGTGTGTGTGTGTGCATAGTTAGGCAGCATATTTTCATTCAAACAGGTTTGGTTAAATAATTTAGACATCACCTGTTCATTAGTTTTCATTGTGATCCTTTCAAATTCACAGATTATTTGGTAGATTTAGAAAAATTTTCTTTCAAATAGTTTTTTTTACCCCCCCCCCTTCAAGTACTTTCAATCTCATCTGAGATCATCTTCAGGGAATTGTCTGCGAGTATATATATGTATTTCTGTGAATTTAAAACATTTCAACTGGTTTTTTTTTTCGGTTTTTTTTACTGCTTATGCATTTTGGAGTTCAAAATTAATATGTTCTCTCAAATATTTTCCCCCCCATAAAAGGGAAGTAACTTCTTGTTTTTGCTCATATATAATTTTTTATTTTTTCTTATAAGCATTTAAGGACTTTGATGCTATACTCATAGATGACTTTATTTATTGTGGGCTTTAATTCTCTTATATAAACGGCTTCAAGGACTTTTAGTTTTTGCTTGTTATTGTTTTTATGCAATATTAGGTACCTCCACGAAATCGCTAAAAAGAGTATAGCATGATGAAAAAGACGCCAAACTTGACGAAAACAAAATTTTATCGTCTAAATGTTTGTTATTATTAAGAGGAAAGATCAAAGTATTTTGGGGGTATTTTTTTCCATTTTTTAATCGTTCCTAGCAAGTCCGAAATTTTTGTTAAAAATCTAGTTTTTTTTGAGTCAGTAAAATTGACCATTTTTTTTCCATTTTAAAAAAAACTGGAAATCTCACTTTGAAATTCTTTTAAATATCAATTATCATTTTTTCAAAACTTATTTTAAGAAAATCAGAAATTATAATGTTTATTTAAAATATTTTGAACCAAACTTAACTTAGCTTTTGTGCCAAAAAGATGTAATTTGAAAATAAAACAAAGCAGGTCATAAACTTTCGCGTCTCTTGACAGGTGATGAATGACATATTTACGAATTCCATGAGGCTAATTTGTTCTACAGAAGGAGAAAAGTGAAATAATTTACATTTAAGTGAACAAATTATTTACCTCGTTATTTTTAACGAAAACTTTCAGCGGTCTAATTTTTTTTTTTTTTGTACTTAGCTTTCACCTTTACGTTTATGATGCTTTATGGAAAATATATTATAAAGTAATTAAAATAAGACTGTTAAGAGTGACATTAAATTTCATATTTCCTAAGATAGGTACCTTTCTTATGAAATTTTATCAGAACTGTACATAAAATACTATAATTTTATGTACATTTATTGCATTTTACTGTTATTTGTATTTGCATTCATTTTATTATTAATTTTGATATTTCATTTATGGAAAAATGTCATAACTGAGATTAATATAAAAATAAGATCATATAAATTTCATAAGATGATACTGATACTTGTAGGTACCCTTTTCAGTTGAAAAAAATCAAATTAACTTCTCCACACATGTTTCGCAAAAGTAAAGGCCTTAACAGCGGAGAACAATGTTTAACTCAAATAACTCAACTTAATTATATTCTGGTTGGTCTTCCGTACTTTATAATTATTCCATACATTGAGTTTTGTATGTTACAATTCAGAGCTGATTCTGGCTCCAATTAAAAACAAAAAAAAAACATGATTTGCATTCCTCAAAGCCCTGTGCTTTTAATTATTGTAATCACTAAACCTGATGTGATCGAATTTCTAGTGTTTTCATAAAATTAGTTGGGGGGAGGGTAATAAATATTAAAAAAAAAAAAAAATTTCTACCATGACTTTAATAAAAAAAAAAAAAATACATTTATAATAATTTCGATCATCTGTGAATAGTTCCTGAAAGTTTCATTAACATCCGACAATTATTTCTATTTTTGCACGATTTTTCAAATTAATGTGTGTCATACCAAAAAAACGTGCTAAAAATTATCTTTGTTATTTACTAGTTCCGCTGATACAAATAGAAACAAGGTTTTTTTAAACAAAATTTAGAATGTTCTAAAAAGAAGGAAATTTTTTTAAAAATAATTAAAAAAAACTTTGGTCTTTCCTCTTAATAATAACATAAGCATTTGGAAATTAAAATTTTGTTTTCGGCAAGGTTGGCATCTTTTTCATCAAGCTATGCTCTTTTTTTTAGCGATTTCGTGGAGGTACCTAAGTAATATAGATGTATTTTCAACTAATATCTGTCTAATCTGTGAGTGTTGGCAGGAGTGTTCTTTTAAGTGCTGAATATATTGAGCTATGTTCAGCCAAATGAAATGTAAGCCTTTTTGTTAGCATTGTCATAGTAAGTAATAACTATTCAAAAGAAAGTTTTATTTTTCTTACTCAATTTTTTAGATCTACCAAAGAATTAATCTACGAACTTGAAAGGATCAAAACAAAAACTCATCGACATGATAGGTCTAAATTATTTAACCAAACCTGTTTGAATATATCTCCAAGGGAAAGAACAGTCAGATTAATAATCCACAATTCTTTAGCATTTATTTTTTTTAAAAGTTTGATATTTTTGATTTTTAACTTTTCCAATTTAACTTAAATTTGTATTTAGATTCGTCAAAAAACAAAAAAAAAAAAAAAAAAAAAAAAAAAACAAAACAACACCCATAATAAAATTTTGAAATCTCATTCCCCCTCCCACTTAAACTCTTTAATATAATACTTTGCTTGCAAAAGTAAATCATTTTTTTTCTGAAGTTATTCAAAATCGCTTGAAAATGGAACAATTTTAACCTTCATTTCTGAAACCAAGAAATTTCCATGTCATGATAAAATATTTTAAATAATATATT
>OZ010615.1:4179439-4279439 GCA_963932145.1 Acanthosepion lycidas | reverse complement strand
ACCTAGGTTGCTCAACCTGCCAAATATGACCTAGACCTGTTACTTTGTGTAACAGACTCCAAAAAGATGGTTCCCCAATCACTATGGTCAACTATTATCTGTTTTCTAGATCTTTATATCATACCTCTTACTTTTACATACTTGCAGCAACCTCATTCAGTAACTCTCTACCTTGAGTGGTTTTTTGGGCCTTGTATTGGGTGAATAATAGTATCAAAAAGAAAATCATGAATATTATTGATGCTATAACCAAATATAGTAAAAGATGCATGATTTTTTTGTGTATTCAAAATGATTCTTTGTGACCAGTTGGGGGTGATTTATACACCCGTTCTGTGATAGATTTTCTCCGTGTTACAAAATGGTAGGAAGTAAAATAAAAATCTAAAAGATACAAAAATCTAATGATCTACTTACCTCAAATGGACGTTTTGGTACAAAGTCTTCTCCAAGATTAGAATGCAAGAATTTGGATGCCTGCCATAATTTGTTGCAAAAGAGTTTGCAGCTTTTCACATGGTCAACTTCAACATTGATAGTTTGCACTGGACAAAAAAAAAAAAAAAAAAAAAAAAAAAAAGTTAGAATTAAAAAAAAAAAAAAAAAAAGAACAAAAACCAAAAAAAAACAAAAAAAAACAAAAAACAACAAAACAAAAAAAAAAACAAAAACAAAAAAAAAAGTTATAATTAAAAAAAAATTAAAAATAACAAAAAAAAAAAAAAAAAAAAAAAAAGAAATAAAATAAAATAAAAAATATCAAATTAAAAAAAAAAATTCAGTAAGTGTACTATTGTCATGTTTATTGTTGTTATTCATGACATAACATTTCGGCTAAATATACTCTGGCCATCATCAGATGTCTATTGATATAAGATATCGTCAAAATTGTCATGAACAAGAGAGATTGGAAAGAAAAAAATATCAACAATAACCCACACATGCAGCATATTACATACAAGTTAAAACTCACGATATTTATTCCCTATCTTTGTTTCAGTTTCTAAAAACAATCTGATAATCCCATTTCAGGATCACCATGAGCCACTTCATTTCATCCTTGATTTTTTCCAATGGGGATTTTAATTTTAAGAAAAGCAAACGTTAGAGTCAAATCTCGATTAAAGTGGTTGTTGATAGGCATGAGTGATGTAACATCTTGTCAAGACATGACAAGGTTACTGTATACTGTGTGTGGCTGTTATGTTCACAAACTCAATCAAACCAGATGCAATATTTTACCGGATGAGAATGCCTAATGACGATTTGATGCAGGAAATAAGAGTAAACTGTGAAAAAACTCAGAGAAACTAATTAAGCATTGAAGAGAATAAGTAAGAACAGATTCAAAATAATAATTAGAAGCCATAAAACAAGTTTGGCAAAGACACTAGGAAGATTTGAACTTGAAATAAACCAAGTAGAATTCATTAAGATTAAGACTAGATCTTCCCCAAGCTACCCAGTCGTCTCCAGAGTAGAAATGACAAGATTTATCGTCTTTTAAATTTCCCAAACTCCAAAGAATAATTCTTGATATGTTTAGTTAAAATACTATAAAACCCCACAAACATTTATATCTTACCATATCCAATGTTAACAGATTTAGAATGAATGCATTACAAAGGTTGTTTTTTCTTTTTCTATTTTTTTGACAAAAAAGATCATGAATTCGTTTCGAAAAACATGCAATATATCACTGCCAGAAATGCTCAGATTTTTTTTTTTATATCAACCTGAAAATAGACAGAGGAAAACCAGATAAGATAGACAAAATCGGGTCTTAATCCTTACTTCCTCCTCAGGCTATAGTTACTGAACTGAGGTCTCTCTATTTATTGAGAATTACTGCTAGAATAAATTTGACTGAGAAGATCAAAAACATTAAGTGATGATGTCAGGGATACTACAAAATACATTTCTGGTAATATTGGGACAGGGAACAACAAATCAACCAAACAAACCATGACAAAGAGGGAAAAAAAAAAAACCCACCTTACAAACCAAAAAAAAAAAAAAAAAAAAACCCTTACAAACCAAAAACTTACACAAAAAAAGCACAAGACAACTGCAAGAAAAACAAAAACTAGAAACTATACCCCCCCACCCCAAAAAATAAAAGAAAAAGAATAAAATAAAAAAAACAATCAATAAAGAAAAAAAAGGTGTTAATTAAAATTTGCATTCATGCATGAATGACTAAAACTGAAGAGAAAAAAAGGTAATAAAAAGTGTTCACTTGTGGGAGTCATACATTTGAAGTTGTAGGAACAAAGTGCCAGCCTCAATGCATCAGCCCCACACTGGGGAACACCACCAGGGAAGGCCTTTTTCTGAGCTTTTTTGGTAATTTCAATTTCCTTTGCATCAAGAGTGGTATCAAGGAGTGCTTTCTGGAGACCCTGGTTAAAACAAATACAGGATCATGCAATTATTGACCAATTTGGAAAATATTAAAATTCTACATCTAACATCCAAACTTTGTAATACTTTTACTACTTCTTGACCATTGACAATCCTTTTCTTCTTGGTCAGTCAACTGAATATTTTTTTTTTTGTCTATTTTGGCTGCAGAAGGTATGGTGCACCACAAGTAGATGTGTGAATATATAAAAAAAAAAATATATAAATGTAATGTAAACAAATCCTGTAACCTGGGAGGGTCACTGGGGTAGGAGTGTGCATAGGTAAAGAAAAAATATACCCTTCTTAACCCTTCTTCCTCATTGACTGGTTACCCTACTAAAGCTAAGGAAACCAGTCTGCCCTATTATTTATGGAGGTTTGAATTCTCTTCCTACACTGGCTGCCGCTCAAGGCAATTCATGCCTTTTCCATGGGTGGAATTTGAATTATGCACACTAGTAACTTAACACTACCTACAGATTGTAGATATCAAAACCACTTTAACACATTGATTACCAGAGGACAATTACAAAATCTGATTTCAAATTCCAATTGTATAGTAGACATCTTCAGGAATAAAAAAAATTTCTAGCTTCAACAGAAGCCCTAACATTGTTTAGACACTAAAAGTATCACTGTGAATAAACTTGTTATTGGCAATCACACACACATATATATATATATATATACCAAGTATATGATTGGTGTATATGGAATGAATTCCAATAACCAACAATTACTATTCTTAAAAGAGTGCTCAATACAAAGTAGAGCAGATATAATTATTTATTTTTAAAGAAAAAAAATTTATAACATAAATATGTTATAAAATCACTACAAAAATAGCCATTTTGTTTCAACACCATCGGTGTCTTATCAAGTGCATCACTTGATAAGACACCGAAGGTGTTGAAACAAAATGGCTATTTTTGTAGTGATTTTATAACATATTTATGTTATAAATTTTTTTCTTTAAAAATAAATAATTATATATATATATACACACACAGGGTGTCCGTAAAGTTCATGTGCACTTTAAAAAATTTATAACTTTATTTGTATTTGCAATAGAAATAATTTATAAAAAGGATTAGAAAGAAGTAAATCTATGTTTTGTAAGGTTTTATTGAAATTTTATTTAAGTTTCCACATGTCCTCCATTGTTAGCAATACAAAGGGTAATACGCTGAAAAAAAGAAAATACTTTTTTTACTTATCTAAAAATTGTGGCAAATTTTGTGGTTTTCTATCACAAATACAAATAAAGTGATAGATTTTTTAAAGTGCACACGGACTCTATGGACACCCTGTATATGTGTGTGTGTATATATATATATATATATATATATATATATATATATATATAATGTCGGGAAAATAGAAATGGCTTACCTCCCAAACGCCCTTCGCGTCTGTCTGGCCTGTGGGTTGAGACAAGAAAGAAAGGTCCAAGATGGCGTCCGTGACTTTCTAATATTCACGGTCTCGTACAGTCTCGCAAGGTCGTGTTACATGCATGCTAATGAGGTGTGTCTGGACTCAATAAAAGCAGGTCGCTTGGAGAAATTGGCAGAAGCGTTTACACCCGTGTTTGGTGTACATTGCTTTGCGTCAGACATTTTCCTACAGAAAGATTTGCGTCCCTTACACTCCATATCGAATTACTACCTTGCTACATTATATATATATATATATATATATATATATATAAAATGCCAAACACAAGATAACTCAAAGTTGGTGTCATAATAAAAACTACCAACCAGGAGTTTAGTTTATGGTCAGCAGTCAAGGTATTAAATACAAATGTAAATATCTTAATGTGCCTGGATTATGTATCATTTGAAAGTAGCAGATTCCAGTTACGTAAAACACATTGAGACGTCAAATTCTGTTCCAAGTTAGAGGGACTGCAAGAGGAAATCACTCCACTATCTCTCACGAGGCAACATAGCAAAACATCTGGTCTGGTCCTTCTATATATATATATATATATATATATATATATATATATATATATATATATATATTCTTGATAAAATCCAAACAGTTTCTTGTGCCTTTTCTATAAATATTTTCATGCTAATTCTTCTGATGAGCATTCCTCTTTGGTACCTAGACTTTATGAATTTAAGCCATAATATAGCTTCCCTCTGCCTTTTCTATAAATATTCTCATGCTAATTCTTCTGATGAGCATTCCTCTTTGGGACCTTGACTTTATGAATTTAAGCCATAATATACCTTCCCTCTCCCTTTTCTGTAAATATTTTCATGTTAATTGTTCTGATGAGCTTTCCTCTTTAGTACCTTGACTTTATGAATATAATCACAGTACTAGATTAACAGCTAGGCCTTATCATTTTACAGTTGAAATGCCTAAATATAACTAAGTTCTATGCTAGCAATTTCTTCTCTTTCACATCTCACTTGAGGAATTCTCTTTCAGTTTATTGCTTTTCAGTCCTCAGATATTTAAATGCAATTTCATTCATTATCTTCTGTCTTCTTAATTCCTGTTTTTTATTATTCTCTTTCTATTAATGCTTTCTTTTTCTCATTCTTCACATTCAGTAACCTTTTGCACCTTAGTGGCTTTGCCTTGTTTGGGATAAAATGAAAAAAAAAAAATTCTCATACAAAAGAATCAAGAGATTTAGCATTTAAGGAAAGAACAATGTATGACCTATTTATAATACCAGCATGTTAGATGACAAGGGGAAATGCATATCTTGTAAGTTAAATGCTGTGTATTGGAGTTACAAATTAAAAAAAGATACAGAATACATTTTCCAAATATCCAGCTTGTAAGACTTATTTTTTCCCTACTCTGGGAGAAACGAGGTATGAGAGAGAACTTACTTCAAGGGACTTTCCATGGATCAGATCCATCGGATCAATAACATTGCCTAATGATTTGCTCATTTTCCTGCCCTCGGAATCACGGATTATTCCATGGAGCAGAACCTGGAAGATAAAGGAAGAAAATTCATAATGGTTATAGAAAAAATAAAATGTTAACTAAGGAAAGACAAAAAGAAAGGAAGAAAAAAGACAAAAGAAAAAAGACAAAAGACAAAAGACAAAAGAAAAAAGACAAAAGACAAAAGAAAAAAGACAAAAGACAAAAGAAAAAAGACAAAAGAAAAAAGACAAAAGAAAAAAGACAAAAGACAAAAGACAAAAGAAAAAAGACAAAAGAAAAAAGACAAAAGAAAAAAGAAAAAAGAAAAAAGACAAAAGAAAAAAGACAAAAGAAAAAAGACAAAAGACAAAAGACAAAAGACAAAAGAAAAAAGACAAAAGAAAAAAGACAAAAGAAAAAAGAAAAAAGACAAAAGAAAAAAGACAAAAGAAAAAAGACAAAAGAAAAAAGACAAAAGACAAAACAAAAAAGACAAAACAAAAAAGACAAAACAAAAAAGACAAAACAAAAAAGACAAAACAAAAAAGACAAAACAAAAAAGACAAAACAAAAAAGACAAAACAAAAAAGACAAAACAAAAAAGAAAAAACAAAAAAGGAAGAAAAAACAAAAAAGGAAGAATAAACAAAAAAGGAAGAATAAACAAAAAAGGAAGAATAAACAAAAAAGGAAGAATAAACAAAAAAGGAAGAAAAAACAAAAAAGGAAGAAAAAAGAAAGAAAAGAAAAAAGGAAGAAAAAAGAAAGTTGCATGGATTGCTTTCCAATTCAGAGCTTCATCATGAAAGCCTCATGAATGCTTCAGTCAGGGTTCATCATCTGATGAAATTTCTCCACAACAAAAGTTTTAAAGCCAATTTCATATTTAGCAAACTTCATGCTTACTATAAAGGTGTGTGTGTGTGTGCAAAAGTAGGTATATAGTAAAACAAAACACAAGACATATTGTATTGATAATACAAACTCACAAATAATAATCATATCAATCCATCAACTGATTTAAATGTTTTGCTTTGTCACTCACACACTCTTTACCTGCATTATTATTGTGCATTAAAAAAATACGAATCATAATAAATGTATTATAATAAAAATTATAAAAATATTAAAAATGTTCAATTTAGCATTAATAAAAAGCACATAAATTATTTAATTTAATAACAAAAATAATGAAAATGAGAAAAATCAGACATTTGCTGATACCTCCTGACAAGGACAACAAATGATTACACAAGTGATTACACAAAGTGACAAATTTTATATTAATCATATTTTATATATAAAATATGATAAATATAAAATTTGTCACTTGGCAGATTGATGTTATACTTAGCAACTCCAGAGTTTCAATCATTCAGTCTCCTTGTCAGGGGATATCAGCAATTGTCAGTTGATTTTCTCATTTTTTATTAAATGTTACAAGCAATGATCCTAAAATAAATAATATTGCTCTACTCTGTATTGAACCCTCTTTTAAATTAAATGTTATGAATGTTGGAATTGTACTCCATTCGTTCTCATCTTACCTGGGGATGGAGACATATTTGTTATATTTATGAGATAAAGTGCTCAATATCAGAGATAGAGCATGTGTAGTGAACATTGAAGTCAACACTTAGAGGCGACAGGCCACGAGTGTTGGCCTGACAATTGCGTCTAGCATCAAACAGCCTGTCACCTCTAAGTGTTGACTTCAATGTTCACTTTTATATATCTCCAAATGTAAAAGAACAAAGAGTCAGATTTCAACATTCAAAACATCAATGATTTCACACCTGATGAAAAGTTTAAAATAATTTTTTACGTTGAAACAAGATATACTGTTTTGTAGTGGGTATGTGCATGTTCTAATATAACTGCATAATAAATAAATAAAATATAAATAAATAAAAAAATTTGTGTGTGCATGTAAAAATGAAAAAAATAATTACATACATTACCTTCTCAAAAGGTAATTTACCGGTGAGTTTCTTGCCCAACATCACCATCCTCGAAACCCAAAAGAACAAAATGTCACTGCCCGTTTCCAAAGTTTTTGTTGGGTAGAAAGCTTTCAAGTCATCAGTCTGGGGTAGAGAGAGAGAGAGAGAGAAAGGAAAAGCAAAAAAGTCAGCTACAAGAATTTCCAACCATCAGTAATAATAATGCTAATTAAAAATCAAAAACACAGTCAAATCAAAGTCCTCTTTTATTTCATTTTTCAAGATGTTAAATTGTCAATAAAGTTTAATCTATATGAATGACTGTTATAGTCTTAATTATTATAGATATTATTATATACAACATTTCAGCCACGTACCCTCCTAGTCATCGTCAGATGTCCACTGTAAATTAAAGTATATAAATCATTCCTAGGGCTTTTTACACACATGCACACACTTTCAGCCATAAATAAGTGAAAACTATTTGTCTTAATGAAATGCTAAATTATAATTACCTTTTCAGGCCACCCAAACACAGAGAATGGGATAAGAGCAGAAGAAAACCATGTGTCTAAGACATCTTCATCTGAGAGGGGAAGAAGAAGAAGAAGAAAGGAAATTAAGTGAACAATTAGGTTAACTCATACAGTTAGGTTTAAAGTAGAAATTTATTAAGTGAAGCCTCTATGTGACACAAGGCCAAAAGTATAGAGCACCCAGTGAGGATCAAATTCACTACTCGGTCATAATTGATCTTGTCTTGTAACGGCATTCACCCAGGGTGGGTTGAGCCAGCTCCAATTAACCGCATCACACGTCAAGGCCATACACCCCCGTCGATCGGCAGCAGAATATAGAGTTAGACAAACTTGCTAACCATCAGACCAGGTCAGAGTGCACTTTTCATATACCAATTTACTAAGCATAGCTTAAATATGGCACAAGGCCGAAAGACAGTGAGGATCAAACTCACTACATTGTCATAATTGATCTAGCACAGGGGTTCTCAACACAGGTGAAATTCACCCCCAGGGGGTGAATTTTGGATTTTCAGGGGTGAATTGTGACCACAGTAAGTAAAGGGAGGGGAGGAGAGCAATTATAGAATTTGGCCTATCTGGCCTGTCACCTTGAAAAGTGACAGAGGTGGAATGGCATTCTGTCAAATGTTGAAAGGGGTGCATTGGATAAGCAAGGTTGAGAACCCCTGGTCTAGCGAGACAAGTTTGTTAACAATTACACAACCTTGAGGTGTTAACAGTTGTGGTTAGAGTAATTATACTGATCATTAACCTTTGGTTAGCTTTTTTAACCATTTTTATTTTTTTTTTATTTAATAATAGTTTAAAATAAGAAAAATAAATATCAAAAAAAAAAAAAATAAATAAATAAATAAATAAAAAAAAAATAAAAAAAATTTTCTTTGCAGTGAAAATTCATCTTTCCCCAATCTTAATAAATGGAAGAAGCAAAAAATTAAATAAGCTTTGTGGAACAGACTGCCATATGAGTGCTTCCCTGAACACTTTAATCTTGACCTCTTCAAGTAAAGGTTCAATCATCTTTCCTCTTCTTTTTATGTACCATGTCCTTTCAGGATGTAGGCAATCATGGCTCTCCACCACCCTCTATTCCTTGCAGCTCTCAACAACTTCCTTCCCTCTGCTTCCTCCCCCAGACCACGTTCTGTCATCCACTTGCTTAAGTCTGCCAGGTAGGTCACACATTTCCCTTGTCTCTCTTTCCCTCTACTCAACCCATGAATATCAGTTTCTCCAGGCCCTCCTTTCTCATTATTTCTTCCCAGAAGTTTCAGCTGCCTCTTCCTTATTTGGAACATCTCTAAGCCCTCATTGTTGCTCACACGCTCGGTCCATCATATCCTTAACACCCTTCTGTAGAACCACATCTTCATTGCCTCGAGTCCTTTATCTTTGAGGAAATTGTCCAACATTCACTGCTGTAAAGAAGGACAGATGTTATCTTATCTAAATTTTATTTAAAGCTGGAAAATACTTTTAGATTTCAAGAAATCTTTTTTTTTCTGAGGTAATAATGGTTTAATACAAGTCTTATTAGTTAACCCATAGCTTGGGAGAGAAGAGGTGGATTCACCCATTTCCCAAGGATATTTGCATGTAAGTGAATATAATGAACCCAACTCAGCTCTTTGATTAACAGTTCAGCGCCATTATCCATTATACTACCTGCACATTCCCAAGTTGTCACCTATCTAGATACTGGCCAGGATTGATGTTGCTTAACTGATGATCATACAGGAACTCAGCTCCCTGATTAATAATTCCATGCCATTGTCCATTATACCACCTGTATACTCAAGCTTACAGCACCTGGTATTCCCAAGCAGTTACCCATCTAGGTACAGACAAGGCTTGGCGAACATATGGGAACCCATGTTTCAACATGATATGGCCATAAAGAAAAAAAAAAGAAAAAAAAAAGAAAAAAAAAAAAAGAAAAAAAAAAAACATGACAAGGTTCACAGAATTTTAACCATAGAAGGAGCAAAATGCCAATAGCACAAGAGTTGATTGCATACCCCAGAGGATATACATACATTGGTTCAAGAACCCATCTAGACCTACCTTGTTTTAAGTGAATGTGTTCAACTGGGACTCCAAAGACATTGCTAGCTTTGGCCAAAGCTTCTTCTTCATTCCGGGCACTCACCCAATGTCCTTGAGCATTCTCAAGAAAAAAAAAAAAAAAGGTAAAATTTAAAGATACTTATAGATTTATTATAGCAGTTCTTAAATTTTGTGCCTCCAATAGGATCTTTAAAAACACAAAAGTTCTTCACTCAAATAATCATTAAAATTCTTAAAGTCAGGTTTCATAATTTTATACATGATATCCTGAACAAGATATACTATTTACATTGTTTGGACTGCTGCCTTCATCTTTATTGACATATTCACGAGGTTTTGGTTGTTGCATGCTCCAGCCTTCTTCAGATGATATTTGTTGGAATTCCGAACAGAACCTTTCATTTAGCCCACGGGGATACCTCAGTTTCTGTATACCTCAGTTTCAGTTAACTGCCCTTGATAACTTAATGATTTAAATTTTTGTTGTCTCTGTTGTGTCTTACAACTTTTGGGATCAAGTCACTTTTGGATTGTGTCGGACAGGGTTCAGTTTGAAATTCCAAGAAATATCACTTAAAGAAGGCCAAAGTGTAAAACAGCTGAAATGTCACATGGTAACAAAAAGATGAGGACAACAGTCTTAATAATGTAAATAGTGTAAATGGTATAATCACACCCACACATGGTGCGATGGATAAATTGTCGTCTAAATGACACAAAGATGAAAATAACACTGACATCTCATTTTAACAGATATATTTACCAAATTACACAAAAATATCTTGAAATACTGAAGAGTAAATTTATTCAATAAAATTGCCATTGGCTTCAACGATGGCCTCCTGACAACTTCAGAATATCCTGGACAGTCTCCTTGTTTAAGTTGGTGAATAATTCCATAATCCTTGCTTTCAAGAGTTTTATTGATCTCTCACTCAACTGTGTCCCGCACATAATAATCAAGAGGGTCGCAGTCTGGGGAATTAGGTGACCAGATGTAAGGGGTGATGTGGTCACAGAAATTGTCTGACAGCCATGACTGGATTCTCCTGTTTGTGTGTCATGGTGCAGAGTCCTGTTGCTACACATAGGGTATTCCAGCAGCCATTCTCTTAACCCAGGCAGCACTACCTCCTCAAGGCACTTGTAGGCCTTTGTATTGAATCTGAGGCCCTCACCAACAAATTCAGGAGTTCTTTTCTTATCAGAGTGAGTTTTCCGAGCTGTCATACCTTTGTAGTCACCATTAGACTCATCCAACTCTTTCTGAATCCTCAGCACTGTCCTCAGATTGACACCCAAACACTTTGAAATGTTCATATTGAAACTTCTGGTGTAAATGCCAAGCAGTACAGCATGCCATTTCCAAATTTCTGGCAGAGTGAATTGTGTCATGGTGCTTTTTTTTTCTCACAGACAGTGCCCAACTGACCTTACTATAATGTGCAGTTGACAAAAATCAGAAATAAACAATGTGCATGTACAAAATTAAAAATATAAAATGGTGACAATTTACCCATCATTTTTTTGTACAAAAACACTGAACCCTTAATGATTCCTGCCTCTGATAAATAAAAAGATTAAATAACACACACATATGCATGCACAAAATATAAATCATTATATCACTTCAAGTATTATTATAGGGGATAATCATATTTCAAATAGACACTCCATTTTTATTTTAAACAGTGTCTATTACATCTATCGGTCTGCATACTGAAGAAAATGTGTTTTCTGGCAGGGTTTGAACCGGTGTCCTCCTTTGTAGGAGGAACTTACATTTTATACAGTGCACTTTAGCACTTGACGACAAAAGGCATCACACTCCAGCAAGACTATTTTCCCTTGGAAACTTATTTGAAACCAACGCTCCATACGAGACTGAGAAAAATATCTGAATGAAAAACTGTGCTTGCCTGAAGAAGGAAAAAAATAGAGCTTTGCTAAACTGTGATGCTCTCTGTAGCCAAGTGGTAAAGCACACTGGATTAAATAGTAGTTTCTCCTACAAAAGGTGATGCAGGTCTAATTTCAAATACAAGTATCGACTAATAATAATTTTTGAAGTAATAAAAAATTAAAAGATTAAAAATAAATGCATTAATTCCTTAAAGAATACACCCACTCACATACACAAATATATATATGTGTATTTAAATGCAAAATGGTTCATGATGCATTTAAAAGCATAATGAAAAAATTATGGCAATTGATAACAATACATAACTTTGTATAAATACTTGTACTTTGCACCCCTGAAGATGATCTTGAAAGAAGGTTGAAAGTACTTGAGAAATTAAAATAAAAAATTTAAAAAGCTATAGCACATTTCTCTCGTTCTTTAACATCAATACACAGAAGGTGATTCGTGAGTATGAACGGATTTTATTAAAAATTAGCAGACATAATATCTGTAATTTATTCAATCAGATATAGATACATACATATATATATATATATATATATATATATATATATATATATTTCATAGATATATAACAATAACAAAGATTGTATTTTGGTAAAATAACAGTTTACCAGGATATTTATGAAAGATAAGGTTTTTTTTTTGGGTTTTTTTTTTTAGGCAAGCCCTCTTAGCAATTAAAGTGCACAATATCAAAAGATAGAAAATTAATAAAACTAAATGTTCACTTGTCTTTAATCTGAATTTCAGAATTAGATCCACTCATCAGGTGACTTTTCATAAAAATTTTACAATCAAGTCTCTTGAAGAGTTAATGTAATTCTGTGAAACTCACAACAGAGACAAGATAAATGAATAATATATATATATATATATATATATATATATATATATATATATATATATATATATATATGGATATATCATATTACAAAATTCATATAAAAATTCTCACTTGAAATTTTGAACTTTAGCGTTGCAACTCGCACGTTCCGAGATTGTACAACCGTCAATAAATAGCACATTCTTAAAAAAAACATCTTTTGGTCAACAAACAATTATTTCGTCTTCAAGTTTTAACTTCGAAGGAAAAAAATTACAGCCTGATGAAGACATGGATCTTCGAAAGTACTTGCTTAACTTAAAAAAATATACACTAGAAACATCTGACAACAGTTTTATAAATGAGGATCACATCATTCAATGGATTAACAGTATTTTAATGCATACATTATGTTCTACTAGCAAAGTGATTTCACTATTAATCGCATTAATATTGCTGATTGATTCTATGTATGATTATTTCTCATATATATATATATATATATATATATACACACACACTATTACAGCTAATAATGCAAGACTCTTTGGTAAACTAAATCAAGTTCTCTCAGTCACTGTGTGTTTATCTAAAAATAAATACGTCTAAATTCACCTTCATTCCTGCAGTGCACCAATGGCTTAGGAGTAGAATCCCCGACTGGCGCTAATTCAGTCGGGTTTCGAGCCTAGCTAGAGGCAACCGGATGTCTAGCCACACTGATGAGCTATGATACAGCAAAACAGTCTGTCTGTGGATGACTATATATATATAATTTTTTATTTATTTAGGCAGCATATCTTCATTCAAGTATGTTTCATTGAATAATATAGACATATGTCTATTTTTATAATGATCCTTTCTAGTTCTCTAATTAGCTTCTTGATGTTAAGTTGAAATTTATCAAGCATGGCACTGTAGTTTTTGTTGACCCAAGTACTTTCGATCTCCTCTGAGATCATCCTCATGGGTGAATTGCTAAAACAAACTTATTGTAACTGATCATTGTGATGTTGATTTTTAAAAACATGCATGAACATGCTCTGTTATAATTATTTTTAAATTTAAAATTTTATCCATTGTAGCTATAGTGTCTTTTTTGTTTTTTTTGGCATACGTCCCAATATAAGGGAGTTAACCAGAGATGGTAGAAATGCAAAAAGGCATTTTAAAATGTTGCTACACTAATAATAAATTTATATACTGGCTTAATATCAAATTATTTGTACTAGACAATAAGAGAGATGTGGATTAAGTTGAAAGAATAAAACCAATGGCAAGAGACATAAAACAATTTTGTTTATGCATCAAAGTTTCAACATCTAAAACATTAAGCTCATCTAACAATGGGATAAGGGTTCAAACCTTGTTTAAAGTTAATTCTTTGTCCTCAATTTACATGAAACTATGTTTGTGTGTTCATTATATATCTCTCTCTCACACTTCTCCATTTTATACATGTAGCTTAATTATGAGAAAACATTTTCCAGAACATATTCTTCAACAAAATGCCTCCCTCATCAATGGACTTAATTCAGATATAAATATTAATCATAGACTGAACTGGAATGCCATATTAGTTGGACTTATGTGAGTTTGTGACCCTGGGTTTCACACACTCTGATCATCAGACAAACTGATTAATTTTTGAAATTTTGGATTTATTTATGGTTGCATATATCGGTGTTTTATGGTAGTGGGAGGAAAATAAACTCACATCAATCCAACTAAATATGTTAGCTCTATCACTGGTATTGAGTGCTTTCCAATAAGTACCACACATATATACAAGAGAGAGAGGGAGGAAGCACCTGGTTAGCAAGGTCCAATTACTGCTTTTAAAATACAAATTACCCATGATTTCTCTTGAACGATCATATCTGCTCTGTAGCTAAATGGTATAGCATGTCAGGCTATATGACAGTTCCGTATAGAATACAGATCCGATTCCTGTTGGAGAGCACATATTTTCTATGAAATTTCTTGGACATTCAGGCTGGTAAATGTTGTTAATATTGTTTATTATAAAATGGAGCATTTACTTAAATATTTGTATCTAAAGATAATGTATAAGTAATAAATGTATTAAGATAATTGTCAGGCTTAGAACATTTCATATGACATCATTTTTTATGTTAAGATATGCTTTGAGCAGATATGAGCGCTCAAGAGAAATCCTAAGAAATTTGGAGTTTAAAAGAAGTAGTTGGACCTTGCTATCTAGATGTCTCCTCTGTAGCTAAATAGTATAGCACCTCAGGTTATATATATATAACTCAAGGATATACTGTCTACGTAGGCAGTGCCTACCTTGAATAAAACAGTAGCAGCTGCATTTTTCTTATGCTTCAATATGCACCTAATACAACAAAATTATGAAGGTTATTCTGATTATTATGCTTAGCATAATATTAGGTTAGTGCAAAAATAATGTCGTTTTCTCACATATGTTACTATGTGAAAAACGACATTTTTGCACCAACCTTATATATATATATATATATATATATATATATATAGTCACAAGTTGTGGCCTGACGATTGCATCTAGCATGAAACAGACTGTTGCCTCTAAGTGTTGACGTCTATGTTCACTTTTGTGTGTGCATATATATATATGTGTGTGTGTGTGTGTCTGTGAGAGTGGCGTATTATTTCAAATACTTTCAAAAGCGATTATTAAAAAAATATTTCAAACTCTTAGCATGCTGACACATTCCTTTTGAAAAACATGAAAAAGAACATTATATCTCAAGAATGTTCAAAATAAACAGCCACCCGTTTTTAAAAATCACAAAGCATGAAACAAGCTGTTAATGAAGAAATGAATCAAAAATGTTATTTTGTGTGTGTATGAGTGTGAAAATGCACACTGACTTACTTGTTCATTATTTTCATCACAGTGTGTAGCATAATAGGCGGGAATGCGGTGCCCCCACCACAACTGTCGAGAGATGCACCAATCTCTAGAAAGAAAATGGGAGGATATGGTCACTATCGATTGAAGTGAATGAGACATCTTGAAAATCTGAAAATTCCAAGACAGAAAAGCAATATTTACATTTATGAACAAAATTAAATACTTTATTTGATACCATAAAAACCCACACCCCTTTCCAGCAACGAATATTGATCACTTTAATATCTTCATGAGGGTGGCCGTTCAAATATCTCCACCCACCGTGAGTTTGGGCAATAAATCATCCTTCTTGCCTAAACGAGGGACCAATCCTTTTATTCTATCAACAAAGGATAAAATATTGTTCATACAAAATATTAAATATAGAGTCACTAAATGTATTCAATAATTCTAATTTTCTCCACTCCTGCTTAGATCAATGTGTAGTATCTGTTCTCATATTAAAGTGCTCAATATCAATGATAGAGCATATGTAAATATAAATACAAAAGTGAACATTGAAGTCAACACTCAGAGGCGACAAGCTGTTTCATGCTAGGCACAATTGCCAGGTCGCCAGTTGCACCTAGCATGAAACAGCCTCTTGCCTCTGAGGGTTGACTTCAATGTTCACTTTTATATTATTTATATATATATATATATATATATATATATTACAGTAACATTCACCCTATACAAAACTGGGGAGGAGGCACTCAAGGTAGAGGATTATGTTAAGGAGTAGTTTATATGGGTAAGAGGGAACGATAACGGTTAACTCTAGACACAAACAGGTTAAGATTGTAGTGATCAGAGAAACATCCTCTTTTAGAGTCTGTTCCATAGATCAATGGATCACAGGAAGAAACTGTGAGTGGAACTTGATAATGGATGGATGGATGTTGGATTTAACGGCATGTCAACTCCTATTTGGGTCATTTTATGCCAAAGCCTTATTTATTTATTAATTTAAGATGGTTATATTGTATAAAAGGTTGAAAGGCTGTTGGGTTTCATATTCTACTGTATTTTTTGGGATTGCTTTTTCTTGTGATTGTTTCTGTTTGTATATTTTCATATCTACATCCATACATGCATATATATGTCTATAAAGACATATACACATACATATACACTATTTGAAAGGGTTATATTTTATTGAGGATCTTGATTTCTTTGAGAAAGTTGTATATTTTATCTGTCTGTATTTTTGAAAATTTCTTTTAAACCTTTTCCATGGAGATATTTTTGTCTTATTTTAATTATGATTTTGCATTCCAATAGGATATGTTTTATTGTGATTAGGCTTCCACATCTGCATTTTGGTGGATTTGTCTTTTTTAATATATAAGAATGGGTTAAGTATGCGTGTCCTATATGTATTCTGGTTATGACGACTTGTTGTTTCCGAGTATTTCCAAGATTATTTCCCCATTTTCCTATTTTAGGTTTAATTTGAAATAGTTTATTTCCGGTTTGGTTTTTCCATGAATTTTGCCACTTGTTTCTTATATATTTGTTTATTTTAGATTTTAAGTCTGTATATGGAATTTGAAGATTTTCCTCTATTGTCATTTTTAAAGATGATTTAGCAGCAGTATCTGCCTTATCTCCTCCTTGGATGCCGACATGGCTAGGAATCCAGCAGAAGATGATATTTTTGCTTTTTTCCATTGAATGTAGTTTATATAGGAGACTTTGTATTAATGGATTTTCCAGTTTTTTCCCTTTTAGGGATGTTAATACAGATAATGAATCTCAGAAAATAATATAGTTTTCTCCTTTGTTTTTTGATATGAATTTTAGTGCTAGTTTTATTGCGTAAGCTTCTGCACTGAAAATTGATGCTTCATTTGGCAAGCGTTTTTTGATAATTGTTTTTTTTGTTATTGCTGCGCTGCCTGTTTTTTCTTAGTCTTTTGAGCCGTCCATGTAAATACTTTCATAGTTTTGATATTTTTCTTTTATTTTTGAGAATTTTTCAATGTATGTTGTGGGGTGTGTTTTTGATTTTGATAATTTGTTTAAACTTAATATTATGTTTGGATTTTTGATTATCCATGGTGGTATGTTTGATTGGTTGGTTTTAAGTATTTGATTAGACTGTATATTATTTTCTTGGATGATTCCTTCCATTTGGAGTCCTAATGTTTTGATTTTATTTGTGTTAAGATTAAATTTCTCTTTGTGATTTGGTGTAAGTACACAGTCGTGTGTGGGTTTAGAAGGACAGGAAGAGAGTTTTAGATAGTATTGAGTTGCTAGTTTTTCCTTTCTTAGTTGTAATGGGGGTTCATTTGCCTCTACATGTAGACTCTCTATAGGTGAGGTGGGATAGGCTCCTAGAGCTATCCGAAGGTCTTCATGGTATATTGTGTTTATTGTTTTTAGATAGGACTTTCTAGTTGATTGGTAGACCATGCTGCCATAGTCCAGTTTGGAGCGGATCAACATTCTACAAAGTATAAGAAGGGTTTCTTTGCTAGCTCACCATTCTGTGTGGGCTACTGTTCACAGTAGTTGGAGAGCTTTAAAACATTTTGTTTTTAGGTAATTGATATGTGGTCTAAAGGTCAGTTTGCTGTCAAAGATCATTCCTAGAAATTTGTATTGCTGAACTACTGGTATTTCTTCATTTTCTAGTTTTAGAGTTGGGTTATTATGTAATTTTTTCAGTTGGCAGAAGTGTACAGATTTTGTTTTTGATATTTTAAAACCGTTTTCAAGTGTCCATTTGTTTATTTGATGTAAGCATTGTTGAAGTTGTCTTTCTGCTATGTTGAGGTTTCTCGATCTGTAATATATTGTAAAATCATCAACGTAAAGGCTACAGTGTATTCCTGGTTTGATGTTTTTTATTATGTCATTTATTTTTATTTTGAAAAGTGTAGGGGAGAGTACACTTCCCTGTGGTACTCCCTCTTCTTGCTTTTGATAATCAGATAGTGTAGCATCTATTCGTACTTGGAAGAGTCTATCTGTTAAAAATCCTTTTACAAAGTTTGGTAGTCGACCTTTTAGTCCTAGTTTATGCAGATCTTTCATTATACCATGTTTCCAGGTTTGATCAAATGCTTTTTCTATATCAAAGAATATGGCTATTAGATGTTGTTTGTTTAAATTGGCTTCTGTTATGGCTGTTTCTAGTCTTATTATGTGATCTATTGTACTTCTTCCTTTATTATATCCACATTGATATTTTGATATGTTTTCCTTCTAGAAATCAACTCAATCTGGCATTGACCATTTGCTCCATTGTCTTACATAGACAGCTTGTTAATGCTATTAGTCGGTAACTTTGTGGATTGTTTCCCTCTTTTCCTTCTTTGAGTATGGGAATAATTATCGATTCTCTCCATATTTTGGGAAATTTCCCAGTTGCCCAAATATTGTTCAAAAGGTATTTCAGCGATTCTTGTGGTAGTTGTTTAATAAATTCATAGTGGATTTGGTCTGGGCCTACTGCTGTGTTGTGGGATTTTTTTATGGCTTCTATTAGTTCTGCTTCGTCGTAGGCCTCTGTATTTTTAGATGAGAAATTTAGTTGGTTATTTATATCTTTTTGTTTATACTTTTGTAGGTTTTGATTTTTATTCATTTTAGAGTTTTCTGCAAATGTCTCTGCTAATAGGTATGCTATCTCTTTTTTGCTGGTTGCTTTCGTGTTGTTCTTTTTAAGATGTATTATTGGGGATATTTGATTTTTTCCAGCTATTTTTCTCATCATTTCCCATATTGTTTTGGTTTTGGAATGTGTATTTAGGCTGTTTACATATTTTTTTCCAACATTCCCTTTTGGCTTCTTTAACAGTTTTCCATGCTACTGCTTTGAGTTTTTTCATTTCAATCAAATTTTGAGTTGTGGGTTCCTTTTTGAATTTTCGCAGTGCTGCTTCCCGGTTTCTGACTGCTTTTTGGCAGTTTTTGTCAAACCAGGGTTTAGTTTTTTTATAATTATTTTGCTTTTTTGGTAGATTTTCTGAGGCAATGGTTATTAATGTTTTGGTAAAGTATTCTATCGAGTTGTCTGTGTCTTTTGACTGTATCAGTAATTGTTTACATTTGTTTTTGAAACCCTCCCAGTTGGCTCTTTTCAGTTTCCATCTGACGGGGCCTATCTTTTCTTCCTTGGCAGGCTTTTGATTTTCTAGAATGATCGGGTAATGATCACTGCCACATGTATCGCTATGCATTTTCCATGTATAGTCCATACAAATTTCTGGATCGCATATACTTAAGTCTATTGACGATTCTGATCCACTGGAGGGATTAAAGTAGGTTGAGGATTTATGATTTAATAGACATAAGTTATGGGTGTTAATTATTTCTTCTAATATTTTACCTTTAGTATCTAGCTTTTTGCTATTCCAGATAGGATTATGACTGTTAAAGTCTCCTAGTAAGATTCTGGGTTTAGGAAGTTGTTCCATTAAGTTGTTTATTTCTATTGTATTTATTGGTTCCTGTGGGGGTATATAAATGGAAAGAATTGTGATGGTTTTATCTAGTGTCACTTGTGTTGCTATTGCTTGTAATTTAGTTTTAATGTGTACTTTACTTTGCGGTATGTCATTTCTAATCAATATTGACACTCCTCCATTAGCTCTATGTCCTGTATTGTGGTTATAATGGTATTGTTTATAATTTTTAAGTTGGCATTTTCTTGTAAAAAAGTTTCCTGTAAGCAGATGACGGCTGGATACAATAGTGACATAAGTATGAGTAGTTCATTGTAATTAGATTTTATTCCACGACAGTTCCAGTGCAGGATCTTATGTGCCATAGTTATATTTTCATTTTTTGGGGGGTGAAGTTACCTTCTAGGTTTATATCATTTGTCCTCTCCAGTTTTTTTCCATCTCTTGAATTTTTAGAAGCTTTGTCTTCAACTGCTCGTGGTGTCCTTTGGTCAGATTTTGTTTTGGATTTTGTTTATTTTCTTTCTCTTCTATTTCCATAGGTTCAAATTTACTTTCATTTGATATATTGATTCTTGATTTTGAGTTAGATCTTGATCGAGTGTTTTCTTGTTCTGTTGTCACTTTTTTGTCTTTGTTTATTTTTCATTTTCTTGGTTTGGGTTTGGGAAGAAGAGGGTTCGCTGGAGTTTTGTTCTATGTTTTTTTTCCAGAGTTTTTTGCCTTCTTCGGTTAATTCCATTTGATTTGGGTTGTCGAGTTTTATTTTTATTTTGATCCGATTTAAGTTCAATTAAAAAGGTTTTTAATTCTTCAAGGAAAGCTTTTAATTCCTTACATAAATTTGTTATTTCAGTTGTACCTTTTATTTTATCTTCATTGTTTATTTTATTTGTTTTTTTGTACCATGGAGGTGTAGGTGTTTTCTTTTATGTTATTTTTAACTTCTTTTCATGCTTCTGAGAAAGATATATTTTTTTGTATTTTATTATGATTATTTCTTTCTCCTGTTTATATATACTGCATTGTTTTGAGAGGGCAGAGTGGTTTCCCAAACAGTTTGAGCATAGGCTCTCATTTGGACAGTTCTCTTCTTTATGTTCTGGTTCTTTCTCACTACATTTTCCACATGTTTTTTTGTTTTGACAGGAATCTCTGTGATGGCCAAATTTGTGGCATCTATAACATTGAAGAGGGTTTGGTATGTATTGTTCTACTTTTATAATTTCATACCCAATTTTAATTGTTGCCGGAACTTGGGGGGAGTTGAAGTTAGAATGTAGGTATTACTTTGTATCTCTGCTTCATTTTTCTTTATTGTGATTCTTTTGACATTTGTAACACCTTGAGTTTGGAGTTCTATTTTTATCTCCTCTAGAGTGCACAGGGAGAGCGCTCCTTGCTTTTTACTACACCCTTTGAGAAATTTAGGGTTTGGTCTTGGTAGGATTTTATTTCTATTTCTTGTAGGTTTTTTTGTCGTATTAGTGTATCTGCATATATCTTTTTTTCCACTTCCACTAGTAATGTCCCATTTTGTAGTTTTTTTACATTTTTTGGTATGACTATATTTGATATAGCTTTTTGGATTTTAAATGGAGATATTTCTGTTAGTGCTTTGTTGCTTATTGCTTCAAGAACAATAAATCATGGAAAGTTTTCACTATCATTTTCTGTTTCCGAGTCATTATCCACACGTGGTCTCTTGGAAGATTTCTTTTTTTTCCATTGATTGTTTTTATTTTTGTTCATCATCCACGCTCCCTACCCACCGCGGAGTCCAGTATTGGGACATGACAAGGGGGAAACCCATTCGCCTTGCCATGTCGGGGCTACGTGAATGATATACTCTCTTTGGGAGGAGTCTTTGAGCACGCGTGTTCCTTTGTTTCCGTTATCCAAGTTTTACGGCTGTGAAGGTTTAGCAAGTGTGTCAGATCCTTTTTTTCTCCCAAATTGATTGACCCTCAGCCACCGCCTTCCATCACATATTTAGGGTTAAGTGTTAGTTTTGGTTGGGAAGAGGAGTGTAAGTTATAGATGGATTATATATGATGGGGCTTGACATGACCAGCCGATTGATTGAATCAGGCCCCTCCGACCGCCCGTCTAGCCCAGGTAAGGGCCAAAGTGGTGTGTTACAGGATTGTGACCACTTTACACCTGGGTTACAACCTGCTCAACCACCAGGATCCCGTCCCCAGACATTACGTGTTGCCACCCATGGCCAACAGGTCGCCCCATTGAGGGACTTTTACTCTCTGCAGGGGGGGGGGGCAGTCGGCGTATTCTGATGCCCCACCAACCGGGCCCTTGATAATGGAATACATAGAGAATGAGGGTGGTTTATTATTATGTAAGTGGCATAGAGGGTCCTAGCCGTGATTAGCTGTTTCTTTATAAAGAAACGGTCATTGGACTGAGCAACCAGTGCTACTTTTGATTGTAATTTATAAAATCTTTCTCTTAAAACAATTTAAACAATGTTTCCTTCCTAACCTTTTGTTTCAAGTAGAGTGGAATATCAACATCTTGATTATGTCATTTTCGCATTGAGATATAAGTGACAATAGACAAGAAAAACAGGTGAAGATGGAACTAACAAAAAAAATGGAAAAAGAAAGAAAAATGTTTACTTGACATTTTCCAGCCAATGAAACCATGTACTGTTGTGGTGATCTGGGATTAATCTGAGCATGTCATCATTTACAGCCTGAAATAAAGAAAAGGAAAAGAATGTGTGTGTGTGTATATATATATATTATATATTTCCAAATAAAAGAAAGAACAGATAGAGTAAGAATTCACAGCATTTACTTTTTAAATAGTGCTCAAAACAAAATAGAGCAAAATATTATAATATTTTTATTATAATAGATTACAATAAAAACATTTTACATTGCTACACAAAAGCTTACATGTTTCCAAACTAGAATAGTTCTTTCTCAGGCAATGGTAGATAACATGTGATAAAAATGATTTATTTGGGAAATCTGAAAACAAATTGTTACCTCTTTTTGGAAGTTAATTATGCCCCCACCCCTTTAACTTCCCAAAAGAGGTAATGATTTGTTTTCAAATTTCTCAAGTAAATCATTTTTATCACAAGATATTTATCACCTGAGAACTATTATAGTTCTGAAACATGAAAATTTTTGTGTAGCATTGTGAAATGTTTTTATTGTAATCTACTATAATAAAAATATTATAATTTTATATATATATATATATATATATATATATATATATAGTAGCATCCAAAACTAAGGGACAACATTTTAAAACCTAATATTTGTTAGAAATAACAACTGTGAAAAGCTGAAATTTTGACAACTGGTAGTCGTTATCATCCATAATAACATACTAAAATTTGAATCATCGGTAAGTGGAAAAGATAATCCAAGTAGGTGTTTTTAATATAAAATATTAAAAAGCTAGATCCATGTATAATACAGAGCAATATGACATATCAAAGGAAAAAACTCAGTACATCAAAAAATCTGGTAATACATTTATTTCATCACTTATCTGCTAAAATATCATTATCGGATTTTTCTATGATGTGTTGTTTTTTCCTTGTGTGTGTGTGTGTTACACACCCACACATATACATTAAACCTTTTTTGGCAATTTGAATCTAAATCATAATGAAGTTGAGCATAAAAGGGGAAAGCATTACAACAGAATTTAATTCTTGCTCAGTCAACATGCTTATGGCCTTGTGCCAGAACTAAGCTCAATTTATTAAACTAGTGAAATATACTTTCTCCCCGCAATTAATATGCATCAAAATTAAATCAACTGAAGAAAGCAACCAAGACAAAACACACGGAAGCCGAGAGCAGGTGTGCACTTGCTCCAGGATATTGTGCCCATCCACTTTTAATTGCTAACCCATCCTCCTTACTCACCAGACTTAGCTCCATCTGACTTCTTCCTGTTTACTAAACTCAAATCCCACCTACATGGTCACCATTTTGGAATCAATGATAAGATGTGTGCCGTGGAGGAGTTTTTGGAGGACGAGAATACCACTCTCCTTAAGCATCATTGGGCCAAATGCATTCATGTCAAAGTAGACTGTATTGAAAAGAAGTGAAAAAACTGTCTTGTTTCTCCAACTCCTTCTGGATAAGGATTAGAACTTTCTGAACCCTTGCAGAGAGACAGAGATAGAGAGAAAGAGATTAACCCCCCCCACCACCACCACTCAACAGACTAAGTGTTCAACACTTATGAACAAATAGGTATATTCAGTCTAGATTGAATGTAATAAAATCAAAATGAACTTGATGAGAGAGGGTTATAAATCTTAACACATCACTCTCATCACACCATTTACATAGATTTCAAAAAGTTTAAAAAGAAAACATTTGGAATGATCAGTTAAAATTCAGTTCTGTGTAATTATGCTTTTCAAAGTCTTCTCACCTGTAAAGCTTCTGTGGCCATATTCTTACAGTCCAAGAACCACTGCTCTTTCAAAAGTGGTTCCACAATATCCTGAGATCGACTACAAAGAAAAAAAAGGTGAAGCAGTTAGTCAAGATGAATACAAAGTCCAGTCCAATTGAAAAATGATGAATTATCATTTTTCAATTAGACAATAGACATCAATATCTGGTAAGAGGGAGAGTTCACTTCAGGGTTTTTTTTCTGACAATAAGAAATGACGTAATAATTATGCCAAAAAGTTTTTGGTTTAACGAAGAACCAAAAATCTTGATATTTGGCCAGATTTTAGGAATTAAGCCAGGTTTAGTATTTTCACTACATTTTGCATTGTACATGGGTTTTAAAATTTGCTATATTTATGGGTGTGGCAGAGAGCAATGCTCACCCTTGAAATAATATTAGTAATATAGAATTTTGTTTATAGATGAGAAAAATAATCTGTGGTGAAGTTTATATTCAGAGAATCTATGCTTCATCAGAATTATTAATATAAAATGTTAAAACAATAATGTTTATACGAACTATAGTTGGTTGGTTGTTTTGTCTTATGGCATATCAAAACCTCAGTGGGTCATTTAATGCCAACAAAATTTTTAAATGACTCATATTTTTTAGTACAAACCAACTTCTTAAGAATGTATAGCTGTTTGTATTACTGGTATTTTTTTTTTTTTTTTAAAGTATTGCTGGTAATAATTTTTCCTTCAAAAATTATTGCTAGTAATAATTTTTTTTCTAACAACATATTTCTGGTATTAAAACCTATTTTTACACAAGTTTGGGTGTTCACTATTTGCTCATAGCTGGGACCCTAACAGGTTCTACCACCCCGGTTCAGGGTAGACCTGGGAACACCAGCAATTAAGAGGTGGTTCCATGCTCCTCAAAACCTCCTGATCAGAGGCCTTGCTGTTGGACGTAGTTTATCATCTTACCCAGGATGGACGAACTATGGAATACCAATTGATAAGAGACTGTTCATTTAATTGTGAAGGGGGAGAGGTCAGTAATCAGGTTGTATTATAAGTTTACCAACACCCCAGGTTTTTGTCTACCACCACATTTATTTAAGTGTGTGGTTGTGTGAAAACAAACAGTAGGAGTCGAAGTCAACCAGCGAAAGAGAGAGAGAGAGGCAGCGAGAGTGAAAGTGTCCACTTTCTGCTGTAATAAGCAAAGAAGTGAACTCAAGTTAGCTACAATACTGACACAATACTGCCAATTGACTACCCCTCCCCTTATATCCTGAGAGTGAATTAATTACGGCCACTACTAAGAACAAAAAGGGTGAACCTGAAAACTACTTCTCTCCTCCTTTCAGATTTGCAATATCTTCTTTGTTTTTTTTCTGGACTTTATTTCATATACACTACTTTCTTGTTAAAGAAGCATTATTCTTTTTGTACCAATTTCTTCTTTTTATATATATATATATATATATATATATATATATATATATATATATATATATATATATATATAGAAATTATTCTTTGGACATGAATCGACTTGTTCATATCTGATTTTTTTTCTGCTTCGCCAGATTCTCACCCCAACGAACTTGCAAGTAGACCAGATGAATCTTCCAGGATCTACGATTTGTTAATTGCTCTCCAGGATAAAAAAAAAAAAAAAAAAAAAAAAAAAATCACAATGTGGCTGGAAAGAGGAATTGAATTGACATTGTGAACCAGACACTTTGATTGAACCGAGACCAGGACAGGACCAATGGCCGGTCTTGTAGAGTACATCGATCCAGTGGGGCCAAGTTGATTGTAGGTCATTTAATGCCAAATTTAGTTTATATATATATATATATATATTAAATATATAGTACTATTAAACATATAGCTGGCAACATTATTTTTTCAATAACGTATAGCTGGCAACATTATTTTTTCAATAACATTATCAGAGGCCTTGCTGTTGGACATAGTTTATCGTCATACCCAGGATGCGGATGCAGTTTATCGTCATACCCCAGGTCAGGGTGGACCTGAGAACAACAGCAATTAGGAGGTGGTTCCACGCTCCTCAAAACCTCCAATTTCCCGATCAGAGGCCTTGCTGCCAGAAAGGTAAACCTGGGAACAACAGCAATTAAGAGGTGGTTCCACGCTCCTCAAAACCTCCTGATCAGAGGCCTTGCTGCTGGATGCAGTTTAACGTCATACCCAGGATGAGTGGGACCAGGATAGGTATGACAACAGGGATGAATGGTCAATATTGCAGATAATACATTTATAGATATAGACAGGGTGGATCTGCAGACAAAGCATTTGGCCTGAAGATTTCATTAAAGTATAAACCTAACAATCACCATGCCATGTTGATTCCTATATCCATATAATTCAAATACCATCAAGAATAATTAGCCAATTATATTAATGGTTAAAATTACCCAAATCCCCATGTTTAGAACATTTCTCTTAATAATAATTTAAAACTAATTCGGTAGATGATATTTTATTTATGGTAATTGGATTTTTGGTGATTGTCTTACTCAGTTTCCATCATTTGATACTGTGCATTTGAAAAATGGCACTTCTATCGCAGTCACAATTGCATCAAGGCATTTTGGCTGGGATCAAAGTATAGTGTATGTTCTTATCAGTTTAATCAGATTTTCTCTCTCTCTCTCGCAACATCTATCTTCTCTTTTTCTCACTGAAACGAAGCAAATATTATTGACAGAGCATAATAGTCATGCAAACTAATTTTTTAATATTATTTTAATAAAATAATATATATAAAAAATATCTGCCGTTTCTTAAATCTCATCTATAAGATTTAAGAAACAGTAAATATTTTTTTATATAAAGTGATCAATATTAAAAATATTAAAATAATATTAAAAATAGAGTGTTAATAAAATTATATGAAAAGATTACTTAACTTTTAAATATCAATTTTATCCTGACATCAATGTTTCTTGGTAAAATTTCCAGTCTTCAGGGGGTTGTGGTTTTAAATGGTATTTGCAATATTTTTTTTTTTTTTTTCAATTCTTTCCATGTTTTTTTCAATCTGCTTTTTTACTCAGTTTTGTACACATGTGTATTCATGACTGTCTATATTTCTGAGATGAGGTAGTATGTACATTATTCGGACTATTGTCCTCATCTTTGTCGCCATATTTATTACAATGTTTCAGCCGTTGTACGCTCAGGCCTTCTTCAGGTGGTTGGAATGTCGAACTGAACCCTTTATTTCACTCACTGGGGTAGACTGTTCTAGTTCCACATGCCATGTTTGATGGATGTCAGTTATCAGTTATCTCCTGTTAATTTCCCTCTGAAAGTTCTCCACTGCCTTAACTGATATCAAGGACACATGGTACAGTGGATAAAGGCGTTGGTTAGATCCAGGTTAGACAGGACCCAAAGAATGTGGGGTCAATACCCGGTTAAGGCAGTGGAGAACCCCCTGTAGAAGGCCGGAGCGTACAATGGCCGAATCGTTGTAATAAATATGGCGACAAAGATGAGGACGATAGTCCAAATAATGTAAATAATGTGTATTCATGAATTTAACAATTTTTTTTTTTTACATGCACACATTCACAAAATTTCACTTTTGTTTACGTCTTTCATTTTTACATCTATAGATCTTTCTTCCAGATGTAAATCTTTTCTTTGAAATTCAATTTTTTTATCGTTTAAATAGAAGTTATGTAAGGTTATTAATTAAATTGTAATATTTGTTAATCTTTATTATTAATTGAATTATATTTTAACTAATATTTTTAATTAATATTTTAATCTATTATAAGAAAATATTATTACTCTATAGATTGATGCTGAAATTAAATATTACAATTTAATCAATAATATGAACACAACTTCTATATAAACCATGAAAAAAATGTTTCAATTTTGAAGAAAAAAAATTTACAGCTGGAAGACAAATCTACAGCTGAAAAAAAAAAAACGACCAACAGCAAAATTTCATGAATGTGTGCATGTAAAATATCATTAAATCCATGAATACACACACATACAAAATGATGTAAAAATGGATTGAAAAAGATGTGAAAATAATTGAAAATACCATTTAAATCCATAACCTCTGAAGACTGGAAATTTTATCAAGAAACATCAATGTCAGGATAAAATTGATATTTAAAAGTTAAGTAATCTTTTCATTCAAATATATATATATATATATATATATATATATATATATATCAGTGGTGACTAGGGTCAGGCTTGTTGGGCTTAGCACAAGTGAGTCAACATTCAAGTATATAACCATTTCAAAGTAAGAGAAATCTTCCATAGTGTGTTATTTTCATTATTGACTACAGCTGGATCCAACATTGCTTTAACTTGGTATATACATCTTAGATTGAAAGTTTTAGGAATCACTAAACTTGCCTATTTTAGCATTATCTATTAATATGTGTTTGATATCAATAGCCACATCAGTTTTCTGTGATATGTTCATTGATGTGAGCATGTAATGCACTAATTTTTACTAAGTGGCAAGTTAACCAACAAGAGAGTGTGGTTATTATGTGATCAATATAAGGATTTAATGTTGGAAATTTAATCTTTCAAATGGCATCTGAAATTCATGAACATAATTGTTTTTAAATAAGGGCTCACATGTTCTTAGTGAGGATTAAGTTTCTTCTCTCTTCTGACCTCCTGCTTTCTTGTCAACTATACTTTTCAAAAATGTAACAATGTGTCCTCCAACAGGAATCGAACCTGTATCCTACATGGAGCTGTCATATAGCCTGACGACCTATTTAGCTTCAATAAATATATAAAAACAATTGTTGGACTTGGTCCATTTCACAATATAGGGTGTCATTTGTTTATGTTAAGATACGCTTTATGAATGTTCGAAAGAAATCATGGGAAATTTGTAGTTTAAAAGCAGCAATTCAACCATGCCAACCAGATGTTTCTTCTGTAGCTAAATGGTACAGCATGTCAGGATATATGACAGTTCTATCTAGGATGCAGGTTCAATTCCTATCAGAGGCCACACATTTTCCATGAAATTTCTGATGTTCTGGCCGGTAAGTGTTGTTAATATTGTTTATTATAAACAGAGCACTTAAATAATTGATTTTGGTTTGGTTTTTATTTTATGGCATATCAACCTCAATGGATTATTTAATGCCGACAAAATTTTTATTGCTGGTAATGTTTTTCTTCAAACACCTATTTCTGGGAATATTTTTCCTCAAAGAAATCTATCGCTGGTCATATTATTTCCAAAGAATGTATAGCTGTTTGTATTGCTGGTACTTTTTTTAAAGTATTGCTGATAATAATTTTTCCTTCAAAAATTTTTGCTGGAAATAATTTTTTTATTACAAAGTATTTCTGGTATAAAAACCTATTTTTAGACAAGTTTGGGTGTTAACCATTTGCCCATAGCTGGGACCCTAACAGGTGCTACCACCCCAGGTCAGGGCGGATCTGGGAACACCAGCAATTAAGAGGTGGTTCCATGCTCCTCAAAACTTCCTGATCAGAGGCCTTGCAGTAGGAAGTAGTTTATTGTCTTACCCAGGACGGCTTTATATATATATATATATATATAAAAAAAAAAAAAAAAAAACATACTTTTTTTTTTTTTTTTTTAAGAATACATACACACTTGCTGCTTTTGAGGTTATTTGTGAAAGTCAATATCTGCTCGTTTTCATATCTGAAATACGAACAAAGCAATTTCTAAAGAACTAGTGGATTTATTTTTAATCCAATATTTTTATTTCTTCAAATGTTATTTTTAGTGGATATCCAGATTTGAAAGAGACTACTTTTTTTTTCCCTAAACGATGTATTACATCTCATCAGGGCATCTCCTCCACATAATCTTAGCCTATGTGTCCCACCACCATGAATTTCTGATTGCTACAAACTCCACCGCAAAAATATGGGGTTGTCTAAAATATGAAGAAGTACTTTATTCTTTCTCATTTTATCATACTTAACCATTGAGCTTTCAGAAACAAGTGTTTTTTTTGTTTTTTTTATTACCTGCACACTGGAAGCATCATAGCATGGTCTTTGGAACCCCGATAAAATCCTTTTTCTTTGAGACCTTGCACAATGGCGCTTCTTGCTTCAAACCTTTTCATACCCTGGAAAAGAGGCAGAGGAAAAAGTCATACAATTGTGCAATAGTTAAAAAAAAAAAAAAAAAAAAAAAAAGAAAAGTGAAAATTGCATCCTTGAAATTATTTAAGAATAGAATTAAATTTATAGTCTTTCTCTCAAGTTTATATTCATTCCTGACCACTGACAATCCCTTTCTTCCTCATTTTCAATGCATTCCTATAGTAAAATCATTAGCAATGAATTTCCATTATACATATAAAAGCTCTAGTCTATCAGTAATGCTTGCATTCACTTCTGACCACAGACAATCCCTTTAAGTTTGCAAGTTCATTTTTTAATTTTTTTTAATTAGGAAGTTTTTTGACAACTTAAAGACATACTAAGTTTTATTTTTGTTTTACTGAAGACAATGATAAAAGTTAAGCATACAGAATAGTGGTAAAATGAGATGAGTGGAAAAAAAGAAACCTTACATATAAGACATTTGTATAGCCAGTGTGAAAATAAAACCATGATTGTTTTGCTTTTGGGAGTGGGGGGTGCAGCACTATTACAATTTTTTGTCATTATATCCATTATTAATTGTTAAAAGGGAAGAAAAACCTAAGTTGGGGAAGTTTTTTAGAATTCTGACATAGTCAAATTCAACACCAACAACTGGTAATAAATATGTCTCAGTACAAGGAAGAACATTTGACATGCTCTAATAAAATAGCTTATATTTTTCTAATCATAATTATTTAATGGAGAACAGAATCATTTCTAAATTTTCAGACATTCTTTTTTATGCCTCATGAAAACAGTAGTTTTAACAGAGACAGTAGAATGCCTCATATCTAGAATCCCACATATCTGAACATGATTTTGATGTGTACATTTGAACTATTTGGGTGATATGTAACTGATTTGAAATTTCCGTTTTTCAGGAAATTTACTTTGGATAATTGCTTATTTCACCTTAATGGCTTGTATTGGTGCAAAAGATGATGGGAATAAGAAGAAAGGATGAAAACAGGACACATCTGCAACAAGATGCATGATTGTGATGAAACCGGGCTTGAAACTGAAAAAGCTATTGAAAAGGTTGTCAGTTTTATGGAAAGAAAGCTAGCATTCAGCTATGACAATTGCAATAACACATTTTCATTTAAAAAAATTTCAAGAACAAATGCAAAACAAAATGTGGAAAAAGTAGAGAATGACATTAGAAGAGAAAGAATCATCATGCAACAGTGATTAAAAAATCCTTATTACTTGTTTTGCATATGTGGCATACTTAATTTAATGAATTTTCATTAATATTACATAATTTATTTCTTTTTACTTAAAATCAATTCCATTATATTTCACTCGCCAATAGCTTATTTTGTTTACTATAAAACATTGAAAATAAATGTTAAACATGATTTCAGTTCTTTTATTTTAATCTAAATATAACCCCACATATCCATAACCAATTCCTCATATCCAGAATGCCTTGTTAGTCCAGTTGTCAGGAATTCTACTGTATATTCAAAAGTGATTAAGAAGATAAGAAAGTTGTAAATTGAAGTGATAATATGGAGTCCAATGCTGATTGGTAGGTGACATTCACCTGAAAGACAATCTAACACAACATGTGGGACAATTTGGCAGGTGATACTTTCATTAAAAGGAAAAAGACTAGCAGCTGGACCAAACAGTCGAAGGGAACATAACACTGACAATTCTTCTTACAATCTGCCTGACTATACTGCCGACAGAAGCACAGACAGAAACTATGCTGACGGAAGTGAGAAAATAATATATTTCAAAACTAGCATTATATTTTTGCCCATTTTTTTTCCTTTTTCTTTTCTCCCCTCATCCAATACACATACAATTCGGTCCCTTTTTGCAATTGAGCATATCAGTTTTGACCACACAAGTATTCAGGCCTTCTGTTATGCATCAAGAAAACAGAATTTAATGGATAGGTTCAAAAGAAATCCTGAGAAGGCACAGCTATCTCAGAAAAGATAAATTGATTTCATACCTCTGATTCTTAAAAAAAAAAAAAAAAAAAAAACTTCAAGAAATAAACCATGAAGAAAAATCTATATCTGGACTCCCAAAAGCTGTTTGATGTTGCAATCAACCTTGTTCTATCAACTCCCACAACAATACTGGTGCCAAGAAGTGAGGAGATATGCTATATGGACAACTATCAATCTGTATTATTTACATTGTTTGGACCGTTGTCCTCATCTTTGTCATATTCACAACGTTTCAGCATTGGTACACTACAGCCTTCTTCAGATGATTGGAATTTCAAACTGAACTCTTTATTTTGTCCACTAGGATAGATTGTTCTAGTTCCACATGCCACATCCTTAAGGACACATGGCTGACTGAATAAAAGTGTTGGTTGGATCCAGTGACTTGACCCAAAGAGTTGTGAATTCAATACCTGGCTACAGTAGTGGTGAACAAAAAACTTGGAGAGTTGAGTTAAACAGAGATAACTCAGACATCCAGAAGAGGCACGGGACTAGAACAATCTACCCCGGTGGACAAAATAAAGAGTTTGGCTCAAAATTCCAGTAATTTGAAGAAGGCCAGAGCGTATAATGGACAAAACTAAAAAATATAACAATAAAGATGAGAACAGTCCAAACAATGTAAATAATGTAAATTATTACAATACCTCATCTCAGAAATATGAACAAACTATCTCCTATAAAAATCTGGCTCCCTGAAGTGAATACCTCAGCATCTCCTGATAGTGGTAATAAAACACGAGATGAAGACTCCACAGATGCAGATCTGTAGTCTCTTAAGACTGGTAGATGCCACTAGAATACTAAAACAGAGAGGGTAAATAGAATTGGGAACCTTACTAAAAATTAGCCCACACTGGTTCTTAGTTGGCTGATCTTACATGTGAACCTTTTGTATTATTTATTGTATAATTTTGTATGGGGCACCCAGTGAGGCTCAAATTCAGTATTCAGTAGTAATTGTCCATAGCCTCCATAAACATACCATGCTGATTGTTGATTGGTTGATTTTCTAACATGTCAACACTTAGATTATTTAATGCCAAATTTTGTATGGAGAACCTTATTAAATATTACCCTATGCCGTAGCACCTGCAGGTCTTCTAGTGTTATTCAAACTTACAATATATTACTCCACCACCACCACCCCAAAAAATGATGAAAAACAAAAGGTACAATTGCTTACCTCAAACTGAGGGGGTACATTTGACATATTTCCATCGCTACCGATAACTGTCTGATTGATTGGCAAGTTATGCCGAAGACCAATTTCATAATCAACATAATCGTGTGATGGCGTGATTTTGACCGCACCTGAAAAAGTGAAGAAAAAAATAAATTATATATCAGTTGGATTGATTTGTTTTTTTTTGTTTGTTTTGTTTTTTTCTTAAGGCTTATAGAAGGTTATTTAGAGTTGAAACATTTTTGGATTGTAAAAATCATTTTTTTTTTTGGGAGATAAGGATTTTCTTATACAAGTCCTATTTAACCCATAGCTGGGAGAAGAGGTAGATTCATACCATTCCCAAAGGTATTTAGATTCAAGTGAATATAATGAACCCAACTGGATTTTGAACTCAGTTCTGTTATTTAATTTTGAGCTGTTACCCAGTACACCACGCATACGTCCAAGCTTACACCATGCACAACCTTACAGCACCTGGTATCCCAAGTGGTCATCTATCTGGGTGCTGACCAGGTTTAACATTGCTTAACTTCAGTGATCAGATGAGAACTGATATTTAAATGTGATATGGCCATAAGGAGGCACTGTGGAGTAATGGATGGCAGCTCGGATTGAGGAATCAGAGAGCCGAGTTTGAATTCCAGTTGAATCCATTACATACACTTATGTGCTGATACCCTTGGGAAAGGCATGAATCCTCTTCTTCGCCCCTGATTTATTTATTAACACAAACAAAACAATTTATTATAATTTATAATAAAAAGGAGACACTGTGGAGTAATGGATAGTCGCTCGGATTGAGGAATCAGAGAGCCGAGTTGGAATTCCAGTCGAATCCATTACATTCACTTACGTGCTAATAGCCTTGGGAAAGGGATGAATCCTCTTCTTCTCCCCTGATTTATTTATTAACACAAACAAAACAATATATTATAATTTAGAATAAAAAGGAGACACTGTGGAGTAATGGATAGCTGCTCGGATTGAGGAATCAGAGAGCCGAGTTCGAATTCCAGTCGAATCTATTACATACACTTACGTGCTAATACCCTTGGGAAAGGGATGAATCCTCTTCTTCCCTGAGCTATGGGTAAAAAGCAAAACAGATTGGGTTCTATAGCCTTGGATGGCAACTGGTCTACTGCAGAAAGTAATGGCAAACTAGTGCAGGAAAAAAAAATCTGCCTTGTCAGTCATGTATTGAAAGATACACAATCACCTAAGTGTGTATCACACATGGCACATAACTGGCCTATGGCCATAAGCCTATATATCTGTTGGAGAAATACAGATGTATTGATTGGTGCATGACAATGTAAATGTCATGTGATGCAGTGAGAGAGAGAGAGAGAGAAGAATGGATGTCAAGTCCAAATCACTTGAACTTCAGTGAGGAATTATTAGACAAGAAAGAAAGAAAATTTGTTCCTTGCTTAAAACAATGCTACACTCAAGTGAGTGGCATAGGAAGAAAAAAATAGGTCTTTTTCTATGACATCCATATGAAAGTCTGATGAGGCTATTTAAGACCAGGATTCAAGTTCTTAGGTTAACATGTTGGTTTTGTAGTAATTTAACATATTGGACATGGTTTGGTTGTTTTTATTTAGTGGCATATCAACATTTCTGTGGGTCATTTAATGCTGAAATCTAAATATGAAAATTGAAACTTTATAATCAATTCAAGAGAATGACATTATTTCATGATTAAATTATAATTACTTAGCTGCATTTTTCTTAACAAATAATCTTATAAAATCAAAGAGGAATGAAAACTTGTTTCTTCTTACAAGAAATGAGATAACAAAGTTAGTCTTAAAAATTGCTAGAAAACATTGTTAATTATTTAAGATGGAATGATCTATTATGACATGTCTCTAATTTGTAATAAGATAAATTGTATTTATTTTCAATTTTTCTAGTTGAATTGTTCACCTATATTGCATATGATCCGTTATTGTACATAATTAGGTTACAATAAAATGTGTATTTTATATTTGGTTTGGTTGTTTTTGTTTAGTGGCATATCAACACCTCTATGGGTTATTTAATGCCAAAATCTAAATGAAAATTGAAACTTTATAATTAATAGAAGAGAATGAGATTATTTCATAATTAGATTATAATTACTTAGCTGCATTTTTCTTAACAAATAATGTTACAAAATCAAATGAAGAGTGAAAATTTTTTTCTTCTTACAAGAAATGGGATTAATTATAACAATCTGATTTTTATTTATCTGTCTATATTTCTGAGATGAGGTATTATGTACACTATTTACATTGTTCAGACTATTGTCCTCGTCTTTGTTGCCATATTTATCACAACGTTTCAGCCGTTGTACACTCCGGCCTTCTTCAGGCGGTTGAAATGTTGAACTGAACCCTTTATTTCGCTCACTGGGGGAGACTGTTCTAGTTTCATGTACCATGTCTAGTGACCCCCAAGCAAAGCAATAAAGCCACTAAGATACAGAATGTTATTAAGTTGTTGGGATGAACAAAAACGAATTAAAATCAAAGGCAAGTGTATTTTAACACAAAATAACTTTTATTCATTTACTGCTTACAACAGCAAGGATTTTTTCAGATTTAAATCATGAATCCAACATGCATGCCAGCTTATCACCATGTTGAATTCAGAAGTGCTGCATTCCAACTAGCAGAGAAGAGATGTAACTCAATTGTGTTTTGAGTTATTGTCCTTTATGGTGGGAAGTAAGTTAATACCCCTAACATAAGTGTTAAAGAATATAAGAAAATATTAAAGAACAACAAAAAAACAGGAAATAAGAAGACAAGATAATGATTGACATTACATTTAAATTTTTCAAAAATCAAACTGGACTGCTGATGTAACAGAATAACCTGTCACTCCCATGAGTAACTACCTATAAGTATCTGTAAGTCAACAGACTACAGAGACTAGCTGGGATCTGTTGAGTACGGCTCAGACTTATGAGAGAACTATCAACCTTCCAATGGTAGCACTCACTACTGGATTGACTTGCAATAACCTTATGCATAACTGTTACCTTTATTCTTATTGTACTGGTTTTTTTACAATAAACCTTTACTTATTTTATCCACCTTGTTTTTCAAATATATATCGTTTTCACCTCAATTTCATGTTCTTAGTTCTTTTTTAGTCCTCGTTTTTCCTAGGGTACTAGTTTGTTCTATTACAAGCCAACATACCCAAGGTTTATCCAAGCAAGTACCACCATATATATATATATATTATATATATATATATATATATAGCCCTTTGTCAAGTATATATTCCTATTAGCACAGAATATAACAACTGCAAAATAAGATGCTGAGAGAGAGTAAGTTGGGGGTGGGGAACTTACCACTTCCCATTTCTTTGTCAACAAACTCGTCAAGAATAATAGGAATTTGCCGATCCGAGAATGGATGTTGGAGTAGTTTTCCATGGAGATGAGTATATCGTTCATCTTGTGGATGCACAGCCACTGCTACGTCACCCAGCATTGTTTCTGGACGGGTTGTGGAGACCACAATTTCTTCACCTAAGTCAAAAAATAAAAAATAAAAAAATAAAAAAAAAAAAATTCCTCTGACAGATCAAAAATATTTTGCATATTTTGCCATCAAACCATTTTTTGTATTCACTCTTTACAGTAGCTTCAAAATAGTTGACACAGCAGTAAAGACCGTTTCCAGGTACATTGCTATTTGCAAGCAGAAAATTAATGTGAAGAATTGCTTTGACATTACAGTAGTGAGTGCAATTCTCAATATTTGCTCCTCACTTATGGCCTTATGCCAGACTCAGCTAAGCCAGCAATACTCCGTTACTCCGAACAAAGTGAAGGTATCAGCTTAACCAAGAAGTAAGGATGACAGAAGGATTTATTTTTGCAGAAAACTTTTTAATCACCGAGGTGAAACATGAAAGAATGGCTACTGCAATGTGACATAGGCAGTCAAGACTCACAGCAAGCTTATGCTTTATTATTGGTCTTGTGCTGTTCGCATGAGTGAACAAAGCATATGACTTGGTATAAAAAAAAATAAAAGGAACAATAATGGAATAAAATAATAGCACACTATACCACCCACACATCGCAGCTTACAGCATCTGGTATTCCCAAGTGGTCACCCATCTAAGTACTGACCAGGCTCAACAGTGTTTAACTTCGGTCTTATGGGAACTCCACTCCCTGATTAATAATCCTGAGCCATTATCCATTACATCACCCACACATCGCAGCTTACAGCATCTGGTATTCCCAAGTGGTCACCCATCTAAGTACTGACCAGGCTCAATGTTGTCTCATACTCCACCCAGGTCTTTTGAACAGGAGAAGAGATTTATCTCTTGTCCCGTGTTTAGGATAGGCAAACCTATCTACTCCTATTGAGAAAAAAAAAAAGCAAAAAAAAAGCAAATGATAAACAATAAATCAAACATTGAAATTTGATTTACTGTTTATCAAAGTTAGTTTTTTTTCCTCAATAAGTTTGCCTATTGTCTGGTTCACATTCCCTCCTGGTCTTTTGAACAGGAATAGAGATTTATCCCTTGCTTCCTGTTTTGTATTGGGTTTCTAAGGTCTTTCTTTTATTTCCAGTATCCCCTCGAGTTTTAGTAGCATTATCACCTTGCACAGGGTGAACGGATTAAAAAAAACAAAAACAATAAAAACACTGATGAGATCTGTTATTTCAACATGATATAGCCATAAGCCTATACATCTGTTGTACTCATACAAAGAGTTATAACAAAAAGCAACAACAACAAGACTGAATAAAACCAGTAAAAAAATTTCAATAAATCTAGTAATATGGGATTAAAAACAACAACAAATACTAGCTTTTTATGGAAGCTGGAATATTATATCTAGGATTTATTAAAAAAATCCATCCAAACATTCAATCACTATAGAAATGCACTGAAAATTCAGAAAGAAAGGGATTGTCAGTGGTCAGGAATGAATGAAAGTATTACTGATAGAATAGGGCTATTATATGTATAATAGAAATGCATTGCTAATGATTTTACTATAGGAATGTATTAAAAAAAGAAGAAAGGCATCGTCAGTGGTCAGGAATGAATGAAAGCATTACTGATAGAATAGGGCTATTATATGTATAATAGAAATGAATTGCTAATGATTTTACTATAGGAATGTATTAAAAAAAAGAAGAAAGGCATTGTCAGTGGTCAGGAATGAATGAAAGCATTACTGATAGAATAGGGCTATTATATGTATAATAGAAATGCATTGCTAATGATTTTACTATAGGAATGTATTAAAAAAAGAAGAAAGGCATTGTCAGTGGTCAGGAATGAATGAAAGCATTACTGATAGAATAGGGCTATTATATGTATAATAGAAATGCATTGCTAATGATTTTACTATAGGAATGTATTAAAAAAGAAGAAAGGCATTGTCAGTGGTCAGGAATGAATGAAAGCATTACTGATAGAATAGGGCTATTATAAGTATAATAGAAATGCATTGATAATGATTTTACTTTAAGAATGCATTAAAAAAAAGAAGGCATATTGTCAGGGGTCAGGAATGAAGGCAAGTATTACTACTGTAATAATTTATTGCTACATTACAAAAAAAAAAGAAAAAGGATAGAAAATTAAATTTTAAAAAGAAAAATCAAAATTAAAAGAAAAAATGCTTCAAATTAAAAGAAAAAATGCTTCAAATTAAAAGAAAAAATACTTCAAATTAAAAAAAAAAAACTTTAAAAAATTATTTCTAGATTAAATCAAATCCAAGTGTTTCCAATGGCAAAGAATTTCAAGTAAGGTACAATTCAAGAAATACTTAAAATCCATCACCTGGGATCCAGTGACTCCATTTAAACCTACTGTAGGAAGTAAAAATTTTACCTGTAGATGGGTTTCCATTTTTTTATAATTTTAAAAAAGTTTTTCTTCCAGGCTTTCATTATAGCATTATCAATGAAGGTTTTATATTTGAATTCTGCTTTTCCTCATCTTGTGTCAAAGAGATTTTTTTAATCTTTTATAGAGCAAAAAATCCATTGTCGGAACATATCAATTTCTATATTGATTATTGTATTAGTATTAGAGAAGTTTTTAAGGTTTTGAAATTGTGATTTTCTAAAATTTTGATTTAATTGAAGATAAAGAAGAGAAGAATTACCAGATTCAACAACTGGGTATGCAAATGAAGTCAGAATACCAAATTCTACCATTTTTTCATAGCCAGGGACTTTGAGGTATTTCTTTCCTTCTAGTGGTATCATGTCAACCTGAGAAAAAAAATGATATATTTTTTTAAAAAAATTGGGGATATATAAAATTTAAGAGGTTAAAAAAAAACAAACAAAAATGGCCAAAAAAAAAAAAAAAAAAAAAAAAAAAAAACCAACAAAAATGGTAAAAAAAAACAAACAAAAAAGGGGGAAAAAATAAAACAAAAAAAAGGGAAACAAAAAGGGGGAAGAACCAAAAAGGGGGGGAAACAAACAAAAAAGGAAAAAAAACTAGATGCCAAAAAAGTAAAAATAAAAGAATCAAAGATAAAAAAAAAAAAAAAAAAAAAAAAAAAAAATCAAACAAATAAAAATAAAACCAACAATAAAAAAAATTTCAAGCAGTATATATTCTATTATTCCATTAGGGAATCTTCACTATAAATGAAGGATTACCTATTTTTCAATTCACGCTTTTATGTTGTTCGTTATTTTTATACTTGCTTTTCCTTTAGCTTTGTTTTAAATATTTGGAAGTATTATTGAAAGTATACAATTTTAAAATGTGTTTTAAAACTATAATAAAATTGAAATTATTCCTTACATTTAAAGTTTACACTAACCCTCTGTTAGTACTGCCAGTCTTTGTCACAGCTTTGAGGCTTTCAAACACCACCATTTAAAATATAGATATATCATTTTGTTTTTAATTTTCTTGTCATATATATATATATATATATATATATATATATATATGTGTGTGTGTGTGTGTATGTGTAATACATTTATAAAGCTCATTAGTTAAGTTATTCAATGTTTTCCTTGGTTCCTCTTGCCTTCAATGTCATTATGGCTCCAGAAATTTCAATTGTCTCAGATTCTAAATAAAAAGAAACCTTTTTATTTCCATCTTCCTTAAAACTTCTGTATTGTTTACATGTTCCGAATATGGCATTCTCAGCATCTTTCCACAGAATCACATGTTGTCTCTCCTTCATCTGTGAAAAATTGATCAACATTCACTACCATATAGGAAAATTGATATTACGTTGTGATTCCACATTAGCTTTGTTTCTAATGAAATTTTCTCAACTTAATACTTTGCTTAGCTTTCTGAAGGCATCTTTCCTTTTTCTTTGTGTGCATTCAGATATCAACTACAAAGTACCAGTTTTGGATGGCTCATGTCTGGGAAAAAAAAGCGGAATTGAACACCTTGGTTAGTGCACACATCTGAATGATGGTGTGTATAGCACTGAACATTCTACTTCACCATTTATTCTTGAGGGATAGGAGAGAGAGAGTGAGTGGAGAGAGAGAGAGAGATAGAGTGAGAGGAGAGAGAGAGATAGAGTGAGAGGAGAGAGAGAGAGAGAGATAGAGTGAGAGGAGAGAGAGAGAGAGAGATAGAGTGAGAGGAGAGAGAGAGAGAGATAGAGTGAGAGGAGAGAGAGAGGAGAGATAGAGTGAGAGGAGAGAGAGAGGAGAGATAGAGTGAGAGGAGAGATAGAGGAGAGATAGAGTGAGAGGAGAGATAGAGGAGAGATAGAGTGAGAGGAGAGATAGAGGAGAGATAGAGTGAGAGGAGAGATAGAGGAGAGATAGAGTGAGAGGAGAGATAGAGGAGAGATAGAGTGAGAGGAGAGATAGAGGAGAGATAGAGTGAGAGGAGAGATAGAGGAGAGATAGAGTGAGAGGAGAGATAGAGTGAGAGGAGAGATAGAGTGAGAGGAGAGATAGAGTGAGAGGAGAGATAGAGTGAGAGGAGAGATAGAGTGAGAGGAGAGAGAGATAGAGAGTGAGAGGAGAGAGAGATAGAGAGTGAGAGGAGAGAGAGATAGAGAGTGAGAGGAGAGAGAGATAGAGAGTGAGAGGAGAGAGAGATAGAGAGTGAGAGGAGATAGAGAGTGAGAGGAGAGAGAGATAGAGAGTGAGAGGAGAGATAGAGAGTGAGAGGAGAGATAGAGAGTGAGAGATAGAGAGTGAGAGTGAGAGATAGAGAGTGAGAGTGAGAGATAGAGAGTGAGAGTGAGAGATAGAGAGTGAGAGTGAGAGATAGAGAGTGAGAGTGAGAGATAGAGAGTGAGAGTGAGAGATAGAGAGTGAGAGTTAGAGAGTGAGAGTGAGAGATAGAGTGAGAGTGAGAGGAGAGAGGAAAGGTAGGAACAATGAGCAATGTTCATTACTATAAATGCATAACACTCACCTCAATATCAGATATAGCTGACTGGAGATGACATGACCAGTTTACCAAGCGATTACTTCTGTAGATCAAACCTTCTTCATGGAAACGGACAAAAGCTTCCACAACAGCTTTAGATAATTTCTGAGGAAAAACATTTAATATATATATATATATACACACACACTAGTCACAAACATTGTTTTAAAAAAAAAAAAGAAAATAAAACGTTCATAACACTTCAAAACAGTAATATATATATATATATAGTACTCTCCTGTCATTTTTCAATGCATGAGGGAGACCAGAACAGCCAACTTAAACATGATTTTATTATAGTGAAAAAGGTTTGTAGAGAACTGATACACATTGTACCACAGTGAAACAGTCTGTCTGTGGATGACAGATAATATATATATATATATATATATATATATATATATATATATATATAAATAATAATAATAATACTTGGTTGGAAAAAACTTGGATGGTTCAACTTATGAGTATATCAAAACAAAATTGGTACCTGAGGAAAAAAATTAGAAAAAAAAAAAAATAAATAAATAAAAAACGAATTAGAAGTATCTGAACAGGGCGAAACAAATTGTCCAGTGCCTTAAGTTTTTAGTCCAAAGAAAAAGGCCTAAGTGAGTAATAAAGCTAAAATGTAGAAGGCTCAATATGCTAAGCAGATATGGGATGAATAAAATAAATCCTAAAGAGCCAGGAACAACCTACTTAGGTTTCACCTAATCGAATCTTCAGGGTAATCTGGCCATATTACCCTGAAGATCCGTTTAGGTGAAACCTAGGTAGGTTGATCCTGGCGCTTTAGGATTTTATATATATATATATATATATATATATATATATATATATATATATATGTATGTATGTCTGTCATCTACAAACAGACTGTTTTGCTGTTTCACAGCTTATCAGTGTGGCTAGACATCTGACTGCTTCAAGCTGGGATTGAGACCTGACCGATTTGGTGTCGGGTCAGAGATTTTACCCCAAGCCATTGGCACACGGTTGAAAGAAAGGAGAATTTTTACATACTTATTCTGTGAATAATCATGTCAGTGACTGACAGTGCTCAATTTGGGAAGAGCTTGTTATATATATATATATATATATAAAAAAACACACACTGGTAGCCTGACCAAGTTTCATGCACAAAGCAATCTTTATGTGCCAAATTAAGTTAGTCTGAACTCAGATTGTGTTGTGCATGAACGCTTATAGGAATATATATATATATATATATATATATATATATATTTATTTATTTATTTATTAGGTAGTGTGTGTAAATACTTACAATAAATCTGTAAAAGGACAATATGAATAAATACAAAAAAGAAAACTGTTTTTTGTTTTTTTTCACCCCAAGCAAGGCAAGAGTGCCACTAGCCCACAAAGTGGGGTTACAGAGGATTGAGAAGAAGAGTAAAGAGGGCATGTTTGAGGAAAGGATGCAGAGAAGGACGGGGGAACAAGCTCAGGGTATCAGATGTCGATTGACATTACACTTGAATATTTGAAGATTATGGTCATTGGGAAGCAAGTAAGAAGAAGGGAGTTCCACAGACAAGAAGTGGGAGAGAAGAAGCTGTTTCAATAGAAGAGACGGTTACATTTAACTGTTTTGACAGTGAAAGGGTGGGACTGAGATGCCAGCCTGGTAGCTCGCTTAAATTCATGCAGTCCGGGAACCAGCGAAAGTAGCTCGTCGGAACAATTATCGTGAAAATACTTGTTAATGTCTAATCAATGAAAGCGAGTAAATGTTGTCAGAAAAGTCAAAAAACCTTAGTGATTAATAAAAAAAATAAAATAAAAAAAAACTTAACCATAGATCAAACAGATCCAAGTGACTATAAGAAAGTCAATCTAAGAATATAAATTAACAAGAGAAACATACCTCATCCATTGTGAAATATTCACGAGACCAATCAAGAGAAGCCCCAAGTCGTCTCATCTGTTCAGAAATCCTGCTGCCTTTTCTTTTAACATAAAACAAGAGAAAAGTTATATTTTAAATGATTTTCTATGTAGAAAAGCGAATAAAAAAAAACAAAAAAACACTTGAATATTTTTTTAACTATTTTTCTTTTTCAAAAAGTTTTAGTATTTTTTGTATAACAAAAAATTTTAATTTTTTTTTTCATCTGCTAAACAAGGATAGAATGTCTATATTTCTGAGATGAGGTATTATGAGTTAGATCCAATGACAGGACACAAAGAGTTTGAGTTCAATACCTGGTTAAGGCAGTGGAGAACTTTCAGAGGGAAATTAACAGGAGATAACTGACATCCATTAGACATGGCACGTGGAACTAGAACAGTCTACCTCAGTGAGTGAAATAAAGGGTTCAGTTCGACATTCCAACCTCCTGAAGAAGGCTGACATTCCAACCCCGGAGCGTACAATGGCGACAAAGATGAGGACAATAGTCCAAATAATGTAAATAGTGAAGGATACATTGTCTTTCAGCAAAAATTCACCAGTTTCCTTGCTGTGAAAAGTTTTTCTCTTCCAGTGTGTTCATTCTTCAAGTTAACTAATTGCTCCCTAAACAATTATGCAATAAATTTCTTGAGGCCCCAGTAATTCCAAATAAAGAACTTTGTTTTCTGTTTAGTTAATTCTTCCAACAAAATTGTACAGATCTTCTACAGTGAACCATATTCATGTACTTTTTTTATATGATAAACCCAAAAATTCTTAATGAATTTCAATGAAAATTTGGAAAGGCAGGCCATGAATTTTTTTTTTTTTTTTTTTACAATAATGTACAAGGATGAGGCAAATAGCAATAAGGAGCTCCACCACCAAAAAAAAAAAAGAGAAAGTGATTGAAGAAGAGATGTCAGGTCAGGGTTGATAGCTCTTTTATTTATTTATTTTCTTTGTACTCATCCATGAAATTTCAAACTTAACAATTTATTCAATCCATGGGTAGATAGTTCTTATTTTGCTTACCATGTTTAGGGGATATTTCATATCAGTACTCACCAGTTGTATTCCCCTTTCCATCAATTATCCCATTTTTTTCCCCTAAACCAAAACATGTTGTCAGTACTACCAGGCCTAGATTAAAGCATTTGAACCCCTGACATTTGTGATTTCAAGCTCAGAGTCTGATTGTGCTGCAAAGTCACATCCTTTGGTTCAGGGTAAAAAACAGACATGCAAAATAAAAGTAAATTAATCTAGTGAATATTGACAGATACAAAATATCCTGTGCATGTAAAGTGGAACAAGAACTGTCTAATCCATTGATTGAATAAAATGTTTGGTTCACAATTACAAGAAATTTACTGAGCATATTGAACACCTGAAGAAGACTGAAGGTTACAATGGCTAAAACATTATGAATCTAAAAGCCAAGATGAGCATGCTGCTCCAAACAACAAGCATGCATTATAATCGTTTCTTTTCAAACTATTCATCCTAAGTTTTTCAAGAATGATTATTACAAGACATGATTATCTTCCATTTTCTTTTTAATAGCCATTTTTCATTGCCAGTTGTTAAACATGACTTCTGTTTTGAACAAAAAGAGGAAGACAAGTGTTGAAATGCTAAGGTTTTTATCATAAAATGTAGAAGCCCTTGTCACAACTTCTGAATTTCTTCAATAAGCCTGTATCTCTATAAAAAAAAACTGTACAGAAGGAAATGGTTTAGTTTATTTTGTTTTACTACACATCAACCTTAATAGGTTATTTAATGCCATAAGATTTTTAAGATAGATTTGTATGAATAGAATATGTATCCTTTGTAAGAAATCAGATTGTAGATCATTTCTCTTTGATGTATTTTTGTAAAGAAAGCTTTTGTCAAGAGACAAATGTACTGCTGGTATTTTTTTTCTTTTCTTTTTCAAAATGGATTTCTGGTAATTTTTTTTTTTTCCAAAATGTATTGCTGGTAAATTTTTTTTTTTTTTTTTTTTCAAAATGTATTGTTGGAAATATTTTTTTTGCTTTCCAAAAATGTATTGCTAGTATTTTTACTATAAAAATCTATTTTTATATTTTCATAGTGTTTGGACTCCAGTTTGTGGGTTAAGTATTTGCACATAGCTGGGACCCTAACAGGTGCTACCACCTCAGGTCAGGGTGAACCTGGAAACAACACCAATTAAGAGGTGGTTCCACGCTCTTGAAAATCTCCTTATCAGAGGCCTTGCTGTTGGATGTAGTTTATCATCATACCCAGGATTGGAAGGACATGGAAACATGTCTTGAAGGCCAAGATGCTTTTGTGTCACATGCTGTTTTTGCAGTGAGAAAAATGTCTGTCAGCTGAATGAGATCAGTAAGCTTCTGTTAACTCATCATGGTTCAAGTGTAACTGAGAATGAATTGCATAGAAAAATATACTAATGCATTTCTATAACAAACAATAAAGGGTCCAACAAACTGCTCTAAATGCAACTGGATGTGTGAACATTGAAATTTGAACTTTGTGAACTTTTGTTTTACAGCCTAGAAAGTAAACTGCAAATATGCTTTTCTGATTTCCTTAAGACTAAAGAAAAAGATGCAATTATCAAGTTTTCCATCAATTGATTGATACCTTAATGTGAAAAGTCATCTGTTTAGGACATACTCTCAACCACTTGCTAGAAAAAATGGTATTGACAGATTTCAAGAAAAAGAGATGACTTACTCATTCTTCCACTTCCAGACTTCTTCCAGAAACTTCTCTCGTCCAAAATCCAATTTTGTTTTCTTCTTCTTCCACAGGTGCTTTTCCACGACCATCTGGGTGGCAATGCCTGCATGGTCAGTGCCAGGAACCCATAGGACTTGATGACCCCTCATACGATGCCTTGAAAAAAAATAAAAATAAAAATAATTATAAATTGCATCCCTTTGAGCTTATTCAAGTTGAGCTGAATTTATTAGGTGAGGGTATAAAAGGACAGTATTTATAGATTTACAGATGAAAATTGACAAGATTATTTTTCTGATGTTGCTATAGAAAATAAATAACTACTGTAACTTCATCACTGACCATTGATAATACCTCACCTCCCAATTTCCAATACATTTCTGTAGTAAAATGTACCAATAATAAAATGAAACTTATTCTACATGTTAAGGAATCCCTTATTAGAAAACAAGTGATAGAGATAGAGATAGATAGAGAGAGATAGAGTTAGATAGAGAGAGATAGAGTTAGAGAGAGAGAGATAGAGTTAGAGAGAGAGAGATAGAGTTAGAGAGAGAGAGATAGAGTTAGAGAGAGAGAGATAGAGTTAGAGAGAGATAGAGATGGCATGTGACAACTACAATGTCATTTTCTGGATGCATAAATTTCCAGCTTATCCAGAAAAGCTTTTTCTCTCTCTTGAAATTATATATTATAATTGGTCTGTTACATGTCTTCTCTTGGTCTTAGACTTCAGCTGTAATTTCACATTTATGCATAATGTCCAATAAGATGTACATAGTCTTAATTATCTTCAGGCACCAAGCCTAAGACATTAGTAGACTATAATATTTTTTGCAACATGATGAAGAGTTACAATTCTTTGTTGTAGTAAAGAACTATTACAACTACTAATAAATTAGGCTTTGTGCCCAGAGATGAGGAGAATCAGGTTTGTCTATGTTGTGTCGTGTATCTTGCTAAGTAAGCGTTCGACCTCTGTTCTAGTTGGTGTCCCTTTATCATATGAGCTACCTGCTCATATGCAAATTATACTAATTTGCATATCACTACATCTCCCTATAACGGAGGGGCCTTATGCCACGAGTACTTCTTGTACTTCTTCTTGTGCCCTCCTGAACATCTTCCTTTATCTCTCCCCTTTCCCTTGGAGATCTAGATCTATCACGTCTTTCCCTATAATCGAACTGTTCCTCTTGCATACTCTGGTCTTTCTCTTCTAACTTGTCCCATTCTACTTCTTCCTCTTCTAACTCATCCCTCTCTACTTCTTCCTCTACAGTTTCATTCTGCATTAACTCTTCTGTTACGTCAATAATGGGCATCTCTGAAGGCATTTCCTCATCCGATTCTCCTCCTTGGGATCTTATTTGGTCAGCATGAGCTAGAACACTGTTCCCATTTTCTTTATTTAATATTGCAGTATTATGTCCTTTCTGCATAATAAATTCGGCTGACTCGGGTTGCATATTCCTATTTCTTTTGTACCACATCTTTTGATTTGTGGCATATGACATAGTCAAAGGGGACCTTAATTGTCTGCCCATTAAGGCAGATGGACTTTCTGGCCTGCCTGCACGTGGAATTGTTCTGTAACTTAATAATAGTCTTGGTAGGAAAGCATCGATTTCCTCCTTCTGTTGCATGCTTTTATGCCCTTCTTTACTGTCTGGACCATCCTTTCCACTGTCCCATTACTTTGAGGGTGGTAGGGAGGGGTCTTGTAAGGTCTGCATCCTATTCTTCTTAGCCATTCATGCAAATCAGCATCCACAAATTCTGGTGCGTTATCAATGTTCTCGGTGTCCCATTCCTCGAAAATATTACTCTTAATATTTGTTTTACGGTGGTACTTTTTTTATCAGGTACTCTCACCACTACAGGCCAACCTGAATATGCGTCTACTAATATTAATAATAGTCCTATCCCATTGACATAGGCATGGTCCATGTGTACTCTGCTCCATGGTTCTACTTCTCGGGGCCATACATGTATTTTCTTTTGCTTAAAATTCCAGAGTTCTGTGCATTTTTTGCATCTTTTTACGTAGTCGTCTACGTCTCTTGAGTACCCAGGACACCAGGCTTCCAATTTTAATCTTCTCTGCGTAGCTGCCACTCCACAATGTACGTCATCATGTACACTTTTTATAACCTGTCTCCACTGTGTTTCTGGGGGAACTACCAAGTCTCCATTACATATTATCCTGTTTTCTATAGTCATTTTACGTCTGATTTCTTTGAATGGTCTTTCAGCCATTGAACAATTTCCCCAGCGATTCTGTTTTATCCTCGACATTATTCTATTTAACACTGGGTCATTTGTAGTTTCAGTAGCCATTTTATCTACAGATATTACATCGGTTTCTACAAGGTGCAAGAATGTGTCTTCAAATTCCTCGTTGTTTTTGTCCTTCTCCTCTCTATAAAACCTCAATCTAGATAAGGCATCAACGTGCGGTATCGTATTCCCTTTAATATATTCAATGTCAAAGTCGAACGCCATCAGTCTAATCGGCCAACGTAATATTCTGGACGTTGTAACTTCCGGTAGCTCTTTTCTTGGGTTGAAAATAAATTCCAGTGGTCTGTGATCACTTTTCAACAAGAATTTTTTTCCCATCAAGAACTGTCTTACTCTATCCGTTGTCTGCACTATGGCTAGTGCCTCCCTTTCTATATTCGAATAATTGTTCAGTCGTTGTTAATCTCCTCGATAAGTACATTATGGGATGTCCATCTTGTGACAAAATACCAGATATGGACTGCTCACTAGCGTCAGTAGTTAGAGTTATGTCCTTCTTAGGGTCAAAAATTTGTACTATTGGCTTTTTTGCCAGAATCTGTTTTAAGTTTTCAAAGGCTTTCTGTTGGTGTTCTAACCAAATGAATTCCACATTTTTTTTTCTTAACTTAGCAAATGGTTCTGTCAACTCATTATATTTTGGTACATATTTTCTATAAAAATTTATCAAACCTAAGAAGGACTCCAACTCTTTTATTTTTCGGTGTAGCAACTTTTAGAATTTTCTCTATTAGTACTTTATCTGGAGAGATCCCTTCCTTTGATATTGAGTAACCCAAAAATGATATTTCATTACTGTTGGTTACACACTTTTTTGTATTTATTGTCATACCAGCGTCTCTTAGCCGGTTCAGTATATTTTCAGTTTTTTTCTTTAAATCATCTTCATTTAAATCTCCAACACATATATCGTCTTGATAACAGATGGTATTTTCAACATTTCCTATTACTTTTTCAATAGCTTTTTGAAAAATTGCACTTGTCGTTTTTATGCCATACGGCATTCTTTTCCACCTTAACAGGCCTATAGGTGTGTTTATGGTCGTCACTTCTTTAAAATTTTCATTTAGCGGTATTTGGTGGTAAGCTGATTTAAGGTCTATCTTCAAAAATACTTTCATTCCAGCAAGTTTATGTAAAGCTACTTCCACATTCGGAATAGGGTACGAGTCAGCACAAACTTTGTGGTTCACCCCTATTTTATAATCTCCACAAATTCTCAGGTCACAATCTTTTTTTTTTCAATACCACAATGGGTGATGCCCATTTACTTCCTCCTGGAGGGGCAGGTTCTAGTAAGTCTTCCTTTATTAGCTTTCGCAATTTAGCTATTACCAACGGTAATAAATGCACTGGTATTTTTCTCCCTTCGTAGTAGGAGGGGGAAACATTTTCTTTTAATTTCAGGCTAGCTTCATAATTTTTTAATTTTCCTGTTTTTTCCATTTCTATCTCATTAATCAACTTCGTTGAATTTATTTTTAACACGTCATTCCCCAGTAGTCCATGCGTTTTTCGGCAATTTGTAACTATAATGGGTACTATTTCATATTTTTCTTTTAGTTCTATTGAACCTTCAAAGTAACCCATAATTGCTATAATCGAGCCATCAAACTGACGTAATTGTACGTTGGTTTTTTTTAAAAACTGTTTTCCCATTTTTTCCCCACAAATTTCTGGGTACTATCGTGACCTCACTACCTGTGTCGATTTGCATTTCAACAATACAGTCATTGATTTTCACTTTTATTTTTGTATCTCCGTTCTTAGATCCAGTATTTTGTATATTATCTTTTTTTACATTAAAAATCTGTATTTTCATCCTCTACTCTTTCCACATTTTTCGTTTTACATACTTCTTTGAACATGTTTTTCCAAAGGCTGGGCATTTTTCTTTTTTCATTTCATGAATTTTTCCACAGTACGCACAATTTTTTCTTTTTGTTTGTACCGTATATGTTTCAGCCATTATTTCTTTGTAGGATTTATTTTTATTTTGGTTGTAGGTATGTATTAATTCCTGCTGTTGTATAAATTCTATACACATATTCAAAGGCATGTTTGTAAGTTGTAACTGTTCCATTAACTTATATCTATGTGCTGAATTATGCATACCTTCAATTAATCTTAGTTGGATTAATTCTTCCGTTGTCTGCTCTCCTGTTCCTAGTTTTTCGAATTCACAGTATTTACTCGCACTTCTTAACCGGTGTAAATATTTTACTATCGGTTCATCCACTTCCTGCTTCATTGCCATAAACTTGGTCCTTTCTGCAATCACCAGTCTTTTCTTTGGCCTCATGTTTCCCTTAATAACCTGACTTATTTCTTCGAAAGTCATTTCTTCTAGTTCTCGAGGGTAAACCATTGTAGCAACCTTCATAATTGCTTCACAACCAGCGGTAGCCATAAACAAATCGGTGATTTCATTTTCCTCTCCTCTGTTGTCTTTCAACTTTTTACATCTTGCATTAGCAGCAAAGCAACGAATCCACGTATCTACGTATTCTGGGTCTTCAAGGACCAGAGAGTATCCTATCGGCGACGCCATTGTTGTGTCGTGTATCTTGCTAAGTAAGTGTTCAACATCTGTTCTAGTTGGTGTTCCTTTATCATATGAGCTATCTGCTCATATGCAAATTATACTAATTGTACATTATTTATAAATGGATTAAAAATAGTGCCAAGCCTTCTCTTGAAACATTTCAGGGATGTACAAAAAAGACCATTCCAATGGACTTGGAATAATTGAAAGAAAATAAAGGCAACTTTTAGATTGGTCAATGCACCCACTAACTTAAGCTAAAATGTACATATCATACAAGAGTAATTATTTTTAATCATTAACTCCAAGCAAGCCACTAAGACACAAGGGGGTCACAGAGTGTAAACAAATGAGAAAAAGCAAAACATTAAAGAGAGAATAATAAAAAGAACAAGAATTAAGATAACCATTGACATTGATCTTCAAAAATTTAAATGCAAAGTTGACTGGAAAGCAAGAGCATGGAAGAAAGTGAGAAGTGTAAAAAAAGAAACCATTAGCATAGAATTCATAGCTATATCACACAATTTCAACTGTAAAATGACAAGACCTAGCTGCCAATCTAATACTGTGCTTAATTTCATAAAGTCATGGTACCAAAGATGAAAGCTCATTAGATCAATCACCATAAAAATATTTATAGAAAAGGTACAGTGAATCTATGTTATGGAGAAGGGAAAGTGACTGAAGCAGAGATGCCAGGTCAGGATTTTTAATATTACAGATTCTTTGGATTTTATCAAGAATCTCTAAATTACATAGCAGAAGCACTAGACCAGATATAGCAGCAATATTCAATGCATGGATAAATTGTAGACTTATAAATATATAAGATAGATTCTGGCAAGAAAAATTATTGAGCATGACAGTCAACTAAATTTTCTAGCAGCAGACATAGTAACCATTTCAATATAATCTTTCCACCTCATGTCAGAACCTAAGCAATTAATCACCCCCCTGGAGGTTAGCAGCAGCCATGCTGATGGAAGGCAAAAAAGATTCAGATTCTCTGAAAAAAATTGAAAAAGAGCAGTTTCATGAAAAGTTTCATTTTGGGGATGTTAAAATTAACTAGCCATTCCTTGCCCCAGTTAACAACAGACTGTAGGTCATTTTTTAGATCAGTTGCCAATTTGACCTTATCGAAATAATCAGACTTCCTATTAAAACTGGAGTAAATAGTTATCAGCATAGAAACCGAGGGTCATTGATGAAAATTAGCAACAATATTGGTCCAAGGGTAAGGTCATGAGGGACACCCACATTAATGCAAAAAGATCTAGTTTCATTTTGCAATTCAATAAGAATGACTGAATCAGTTCAAAAATTTACCCAGAAATACATTTTAACTTGTGAAGACCAGCATGACATTCAGCTAAAAACAAAAACCTGGGTAGACAGATTCCAACAGTATCACGGTGAATAAACTTGTCATCTGCAGATGAAAATGTATTAGAAAATGCCAAGCAGGAGATAACTTGTGGTCTGCATCATAATAAAAAACTTCCAACCATGAGTTATTATCTGGTTGCAGGTGAATGCGTTAAAGCCCCATAATTTTCTTAAATTTCTTTCATAAAATTATAACTATATTCAGCAAATTTCTTGAGATGAGAAATTTTTGTAAAGAAGACCAGTATGTCAAACCTTGTCAAATGCCTTCGAGATATCCAGAACTACAACCAGAGTTTCACCATTTTTATCTAAAGCTTGATAGGCACTTTCAGCTTATAAACTGTTAAGATAGCAGTTGATCAAGGGAAGCCAAAGTGACATTGTTTGTCTGAAAGAAGACCTTGAAAGTTCAGAGGCTTAACCAATTCAGAGTTGATAAGAACCTCTTTGCCAAAAAAAAAAAAAAAAAAAAAAAAAAAGGTAGAAAGCTAACAGTCCAATAGATAGATCAGACAGTTCACTGGAGTTCTTAACCTTTACCCCACTGCAGGCGACAATAGTTGCCGTAAAATTCTCTCTTCACTGCTCTAGGTGAATTCTGTCGCCTTGAGACAGTTGCTATAAAAAAAAAAAAAAAAAAAAAAAAAAAAAAAAAAAATAAAAAAAACACACACACTTATCAACTGTTATTAGGTTGGTGCAAAAAATAATTTCATTTTCTCACATAGTAACATATGTTGGAAAACGAAATTATTTTTGCACCAACCTAATATTTCCAGTATTTTAAGCTGAAAATTGCTTTGGAACAAGGATAAACTTCCATTTTCCAATGCCATTTTGAATTCTTCTAGATTACACAAGGTGTAACATCAATTAAACCCACGTTAATTTTTTCGTGATTTTTGTAAACAAAAATGGCTGTGTCAATATCCAATGAAGCCTTTATTCAGCTGTTTTTCTTTGATTACAACTCTGATGATGATTTTGAAGGCTTTATTCAAGTGGATATTGATGATGAAGTTGTCAGAGATGATAAGCACACTAGTGTCGTGGAGGAAAGTAACTATGACCACTAGCGACAAATATCATCCATGCCGGACTAATTTTATAGAAGCTACTGGTGATCATCAATATACCTGATAAACTTTTTGAAAGTGAATTATTTTTGTTTATTTTATAAATAAAGAAATAATAACTCATCAAATAATAACTTTGTCAACAAGACAAATATTAGTCAGGTGAAAGAAAAAGCAAACAAATGCTAGTGTCTTCTTGTATCCAAACATAAGGAAACATCACTTTTTTGACGAAATGAAAGCCTTTTTACCGATTTTGCTTCTTATTGCACCCCCCCAAATCTCCACAAAGAGTTATAAAAGTTAAAGTACATTGAATTACTTATGTATTTTTTAATGTATTCGTTTTATTTTGTGTTTCAATTTTTTCAATGTCAAAACATGCATGCATTACATCAAAATATTACTCATTCCTTCTTTTATTAGTGTATAAAAATTAAAATCTATATGCGCAATACAAAGAAAGTTATAACAATTTTAAAACAATAGGTGTTCATGCTTTTGTAGCCCCCCCCCCCCAAAATATGCAGTGAGGGGGGAACAATTCTAAGATATTAGTGTGGTAAAGGTTAATTGGAAGAAATTCAATTTCCTTGATGCCTCACAAATATTAAAAATAATACAAAAAATCAAATATTAAGTCTGTATCTCTAACAGTTTTGAAATTAAAATTATTCTCTTAATTGGAAAAAAAACTTCAATTCTCTAAAAATCCGTAAAAACCATTTAGACCAATTCATCATCCAGAAAGATTGCCAGGTTTTTTTATTTCACAATTCAATTTTTTTTATTTTCAACATCAAAATATACATGCAAAACATAATGCATCACATCAAAATATTACTCATTCATTCTTTTATTCATGTACAAAAATTATAATCTATATGTGCAATACAAAGAAAGTTATAATTTTAAAACAGTTCATGTTTTTGCAGCCTCAAAAAAAAAAAAAAAAAAAAAAAAAAAAAAAAAAAATGTAGCGTCAAGGGAGACAACTCTAGAAAAAAAACATGATAACAGTTAAAGAAATAGTTACAATAACTCACCTCAGAAATACAGACAAATGTTATAAGAAGGGACAACTGAAATTTCTGAGGTACATAATGAGGAAGATGGGCTTGGGAAATCTGGTACTCACAGGACAGATTGCAGGTAAAAGGGGAAACAACGCATAACATACATGAGCTTTAGTATTGGGTTGGTGCATAATTATCAGGCGTTTTTGTAGGCAAGTTATGTGATAATAAAAATTGCTCTTTTGTTTACTTTTTTATTTTTTTTTTAATAAAAATATTTTATTTTCAGGTTATAAAAATGCATGCCGATAATCATAGGCTCTTGAATAATCATTTCAAAATGTTATTGGTGAATTGTTATGTTTCTTTTTTTCATAATAAATATCATTTAAAAACGCTTGATAATTATGCACCAACCCAATAAATAGATGGTGGCAAATAATTTAAGAGAAATAGCAAAAAGACAATTTATTAAGAGCTACAAAAGACAGGAAATTGTGGGGAGCCATAAACGCCTATGCAATGAGGGAACACTAAACAAAGCAGGAGAACAGATTGCAATAAAGTTAAAAAGTGTAGAATCAAGAGTTGATTTCTTTGTCATTGGAAGAGCATCCAGCCTTGCAAAACCTTGCCTCAAATCAACAAATACTTTATCAGGCAGACCCACCTTGCATTATGCAAGTTTAATCCTTGTCCTGCTTTAACTGAAAATGAAATAACATGGCTATCTATGTACATATCTATACAACTTTAAAAACATTTAAATCATAACTGAAACTTACCCTATCTTAATGAAATAAAACTAAACTGAATTAAGTTAAATAAAAATGGTGCAAAGCCATTTGAAAACTAACCATCGGACAATAGCGTCCTGGATGGAACAGGTAAGTGCATGACCAAGGTGAAGAGATCCAGTCACATTTGGAGGGGGCAAACATACAATCATTTTTTTCTTTTTTGGAAGATCCTAAAAAGATAGAAAAAAAAAAAAACAAAAAAAAACAGATGAAAACAAAATTATACAATTTATTTTGACAATGAAATTTTTTTTTTCATTTATTTTTAAAATTTAGATGAAAAAAATCCCATGAACCAAATATTAATAAATATCTATAGAATTTAATATCAAAATTATCATCTAAAATTACAATTTATCTCATGTACTTTTGGCAAATCCTCGTTTATAGTATACCATTATATAACTAGCATACCGGATTTTCTTGAGTATAATACCTCATATTTCTGAAGCTAAAAATGGAGAATAAATAATGTCCTTGAGTATAATACGACCCCGTGTTTTTTTTGATTTGAAAACAGGGAATAAATTATGTCCTTGAGTATAATACGACCCTGTGTTTTTTTTAATTTGAAAACAGGGAATAAATTATGTCCTTGAGTATAAGAAAACTGTAAACTCTTTTTGATAAGTTGTACCATATTATCTATTAAAATCTCAGTGTTGTATATATATATATTTCACTAAAATATTTGTTGATTCATTCATTTTCCATGGCTTATCAACCATTTGCAGGTTATTTAAAGCCAGAAAACATTTTTAGATTGTAACAATTTTTTTATGGAGACAGTAACGGTTTAATGACACAAGTCTTACTAATTAACCAATAGCTGGGGGAGAAGAGGTGGATTCTATCTAATCAGATTTTGATAAACAAGAAATTATAATGTGGACATAAAGTCGGGGATCAATTCTATATTAGAATCAATATATAAACTTATCCCTCACTTTGTGGATATAGAAGTTTCTATATATTTATATTCCAGAGAATGAAAAGAAATCTAAAAGAAATGCCTGCATAGATAATAAGTATTTCATTGACTGATCGATTCATTTTCTATGGCTTATCAACCCTTTGCAGGTAATTTTAAGCCAGAAAATAATTTTAGATTGCAAAAAAAATTTTTTTTTTTTGTAGATAAAATAGTTTAGTAATACAAGTCTTACTAATTAACCCATAAATGAGAGGAGAAGAGGTGAATTCATGACTAATGTGAATTTGATAAACAAACAATTGTGTGGATATAAAATGAGGGATCAATTCTACACTATAATCAATATAAAAATTGATCTCTCACTTTATGGTCACAGTAGTTTCTATACATTTATGTACCAGAGGATGTAAATAAAACTAAAAGACATGTCTTTCTAATCAATCAGTATTTTATTAATTGACTAACTCATTCCTTTTCTATAGCTTATCAACCCTCTGCAAGTTATTTAAAGCCAGAAAATATTTTTTGTAAGAATTTTTTCTTGGGAATTAATAATGGTTTAGTTATATGTCTTACTAAATAACCTATAGTTGTGGGGAGAAAAAGCAGATTCATACCTTTCCCAATTTTAGTTAATTCCCTTCGGTAACTAAACTCATCAAGTTTTTTTGTTCTAAGGTAGGGATCCATCTCATCTCCTTCCAGTTATGGGTTAAATAGTAGATTAGACAAGAGTCACTAGTCTTAGGTGGCAACTAGTCCAAGAGAAGGAAAACCATAGAGAAAGCAATGGAAATGCATGCAACTATCTTTCTCAAGAATGCCTTCACAGAAAATAAAGAAAAGGAATTTGTGGGTAGCCATGATTGCTTACATTCTGAAGGGATGCAGCATTTATTTTAAATCATGTCAGTTTTATTGTGCATTACCTGAAAAGGTGGTGGCTTATGAACACCTTTCTCCTCCCACCAGTCATACCAGACAGATTCCACATATCCAGGATCATATGCTTTGGGAAGTTCCTTAACAATCTCTGAAATTTCAATAAAAATGAGAATTTAAATACAAATGCTAAAGTGAATAAATGATTCATATGTTGATCGCCAGAGATCAATTAAATCTGACTTAAATTATTTTTTTTATTTATTTATTTATTTATTCGGTTTTGGCTTGGTTTGGTTCATGGCATATCAACCTCAATGGCTTATTTAATGCCTACAAGATTATTATTGCTGGTAATATTTTTTTCAATAATGTATTGCTGGTAATAAAACCTATTTTTACACTTTCATAGTGTTTTGACCCCAGTTTGGGGGTTAACTATTTGCCCATAGCTGGGACCCTAACAGGTGCTACCACCCCGAGTCAGGGTGGACCTGGGAACACCAGCAATTAAGATGTGCCCTTGATTAGAGACATTGCTGTTGGATGTAGTTTATCGTCATCCTCAGGACACGGACGTAGTTTATTGTCTTACCCAGGGCGGTTATTTATTTGGTTGAACTAGTCTATTACACCAACCATCACGACCCTGTATTAAAGTCCAAAGGTCATTAGGGTGGTATTCTGTGTCATAACAGTTGGTCAACCAACTTGTCTTGTTCCATGACTAGGTGTTTATAGTAGTTGATCACTCGCAAGTTCTTGTTTTGCTTGCCATCAGTATCCAGCAAAGAGCATTCTGCATTCAAAATGGGTCTATAGAGCTGTCATTTAGTTGGATGTTGTCTCTAAGTATAGTTTTCAGCACCTGAGTAGGTTCCATCAAGCTTAGACTCTATGGTTCTAGTTAATGTCCAAACAGTGGCACCATACATTAACACCACCTCTACAGTGGCTTGAAAGCATCTCCGCTTGAGGTTGTCTGGTAGACAAAATTTCCAGATTATATCAATTTTGTTCAAGGCATCCCAGACTTTATCTACGCGAATTTTCACGTCATTTTCAGGAGAATTTATCTCGCTTCTTAGGTATGTAAAATATTCATTTACCAGAAACAGTTTGTATTGAGCCCTGCTGGTTAAAGCCTATGAATTCAGATTTAGATGTATTAGTATAATTTGTCAGCCAGCCATAGTATACCGGCTACGTAGTGTTAGGAAGAATAATGTGTTTTAGCCTTCCAGTAGGTACACCAATACTAATATTAGCATTAATGTAGCCATTGATACACTAACACTGAATGCGTATATAGAAAGATTAGATACGCGACCGTAACAAATAAAACATTTAATAAGGCAAACAACTTACACATATTAAAAGGATTTATAGATGTCCCAAAACAAATGATTGTTCATACTGTCCACCGTCCTGGGTAAGATGATAAACTACATCCGTGTCCCGGGTAAGACGGTAAACTACATCCAACAGCAAGGCCTCTGCTCAGGAGGTTTTGAGGAGAGTGGAATCACCTCTTAATTGATGGTGTTACCCCAGGTTTACCCTGAACTGGGGTGGTAGCACCTGTTAGGGTCCCAGCTATCGGCAAATAGTTAACCCCCCCAAAAAAATTCGAGTGTAGGTCCCATCAATATTAGACTCTAATGTTTTAGTTAATGTCCAGCAAGTTGCACTATGCATACCTCTACAGTAGCTTGAAATAATCTATATTTATGACTCAATTTATAGCATCAGTGGAAGCTTTAACATTGTCTTTAAACTAAAAGCATTACAAGAATTGAATCCTATATATATTTTTTCACCAATAAAAACCCATCAGAAGGTTTGCTGGATAAGCAATCATTACAAGGGCAAATGCTGCCAAAATACTTGTGGATATAGTTGTAGACATACATATTATCTTGGACCATTTAGAAAATAATAATAACTCCCTTCATCACTCACAAAATGAAAAGACAAAAGATAGCAGCTTCCGATTAAGGCCTTGTCCATGCACATAATATAAGGATTAACCAGCAGCTACCAACTAAGCATTTGTCTACGAACTCACAAATCCATCAGACTGACTGTCATAAAGTAAGTCCGTCCACATATTTCACACCACCCTAAGAGCATTTAATCATTTTATAAAACAAACTTCACTGAAGAAAAAGTGAACGTTTTATTGCTATTGTACATTTCTGAAAACAATATATAAATATTATTTCAACTGATATTTTGATTCTACTTTTCCTTCAGTGAATAACCATTTTATGTTTCATTTAAAAGATGATGTTAAATGTTTGGAATCCCAACACTCGGATAAAAACAAAAAACTGGGTAGACAGATTCTAACAGTATCACTGTAAATAAACTTCTTGTCATCTGCAGATAAAAATGTATTAGAAAATGCCAAGCAGGAGATGGTCTGTCTCATAATAAAAACTTCCAACCATGAGATATCATGCGGTTGCAGGTCAATGTGTTAAAGCCCCATAATTGTCTTAAATTTCTTGAGAGAAAGAAAGTATCATTATCACATTTTATTATTTGGATTAAGATGTTCATTTTGTTTGTTATATTCCCAACATTTCATCCATTATACATCGTAGTCTTCTTTAGTTGTCCGTCATTGTACTTGATAACCTTTAAATTTTGAACGAAACTCATTATTCAACCTATAGTTGAAAATCATTCTAATTTTACTTTGCATGCTTAGGAGTTATATTAACACTAGTCAAAAATTATCCAGTCTGATAAACTTTTATGTTGCTTGCTCATTTTTCCCTCACTGAACCATGTATATGAAAGTTTCAGCCAAACTCTTTATTCTTGATTGGTTTCCATAAACATTCAGGAAGCACTGATGAATCTGTGCAATTTAATACTACTCTTCTGTCTAATATGCACTTATGTCAGAATTCATTTTATCAGACTTATCTGTAAACAAAGATTTGACCTCTACTTCTGTAGTCAGTTTCTTTTGACTTGTAATAAATGTCCAGCATTAATTTCCTTCTCCCAACAGAGTAGTAGCATGAACTAAGATCAAACATTCCAACAACACGTCTCCTGTTCGTTACGGGACTTATAATCCTCTCTGTTGTCTCTTTAAGCACTTTTTACAGATTGAGTGATAGTTAAAATTTGCATATGTGAAAAGAGATTCTTGTAATAATCTCTCTGACTCTAAGATCTATCTGTTTTAAATAGGGTCTCATGAATCCACCAATTTCTTTTGGGGAATATTTTATATGTGAGATATGTCCAAATCTGTTTTTATCCCAGAGGTAAGCCATTTACTTTAAAGTTACATTCTCTCTCCTAAATAATGTTTTCTATCTTTTTTTTTAAATATACAGCTCATAAAACTGCCATTTTTCTTTTTGGGAATATTTTACATGCGAGACATGTCTGAATTTGTTTTTGCCCTAGAGGTAAGCCATTTTCTCTCAAGTTCCATTCTCTCTCCCTAATAATGTTTTCTATTTTGTTTTAAATATATATGACGCAAAGTCGCCATTTTCTTTTTGGGAATATTTTACATGTCAGACATGTCTGAATCTGTTTTCAGTCTGGAAGTAAGCCATTTTCTCTAGTGTTACAATTGCCCTACTACTACTGTGTACCTTTGACATCAGAGGTCAATAACCAAATAAGAGGCATTTCTAGAACCATCCTCTTATTTATATTTGGACTAATACCTCATCTTTGTCATTACCACAATGTTTCAACTGTTGTGTTGTTCAATCTTCTTCGGGTATATGTTTATCTTGGTAACCATCAGGGAATTTCCCACTGAATAACTGTGATAACAAAGATGAGGATGTTAGTCTGAATGTAAATAATGATTACTCCTCATGGCATAAATTCAGATAAAAACTTTCAAGCTTTGTTCAGAGTGTTGAACTTTGACATGTTTTCAAGATTTTGAAAAAAATTCATTGTTTTTTTTGTTAGGTCAAGATGACAAAGTAGGGAGAGGGAGGATTTTTCATTTGAGAATATCAGGGTATTAATAACCATAACAACAAGAATATAAAATTCATACCTTTTTTTTGCCATGGAACAAGGCTCCTGGGATCTTTGTCTGGTCTCAAATCAGAACTCTGAAAATAGACAAAATAAATCCTTTAATAAAATTATAAGACTAAAGTAGCAAACAATCCTAACTGCATAGAATAAAAAATAATTATATTTATTCAAAAACCATTTTCCATTTTGTTTTTATCCATAACATTCCAGAAAGTTATTTGCCAATCTCCAAATTTTTGACAGCAAATTCTCATCATCATCATCAGTTCTATGACTGGGTGTGGTCATAAGGGTTGCTGCTTGGTTAAATACCTGACCAGTTCCCTTCACATACCTAAAGCCAGAGGGGTATTCATTTGTGCGTAATGTGTCTTGGGCAAATAGAGCCCATACCTTTCCAGGTCAAACCAAAGCTCAGGTCCTCTAACAAGCTTTGCCTTGGTCACGGGTATGTGGTCACTGATTTCATTGAAAGGAACAATTGACTGACTGTTGACTTCAGTCTAGGAAGCCCCTCCACCCAACAATGCTGTCATCACTGCACTGGCTGCATACACACTTATAGAGTCCAATGTACCCCATTGCACAAGATAGCTGTTGAGCCTCTACAAAAGAGGGTTCACTGCCCTTTGACAGGTTTTGTTTTTAATCCCATTCTGTGTCTAGCCACTAGTATTCACCAGAAAAGTCTGGTCTTTATATATATATATATATATATATATATATATATTATATAAAATACACAATAAAATCCAAAATCATTTTGGATTTTAGTGTGTATGAATTTTTGCTCTGTAATAATAAATATATACATTGAGCTCTTTTTGTGGATCAGTTTTAATATTTTACATTATTAGGATACACTTTGATTACCAATGGATTTGTTACCTTTAATTATATATATATATATTTTTTTTTTTTTGTAAGCGTTTCAACCCAAGCAAGGCAGGAAGCCACTAGGACACAAGGGGTTACAGAAGATTTGGAGCAAGATCAGATAGGAGTGATAGAGGAAAGGATGAGGAGAAGGATAGTGGATAGATCAAGGCAACTGGAGATGTCGATTGACATTACATTTGAATAGTTGGAGATTATAGCTCTCAGGGAAACTGGAATAGGGAAGGGAGTTCCACAGGTGAGAGGTGCAAGATATGAAGCTATTGGAGTAGAAGAGACGGCTACATTTAATAATTTTGACGGGGAAAGGGTGAGAGCAGGATGCCAGCCTTGTAGGGTGCTTGAATTCATGAAGTCTGGGAACCAGCGAATGCAGCTCCTCGGGTCAATTACCATGAAAGTATTTGTAAAAAAGACAGAGAGGCGACGAAGCATCAGTGAGAGAGCGACTGTAGACGAGATGCCAGAACAAGGCCAATTATATTGCATATACGCCTCTGGATCTTATCAAGAACCCCAAGGCAAACAGAAGGGGCTCCAGACCATATATGGCAGCAATACTCCATACAAGGGCGAATTGTTGATTTGTAGATATGAAGGATTGATTCCGGGGAGAAAAATTTGCTGGCGCAGCACAGGGAGCCAACTTTCCTTGTGGTGGATGAAGCAACTGACTCAATGTATTTGTTCCATCTCAGGTCAGCAGTCAACGTGAAACTGAGCAGCTGCACAGAGGTGCTCTCAAGAAGTTGAGCGTCAGACATTCTAATGGAGGGCAGGGAAGGATATCTGTGGTGATTAATAGAGAGTTTTGTTTTTGAGGAATTAAAGTTGACCAGCCAATTCCTGCCCCAGTTCACAACTGATTGGAGGTCCTTTTCGAGACGCATGGTCAGGTTAGTTTTGTCAGTGACACTAGATTTGTTTTTGAGGCAGGAGTAAATTGTGGTGTCATCCGTGTAGATGCCAACTTGGGAATCTATGGCATCAGGAAGGTCATTTATGAAGATAAGGAATAGAGTAGGGCCCAGGATGGAGCCTCGAGGAACACCTGCGTTCATGGGATAGGAACTGGAGGAGAATCTGTTGAGAACGACCTTCAATTCACAGTTTGACAGGAATGATTGTATTAGATCAAACAATCGACCTGTAATACCATAACCCTGGAGCTTGCAAAGAAGGCCGGCATGGCAAACCCTATCAAATGCTTTGGAAATGTCTAGGGCCACGGCACGAGCTTCCCCATTATTTTGAAGAGCTTGGTAGACAGTTTCAGTGATGGCTGTAAGCACATCAGCTGTAGATCGGGCAAAGCGGGAGCCATATTGCAGATCACAGGATAGAGCAGATCATGGGATGTAAGGTGATTAACCACTTTGACATTGATTAGGACTTCGAAGACTTTGCCAAAGAGTGGTAGGAGACTGATAGGACGGTAATTAGAAGGGTCAGAGTGGGTTGCCAGAGTTCTTGAAGACAGGAACAATCAAAGAGGACTTCCAGCAGTCAGGAAAACAAGATTCCTTGAGGCAGTAGTTATATAGTTTAGAGAGGACGGGCGCCAGTTCAGGCGCGCATTTCTTCAAGACAATGGCTGGTATCCCATCCCCACCACTAGTCTTGTTGGGGTCTAAATTGGAGATAATGCCCAATACCAAAGATGGGGTTATGTGTAACCCACTCAATAGAGCCTCAGCTCTAAGAGGGAAGTCAGATATGGGTACACTGGAAGAGTCAAGCATTGAGTTGAATGAAAATTTCCGAGCAAGCATTCAGCCTTGTCGGCAGAAGAGGTCAGGATTTCGAACTGGTTGAAAAAAGGAGGTATAGAGGGTTTTTATATATATATATAAAATAATGATATGATTATTTCAAATCCTCCTAATTATATATATATATATATATATATATATATATATGCCACTGGACTAAAGAAAGATGACACTGTCACAACCTTAACCAAAAAAAAACAAATTCAACCACACTGAATTGTAAAAATGTTTTGTACAAGGTATATTAGCAGCCATCCTCACATACACCAATGAAACTATGCTACCCACAAGTTATATACAAGCACTAAAAAACTTATCCACAAACAAAAACATAACCCCATCCGACAAAGGAGGTAGAATAGTTATAATGGACACATTGAAAAACTAGAATCCCTCCCAAATAACAACACCCAAAAGCAAAAAAACAAAAAACAAAACACACACACAAAAAGGTTCAACAAATTAGTTAAACTATTAAAAAATGAAAACAAATCCTGAGACAGATTAACAGAATACCACTCCACCATACAACTTACCCAAGACACAAACTAGACATACCTGTCAGAACCATTGTGTTCAGAATCAACAGTGCACCCCACAAATTAGCTAGAGCCAAAGTCCTAACTCCATTCCTAGGTACCATCAACACAACACATATCAAACACTCTGGTGACTTAATCCAGTGAATATAAAACAAATATGAAAAACATAGTTATGGCAAGTTCAAATCATTAAACACCAACATGCCTATCATATTGAGCTCCAACATATTGAGAAACCACCTTCAAAAGTCCAAAGAAAAGCTTCCTTTCCCCATCCACAAAATTATAAAAATATGCAAACTAATCACTAACCACTGCTTCTTTTCTTTCAACAATATTCTTTTCAAGCAAAAATTTGGCTTACCCATGGGTTCACCTGTGGTGCATTCACTTGCCTTTTTACTATAATTTTTAGAATCGGGTTCATTTAAACACATTTCAAACAGCTCTACTTACCTAAGATATATAGATGAGATCCTCTTATATCCCTAAGATACAAACCTATTAGACATAATGAAAATAACGTTGAATCTGCCACTGAATTCACACACAAATTTAAAAAACAATTCTCATACCTTTCCTAGACATTTTATTAATATGCAACAATGAGAAACTAAAGTTTATCATAAACCCACAAACAAAAATGACCTAATCAACTTCTATTCCCACCACAACCAAAGAACAAAATCTGGACTAAGCATATGATTTTACCTCAGAGCTCTTAGGATATGTAGCCTAGAATACCTAAATGTAGAAGAGAAATATATTGAGAAAACTTTCAAATTTCAACACTACCCACATTATCCTCAATGCTAAAAATAGAGCTTACAAAATCCACAAAAAACAGACCACCAATAACAGTTCTAACAAAAATTACACAAAATTCATAATCCTGCCCTCCAATACTATTAAACTTGTTTGTGATGTCAACGAACACTTGTTGCCACTTATGTAATATCAACAAATACTCATTGTCAATTTCATAATGCTCATTGTAGTAGAGACTTTGTAATTGCAGATACAACTATAGTAATACTGTTGAACAATATTGGCGTCAGGCATCCTCTAATAACACTTGCACTAATATCACTTGCACGGTAATACTCACTCGAATAGAAACCACCAAATAGTGATCTGAATAGTAATCCATATGGTGTTCACTTAGACACCACGCTAATTCCCATATATATATATATATATATATATATATATATATATATGATCTACTTATTCAAAATGGGATCACCTGTGTTCAAACTCCAGTGTCAGCAGTGACACTTCATTCCTATATAACAACTTGCAAACAAATTAGTCACCCCTAATATTAGGGTTGTTAACAAGACAATCAGAGATAGAATTAGGAAGAAAAATAAACCCAACACCAATTCAAATGCCAGGATTTATCAAATACATTGTTTACAATGCAAAAATGTTTATGTAGGGAAGACATCACATGATCTAAAAGGCTGCAACTATGAACACAAGAGAGACTTGCATTTTGATAAATCATCTAGCTTCTATCTTTCTAATACAAAGAATACCTGCTTAAAAAGATCAACCAGAAATTAGAATGATGCGACACCCCACTGCATTGACTTCACTGTACAAAAGTAAATACATAAAGACTCCCATTAGACAGGAACACATACACAATTACAAATGCACATTACCATCTGATGCCCCCTTAGACATACAAAAATCTTCACAAACTGTCAGATTACAATTCACTTTTGTTCTTTATATATATATATATATATATATATATATATATATATATATACACACACACACACACACACACACACACACAAGGTGTAACACCAAAATTGTCCAAGTGTTAGATTAAGATTGGAACCACTGTATCTTACAAATTATTAAAGATATCTTACTGTAATTCTCCAAGGTTTTTTTTATAACAATATTGGACTACTTTGAACAATAAGAATGCATTTAGCTCTAGGTTGAAGTGATGATCCCTCTACCTGCTGTGATCTCCGGATCCAGGTTTTCCTCTCTATTGTTCCTTCTTTTTTAAACTTATGTTCTCTTGATGGTTCTTGACTGGACTTTGAAGATGGAAGCCAGAGTATGAATGTTGGTACCATTACTGAAGGCCTGAATGTTCTTTTTCCTCTCACCATTGCTCAATTGGAAGACAGTGTGGCGATTTTAACCTGTTCTATTTCTAGCTGAATAACTCAAAGGATTTTTCAGTGATTCTTACTACAAACGGTATTAAGATAGCTAAATGTCTCATCTGAAAACATGGAAAAAAGAAACTCAATTAGTTTAGTGGCTTGTTAGATATTAAACATTTTGTGGGATGGACAATTACCCCATGCTGTTATATGATTTGGACAATTTTGCTGTTACATCCAGTACAACATACTTTATATTTACATCTTTATTTTTCAACACTTCTTCGTTAGTAAATCCAAATTCACCTAACATTAGTACATGGACTCATTAAATCCCCATCGTAAATTTATGTATGCATTACAGGTGAAGATTGTGAGTTTATTCTATTTATAAAAATGCCTTCCTGTTCTAATTTATCATCATCTAAAAACAGCTGCTTGGTGTTCACATTAACAAGATTTTTTATATAACAAATTTAAAATAGAGAGAAAAAAAAAGAAGAAAAGAGAGCGAAACAAAAAGATTTAATAACATTTATTTTAAAATCTTGATACTCTGACTCATAGCTTTTTAAACTTATGACCTGACTGCTGAGATTATATTTTAGGGATGTTAAACAAAACACACTGAATATTATTATTATTATTAAAAAAGACTTTTATTTTAATGACTCAGGCCCAGAAAGACATTCCAAAGTTCAAGGACATTTTGTTACTATCATGAGCAGACTTTTTTTTTTTCCATTATTTTTTTTGGGGAATATTCAACAAATTGAAAATGAGACAACGAGAGAGAGAGAGAGAGAGAACGAACAAAAAAAAGAGAGAGAACGAACAAAAAAAGAATGCAAAGAAAAAAGAAAGAGTTTAATTATGAAAATCATTTGGATGTTTAACTTTTTTATTTCATTGCCAACATTTTGTTCAATAAGAACATTAATCAGAACAACTGAAAAAATCATGGAAACATTACCAACATTAGTGGTTAATTTGAAAAATTCTTTACATTTAACAGTTAATTTAATTAATTAATAAATATTTGGCAACAAGATAAAAGATCTATGAACAAATCAATGAGATTCGTACAAACATTAAATATAAATTGGTTTTATATAGAAAAATAGGCATTATAAGAAAAAATTAACCATGTATTCCTAAAGAAAAGAAGGTACAAGGGATAAAAAGTCATTGAAAACAAAACAAGTTCCAGGGGATTCTCATTTCTTGGAAGACACCCCCCTCCACAATAGGCTAAGTCTTCAGGGGGTGCATATATTTATGAATCTGACAGATTTTACTACTTAAAATATTGTTTTGGTGCATACCATATTTAAGTTTATTTATTTTCAACTAACAGCCTGAATATGAGAAAAAAAAAAAAAATGTAAACTTGGTGGCAGAACATAAATAAAAAACCCATGATGTCTTTATATATTTGCTTTGTTTATGTTAGAATATGAAAATGATCAGATATGAATGTTTTGAATCTGAGAAAGGCTTGCATTTATAAGGCACTATTCAACTTTGCTTGATCAACAATGGACTGTGTCAGAGTTTGTATAAAGCATTTGCTGTTCTGCCTTTTGACATTGTCCATAAAGAAATACATAAATAAAAAATTAATTATACTGTCAATGTCATGTCCATAAAAAAAAAATTAATTATAGTGTCAAAACTAATTATAATTACCACTAATTTCAACCCCACTTTTCTCACACACACAACATTCTGATAGGCAGTCAACACGGCCACATCATCAACATGTGTGTCAATGAAAAAAATTTCAGCTCCTTTTCCTTTTTTAGGCCAGAATAGTAACATTTATGAACACACATAAAAAATTCAAGGATAGAAAACCCAAGACACTTCTTGTATTTTTCAATTATCTGGACACACACACACATATATATATATATATATATATATATATATATATATATATATATAGCACACACTTTACTTATTCTTTCTTTCTATTGCATTCCAATCCCTATTTGATCTATATTTGACCCCAAACTCACATTTTACTCAGTATTACTGTCTCACATATCTCCAACACCATATAATATATAATAATTGTTTTGTTGTTTTCACAACTTGCTGTTTCTCATTTTTACAAGTATTTTTGTATATATGTAAATGTAAGGGCGGAGGGGGGGGGGTTATAATTATTTACTCAGAGTTATAACTTCCCTACACTATCTTAAAATGCTGTTTTTATATAAGACCAGTTGCCATCCAAGGCTATAGAACCCAATCTGTCCTGCTAATTACACATAGCTGGGTAGAGAAGAAGAGAATTAATACCTTTACCAAGGGTTTTAGCACATAAGTGAGCAATGGTTTTGAACTCAGCTGTCTGATTCCTCGATCCGAGCTGCTATCCACTACTCTACCGCGCCTCATATATATATATATATATATATATATATATATATATATAATGGAACCCTTAGAGGTTGTCGATAGCTGAGCTAGCACAAAGTCATCATGACCGAGGGTTTGAGTGTGCTGCCCTTGTTCAGATTGTTGATCACACTAGATAACACGCTCCCTCCAAGGAACTGTAAGGTCTGCTCAGCATAGTTGCAGTATAAACCACTGGTTGGCTCTGTGAGTGTTGAACAAACACAAATGTGCCTGGGTGAGCATCTACAATAGGGATTAATACCTTTCCCAAGGCTATTAGCATGTAAGTGAATGTAATGAATTCAACTGGAAATTGAACTTGATTCTCCAATTTCTCAATCCAAGCTGTTATCCACAACTCCACCGTGCCTCCTTATATCTCAATACACAAAATCACCTTATATAATTGTCACCAGACAGCTCTTTCAAAGAAATTTTGGGAATTGAAGAAAGGTTTGTGCCTACAGATAGTTTGGAAGATTATAGATTCCACACATACTTCTAATAGTCTTAGAGAAAGGTGTGACTTATGTTTAGAAAAAAAAAAATTTAGAATAATAAAATGCAACAATCAAAGCCAACTATTGAATTAGAGGAATGAATTAGTGTTAAAATGTCGACATAAAAACGAAGTCAAATTTCCATAATATAGGTTTTACTTAATTATCTACTATATTTCCATAATATAAACTCCCCTCTAACTCTAAGAACTCTTTCCTTTAATCCCTTACGTCCTTTTATCTATACATTTTAAAGTTATTTTTAAATGCTTTTTTATACTACTTTTACTTTTAAAATCAAAATTTCATTTTTCATACAAGCCCAATTTAATGTCATAAGGTTATTATTCAGGTTTTATTTTATAAAAACTTCTTCCCTTTAAGACAGATACCTTCCAACCTCCCAGACAATTATCTTGTGCCTTTCATCTGACTGAAACATTGAAATGAATAAATTCTGTATTAGTTTTCCAACTGCTTCTTTTTTTCTTTTAGCTTTCACAGTTTAATTTCTATTTCTGACATTCTGACACACAGTCCATACCTGCATAGACAAGGCATATGACATATTTTCATCTGTTGAAATAAGCTTATTTTCCATATGAGGTGATTTGGGATTTTATTGTTTATTAATTATTTGCTCTGTAATAATAAATACATTGAGCTCTTTGTGAATCAGTTTTAATATTTTATATTACCAGGATTCCAATGGATTTGTTACCTTTAAAATTATACCTGGAATTATATTTTCCGATTTCTTTTTGAATTTGTAGGTCTGCTGAATTGGAAATAATATAAATAAATTATTACATTGGAAAATAATATAAATAAATAAATAACCATGGAATATTAGTGTTTGAGCCTTTTATATATATATATATATATATTTGGGCTGATGTGAATTCGTGGATGGTATTATTAGTACAAATCCGATCCCTTTATTGCTTGCTTGTGAAACTTTTTCTGAAAATGATTGGGGTAAACCCATTCGTCATGTTTCGTCTTTATTGGTGGGGGAGTATGATTTTGAACTAGGGGAAGAGGCTTTTAGGATTTGGAGTGGGGAAGAAGTCCCTTATGTGGTCAATTTGGCTAGATGGGTAGAGATCGAGGAGGAAAGAGGGAAATAAAAATAAAAATAAAATGAAAGGAAAAACAGGACAAGAACCGGAAGAAAAGGGATAAAATATTTTGATAAACATTCTTTTGGAAAACTATAGTCAGAAAATGGGGGGGGGGACAGAAAAAATAAACAGATAGAAACATGATTGTAGTAATAACAGTGCAGGAAGGAAAGTGGGGAAAGATGTCTGCAAAAATAGATGCTTTGTGTGATAAGTGTGAATATACCTTAACTATCTTATAAAATTTCGAAATCCTAGGTGTCAGAGCAGAAAAATATAGTGTGGGTGGGGAATGTCTGTTAAAATTTTGATTATAAATGGTGGGGGGGGGGAGGCTACTCATTCTTGGAGTGGTGTTGCTGGTAACGGGTTTCCTTGTGGAAGGTATCCTCTTTGAGTAAACCCAGATCTGTTTAGACTGTTTATGTGGGAGTTTATTTTCAGTATGTATTTCAACTCTGACCTGCGCCTATTTTCCTGGCTGTCAAACTGTTATGGAGTGATTTCACTGTGATTTTCACAGTGAAGGCTTGTATTTGTACTAAGTTGGTCCTAAAATAGGTTCGACGTACCAAACGTTAGGAACTGGATATAATAGGTGTAACACAGAGTAAATCTAGTTGTGGTCACTGATATTTTAGTATCAGACTAACGGTCATCCGGCATCGACTGACTGACCAACTCACTGAGCGACTGACTTGTTACTCTTACTACTCCTACTTATTTTAGGTGAGAGAGTCTATTAACTATAGAATAGGTGTGTTCCACTATAACACAAACCCAGATGCTAAAAGCACGCACCTGACGTCGTTGATGCTGATTGAAGCGTACGGATACCAGGAAATTGTTGTTGTCGCTAATGCTCTCGTGGTTATCGAACCATAATCGGAACTCAGTTCTGGTTTCTCCCATGTAACTCCCTTTATTGCATTTGTGGCAGAAGAAGATATACGAGATTGGATCAGTCACAGCTTAGAGCAGATGATCTAAATACTACGTGAGTGCCAGGTGTTTTGAGTGTTGATGTGTTTGCAGACCAAGCACCGGGGTGTGATGGTAGTTTTACAGATTTTTTATGTTAAAATCTGAAGAGGTATGGTTGTTGCCTCACATGTAGGGGGTTATCACTAAATAGACTGCTGAGAGTCTTGTCTGATTTTATGTGTTGGAGATCTTTTTTATATATATATATATATATATATATAGTGATTTTCTAAGCATAGGTTAGCTGTGGCACAAGGGCAAAAGTGTGTGTGTGTGTGTATATGTATATATATACACACACACACATACGTGTGGAAAAACTTTACTTGTCACATGTTTCAGGACTTCACTGGACTAACTTTGTTATGTTGATATGACTACACATGTACATAAATAGGGTTACTGGGGATTTTAGAGGAGATTTTTTTTTTTTTTTCTTATATATAGCCAAATTCATTTAGTTTTTTTTTTCCCTTCCATTACTTGTTTGAAGGTACCTCACAATATGGCAATAAAACGTCTGCCAGGAATGTTGAAATGTTGTAAGAGTCCAGGCACAAATTTACTGTAGATGACCTTGCGATCAAAGCCCTCTCTATACATTTGTCATAGTGAATTGTTTTCTCCTTTGATCAGAGTTAAAAAAAAAAAAAAAAAAAAAAAAAAAAAAATTCTCAGCACCCCCTTTTTTGTGCACAACATAACAAATTTAGCCTGGCAAAGTCCTGAAAGACCAAATGCATCACAAATAAATTTTTTCCACTTTGTCACACAATTACTCCATTATATATATATATATATATATATATATATATATATATATATATATGTGTGTGTGTGTGTCATCCGCAGACAGACTGTAACACAGCTTCCCAGTGTGGCTAGACGTTCAATTGATTCAAGCCAGGACCGAAACCAGACTGATTTAATAATAAAGAAAAACATTAAAATTCCCTTCCTTTCTGCCATGCAATGATGGCCTAGAGGTAAGATATCTGACGGATCTCAAATCAGTCAGGTTTCGGTCCTGGCTTGAATCAATTGAATGTCTAGCCACACTGGGGAGCTGTGTTACAGTCTGTCTGCGGATGACACATATATATATATATATATATATATATATATATATGCATACACACATGTGCAGCATATTTTCATTCAGGCATGTTCAGTTAAATAATTTAGATGTGACACTCATATCCAAAGACAGATATTAGTTGAAAATACATCAGTGCTTCATCAAGATAAGCAAAAACTCAAAATTGTGAAGGCCTGTTCTATAAAAGAATTGTGGCCAAAAATAAAGTCAACTATGAGTATAAAAACAAAGTACTTAAATGTTTGTAGCAGAAAAGTGTTATATGAAAAAAAAAAAAAAAAAATACTAAAATAAAAAAAAAAAAATACTAAAATAAAAAAATCACATAAGTTACCTCCCTGCATAACAGTGAAAAAGTATTTTGAATTTATGGTGTTAATGCACAACACATCCCTAGATACACAACCCCTGAAAATGGTCTCAGGTGAGATTGAATTTATTTGGGGAAAATAAAAATTATTTCTTCATTTTCTTCACTTTTCTACAGCCACCCAAAACTTAATTCATAGACTTGAAAGGATTAAACCTAAAATAAATAAACATAATACGTCACAATTATTAACCAAACATGCTTGAATAATTGTGTGTGTATTTTTACATACAGTCAAAATAACTTACTCACTACAAAGATGCATTCTTGTATCAATGCACATGCATCTTGACTGGTGAGAACCAAAAATGGTTATGAACAATTCTATTTACAAGCAATCTGCTTATAGAATGTCACTTCCTTTTCCTTATTATTCAAATTGTTTTTGAAGAAAGAAAAAAAAGATACAGAGAGAAACACCTTAAGAGGGAATGGAGAAGAGAAGCAAAGAAAAGGGAGAGAAGAGAAGCAAAGAAAAGGGAGAGAAGAGAAGCAAAGAAAAGGGAGAGAAGAGAAGCAAAGAAAAGGGAGAGAAGAGAAGCAAAGAAAAGGGAGAGAAGAGAAGCAAAGAAAAGGGAGAGAAGAGAAGCAAAGAAAAGGGAGAGAAGAGAAGCAAAGAAAAGGGAGAGAAGAGAAGCAAAGAAAAGGGAGAGAAGAGAAGCAAAGAAAAGGGAGAGAAGAGAAGCAAAGAAAAGGGAGAGAAGAGAAGCAAAGAAAAGGGAGAGAAGAGAAGCAAAGAAAAGGGAGAGAAGAGAAGCAAAGAAAAGGGAGAGAAGAGAAGCAAAGAAAAGGGAGAGAAGAGAAGCAAAGAAAAGGGAGAGAAGAGAAGCAAAGAAAAGGGAGAGAAGAGAAGCAAAGAAAAGGGAGAGAAGAGAAGCAAAGAAAAGGGAGAGAAGAGAAGCAAAGAAAAGGGAGAGAAGAGAAGCAAAGAAAAGGGAGAGAAGAGAAGCAAAGAAAAGGGAGAGAAGAGAAGGAAAGAAAAGGGAGAGAAGAGAAGGAAAGAAAAGAAAGTGACAGATTAAGACAATAGTATTTGTTGATAACAGTTTCAATGGTGAAGGAATGTTGAGGCATCAAGACAAGAACCTGACCTGAAAAGTTTAAAATCAAAGTGAACGTGTCTGCTACAGATTTTGATACTCTGCGACAGTTAGAAATCTAAGCAAACATGCCAAAACTCCCAAGAAAAAAGAGAGAGAGAGAGAGAAAGGTGGAAATAGAAAAGAGGAAAACAATGAGGAGAAAAGAGAAATAAGTACAGAGGAAGCCATAGCAGTAATTGAACACAATTTTTTTACCGATGAAAATAGAACCAGAGCTGAATTATGCATATTTAGGCTGAAGTTTGTTATTTGTTTTGGAATAAACGCAGTATTTAAATTAATACATAGTCATTTAAGTAGAAGAAAATCTTTGGGTATGTTAAATACATAAGCTATTTGGGGTGTTAAAATAAATTTTAGTTCAGAATTTAAGATAGAAGTAAAAAAAAAAAACAAAAACAAAAAAAAACAAGAAGTATGGAATGTTAATATAAATTTTCTATAAGCAAATTTTGACATTGTTGAACTGTGTAACTTGTAGAATAAGTATGGATATGAATAAATTTATCTGATATTATTGCTAGTATTATATATGTCCAAAAACAATTTAGAATCATGATTTAAGATTGTAGTAAGTTGTTTTGAATTAATGCTGTGAACATTAGAATTTACATTATTTTCGTTCCCATTACATTTGTGTGTGTGTGTGTGTGTATATATATATATATATATATATATGTTAGTAGGCCTCTGTTGGTGATATTGGACCATGTGTAGCATCCTAGTTGACACTTGGCTGGAGTATAAATGTCTGTGACTGTAGAGGCCAATGCAAGAGAAACTATTTCTTTTGCAGAGGTCGCATGTGTGTTCTGTCCCTGGTCTGTTGGAGCTGTCACTTTGCTTTCTGCAGGCCTGCCTTTCTGTGTCGACTTGTGTCAGCTTCTCTTCCCCCGACTTGATGTGTTTAGTCAAGGTTCCTCTCCATTTGGATCGTATTGCTGCCAGGCTCTCCCAGGACTGTGCTGATATCCACAGCCTTTCATGTTGCGCCTAATGACATCGAGGTAACACAGCTGTGGCCACACGGTAGGGTCGTCTTCTTCCAGGGGGCCAGCTCTCCATACAGGTCTTTGGAGATGGTGAGATATTTATATATATATATATATATATATATATATATATATATATATAATAAAAAAAAAAAAAAAAAAAAAAAGGTCATATCAAATCACTAGCTTCCTAGTTTCTCCTGAAAAGTCTACTGAATCTTGCATATTGACCAAGGATGTGATGCCAGTTTTGAGACTGGTTACACCCAGGCTTCTGTCAGTAACTTTTGCACCATGTCACTAGTCAATAAAAACACACATACAGTTAGGTAGATAATGAAAAGAATCCCAGTCAGTGTCAGTTAAGCTCACTGAGTGTTTGTCCCAGGTATTAGTCGCTTCCTTTTCATGAAAAGCGCCACCTGTCGAGTTGTCCCATGCATTATTTCCAGCCAATTTCAATCTGCAAAAATTTAAATGCAATGTCAATCACTATCTACTATCCTCCTGATTACTCTTTCCTCTTCCCACTCATTATTAATGTTTTTATTCCTAATTCTTCCACACCCTATAACCCTTTGTGCTTTAGTGAACTGATTAAAAAGGAAAAAAGGAAAAAAAAAAAAAAAGAAAAAAAAGCCCTCTCTTGACAAAAGTGCCACCTACAAAAAATGCAAAGTTTAAAATAAAAATATTAGATTGGTATGTCTTAGTTTTCAAATTGTAATGTTGCTGAAGATGCCTTTTCTCCAACTTCTGACATTCATTGTTCTTTAGATGTGACACATAATTCTCAGATGTGTGTGTGTGTGTGTGTGTGTGTGTGCGCGTGCGTGCATGTGATCAGATGTGGTTTATGTGTTTCCATAGTTTTCATCCAGTTTCAGTGAAATTTTTTTTCGTCTGATACATAATTCTTCAGTACTGGTTTTGAGTTCAAATTGTTGTCAACAATGGCTCTCCACTACTTCCTGTTCATCATAACTCAGCGACGTTTTACTATCTGTTCTTGGACATATATCTTTCATAAAAACTTTAATAAAAATAGATAGTGTAAATAATTACAATAATATCTATAATTCTCAAAATGTGTGTGTATGTGTGTGATCGAATGTTGCTTATGTGTTTCCACAGTTTTCATCTGATTTTATGGAATTTGTTTTTGTTTAACAGATAATTCTTCAGTGACGGTTTTGAGTCCAAATTGGCTGGAAAAAATTACAACTTTGAAGGTGAAAAGTCGAAAAACTGATTTTTTACATTTCACACAAAAATCAAAGGCAAAATTTAATGTCTCAAAAACAGCATACAACCAATTTAGAGTTGAAATCTAATGCAAAAGATCAGAATTTAAAAAAAAAAAAAAAAAATATTATAAATAAAAATTATTGTACATTATTACTATGATGGTCCATGAAAGATGTTCTTTCCTTGCAATATTGAGAATGTAAATACGGCCCTTTTCAGAGCCACCTCCATTCAAATTGTTACCCCCCCCCCCATTTGGAGATGTGCCTCAGTTGCACCATATTGTTGTTACTAATACTGACATTTGGGTTGGCTGACTACACTTAAACTGCTCCAATTGAACAGTAAAAATTCCCAGTAATGAAACACACAGTCAAAGATAGGTTATGCTGCTAATATATATATATATATATATATATATATATATATATAGATGTGTGTGTGTGTGTGTGTGTGTGTGTAGTAAATATATTAAATATTACAGGAGTGTCAGTATAATTGCTTGAAAATGTACTTGATTCTTTAATGTCCTCATTTGACCAGAAGTACAGTTTAAAATTATTTTCATATTTACCCTCCTCCCAACTCCATCACTCTTGCTGTCGTGACTCGCCTGATCCAGTTTTCCTTCTCTGCCGTTCTCTTTTTTTAAACTTATTCATTCTCTTGATTCGATAGTTCTTGAATGGACAACTGAAGGCCTGAAGAATTCCCCCCCCCCCACTCACCATTGCTTAATTGAGAAGACATAGTGGGGCTGACACAAAATGATTTTTACCTGTTCTCTTTCTAGTTTTTCAGTGATTCTTAAGACAAATGGTATCAAGATGGCTAAATGTCTTATCTGAAAACCTGGAAAAAGAAACTCGGTTAGTTTAGCAGTTTTTTTTAGATATTAAACATTTTGTGGAATGGACAATTATTGTTACACCTCATATGAATATAAGAAAAAATATTTCAGCAAACAAGTTTCATTAAAAAGAATCAGCAAGGTCAGTTTAATTTTTTTTTGTTTGTTTAAAACCAAATACATTGGCGGCTCTTAGACAAGAAATTGAAAATGATTTTGTTTGGTTTATTTTGTTTTATGGCATATCAACCTCAATGGGTTATTTAACGCCGACAACATTTTTAGGATAGATTCATATGAATAGAATATGTATTCTTTGGTTTAGATTGATTTGGTTTATTTTGTTTTACGGCATATCAACCTCAATAGGTTATTTAATGCTGACAACATTTTTTTTTTTATTGCTGGTAATATTTTGTTTTGGCAAAAATCTTTCTAGTAATATTTTTTCTTCAAAATTGTATTGCTGGTAATAGTTAATTATTTGTCCATACCTGGGACCCTAACAAGTGCTACCACCCTGGGTCAGGGTGGACTTGGGAACACCAGCAATTAAGAGGTGGTTCCATGCTCCTCAAAACATCCTGATCAGAGGCCTTTCTGCTGGATGTAGTTTATCGTCTTACCCAGGATGTGGATGTAGTTTAACATCTTATCCAGGACGAGAAATTGAAAATGAATGTGCAGCAATCCCACTGGACCCATTACACAAGCAGTAGATCACCATACAAATAAATGTCTGGAAAATAAAGGATATCATTTTGAGCCTCTCTTATGACTGTATCTTTGTAAGATAACTTGTATTAATCTCATGATGTCTGATTAAATTTAGTATTAAAGTTTTTACTTTTCTGAAGTGTGTGTATACATTTTTTTGGCATAGTGTGTGTGTATATATATATATATATATATATATATATATATATCCTGAGCCAACCAAGCCTAGAAATGAATATAATATGGGAACCAGTAATAAGAAGTGCTAGAGAAAAGCAATGAACAAAAAATTGCAATATAAGCTCTGGTAAAAAAATGATAATAATAATGGAAAAAAACTGCAATACAAGCATTGGTAAAAAAAGATTGCTGAGACATTATGTTTATAAGTCCCAAAAATCCATACACAGATGTCCTCAAGGACACATGGCCCAGTGGATAAAGAGACAATCCAGTGACTAGACCCAAAGAGTTGTAAGTTAAAAAGAAACAACTGAGACATCCCGAAGAGGCATGGCACGTGGAACTAGAAAAATCTATCCTACTGGATGAAATAAGGGGATCAGTTCGAAATTTCAATCACTTAAAGAAGGCCGAAAGTTTGTGAATATGGCAATGAAGATGAGGATAGTCTGCATAATGTAAGTAATCATAATACCTCATATAGACAGTGTGTGTGTGTGTGTGTGTGTGTGTGTGTATATATATATATATATATATATACATACATACATACACAGAGATTTTATATGAGATATTATGGTTACTTGCATTATCTCAATGTGTGTGTATATATATATATATATATATATATATATATATATATATATATATAGGGATGATGTTGTGTAATGGTTAACAAGCTTGTTTCGCTAGATCTATTATGACTGAGTAGTGAGTTTAATCCTCACTGTGTTTTATACTTTCAGCCTTGTACCCCATCTACACTATGCCTAGAAAATATGTTTTTTTTTTTCTAAAGAATTAATGCATTTATTAATCCAATATTTTTATTACATCAAACGTTATGGTTATCCATTGAATAACATTTGAAGTAATATATCGTACCCAGCCATGCATATCATGTGCGATAAAAAATATTGTTATAACAATGGCCTGATGGTAGGATCTGAACAGTGCTACTTGTACCATCAAAAAGGCATTAGTAGATAGACTTTGATGATTCCGACAGCATTAAGAGTTGGCAAAGATCTTTGTAAATAGCTCACAGCCCCAAACACTTGAGTAACAAATGCACAAACTACAACAGTATATAGTTTCAAACAGTCTGCGATAACGCACATGTGTTTATGCACTTGAAATCGTAAATACATTATGAAAGAATGGACTGTTGTCTGGTAGTCACCCAAACGAAGCCTTGAGAGAGCCTTGTGAATCTATAATTTGCAGCAAGGAGAGAGAAAGTAAGAAAGCAAGGAGAGAGAAAGTAAGAAAGCAAGGAGAGAGAAAGTAAGAAAGCAAGGAGAGAGAAAGTAAGAAAGCAAGGAGAGAGAAAGTAAGAAAGCAAGGAGAGAGAAAGTAAGAAAGCAAGGAGAGAGAAAGTAAGAAAGCAAGGAGAGAGAAAGTAAGAAAGCAAGGAGAGAGAAAGTAAGAAAGCAAGGAGAGAGAAAGTAAGAAAGCAAGGAGAGAGAAAGTAAGAAAGCAAGGAGAGAGAAAGTAAGAAAGCAAGGAGAGAGAAAGTAAGAAAGCAAGGAGAGAGAAAGTAAGAAAGCAAGGAGAGAGAAAGTAAGAAAGCAAGGAGAGAGAAAGTAAGAAAGCAAGGAGAGAGAAAGTAAGAAAGCAAGGAGAGAGAAAGTAAGAAAGCAAGGAGAGAGAAAGTAAGAAAGCAAGGAGAGAGAAAGTAAGAAAGCAAGGAGAGAGAAAGTAAGAAAGCAAGGAGAGAGAAAGTAAGAAAGCAAGGAGAGAGAAAGTAAGAAAGCAAGGAGAGAGAAAGTAAGAAAGCAAGGAGAGAGAAAGAAGAAAGGAAGGAGAGAGTAAGAAGAAAGGAAGGAGAGAGTAAGAAGAAAGGAAGGAGAGAGTAAGAAGAGGAAGGAGAGAGTAAGAAGAGGAAGGAGAGAGTAAGAAGAGGGAGAAGAGAGGAAGGAGAGAGTAAGAAGAGGGAGAAGAGAGGAAGGAGAGAGTAAGAAGAGGGAGAAGAGAGGAAGGAGAGAGTAAGAAGAGGGAGAAGAGAGGAAGGAGAGAGTAAGAAGAGGGAGAAGAGAGGAAGGAGAGAGTAAGAAGAGGGAGAAGAGAGGAAGGAGAGAGTAAGGAGAGAGTAAGAAGAAGAAAGGAAGGAGAGAGTAAGAAGAGGAAGAAAGGTTACTTATACTACAACGAACCTGGCATCACGGCTTCAATCCCTTTTCTATCATCCTAACGTAATTTATGTGGCTTTTTTTTTTTTCTTTTCTTTACAGATATCTTCATGGCAATTGTTCTGATAAGCATTCCTTTTTTGCTAACTTCATGAAACACACAGGTACTAAATTAGCATTTAGGTCTCATCATTTTATTGCTGAAATAGAAAAGTTGTAACCCTAAGTTCTATTCTAATAATTTCTTTTCTTGCCTGCAGAAATCTTCCAGTTCCCTACTTTCCTGTCAACTACAATCTTCAAAAATTTAAATGTAATGTCAATCATCACCTTCTGTCTCCTTGAATCGAGTTCTTTCTATTGGTCTTTCTCCTCAGTTTCCTCCACTCTGTAGTTTATCACCCTCAGTAATCTTATGCCTTATTGGCTTTTATCCCCTTGCTTGGTGTAAAAAATAACTAAATTTTAAAGCCTCAGGCTGAGACTTATCAATAAAGAAATGCCATGAATAAGAATCCCAATTTACATAAATTACCAATGATGCCTACAACACGAGGTTATGATCATCTTGAAAAATCATCTTGCCTCCATGAATTCTGTTCTTTTACCCTCAGTAACTCTTTGACTATTAGTGGCTTTTATATGAGAGAGAGAGAGAGAGAGAGAGAGACAGACACACACACTCAGTTATTGCTCGCCCTGTTTCCACCAATCAATAGCCGAGGGTAATTACAAACTGAACTCTTTATTTAATCTCTGGGGGTCAAATTGTTCTTGTTCCACAGTCCATGTCTAGGGATATCTCATCTTGTTCTTATTTAGTACTGCACTGCTCAGTTACTACTTGCCCTGTTCCCACTAAGTAAGTCTGCACTACCCAAACGAGAGATTAAATTCTCAATGACTATTTTGAATTTTAATGGATCCACAATTCCCACGTTAATGAGAATAAACATAAAAATGTATTTAGAAATTGTTTAATTTCAAATAGAAGCCAAAATGATACAATATTATATTAGGTAGGTGCAAAAATAATGACGTTTTTTGACGTCAAAAAACGTCATTATTTTTGCACCAACCTAATATCTTTGAGTATATAAAAATAAATGGCATATATTTTTTTTAACTGCTTACCTGGTATAATAAAGATATGAAAATGAGCAATTTTTAAGGACATTAAAAAAAGGATGCACATTTCAAGCAATTATCCTGACACACCTGTATGCTAAGATATTATAAATGAGAGGACAAAAATTGAGTGCTTTATTCTAATATGGCATTTGAATGGGAAGTCCTCAAATGGGGGGGGGGGTCTTTTTGTATTTCAGATATTTATGGAGCATTGTAATTCTTTCATTACTCGCATCATTAACATACGGGCATTCACTTACAGACATTAACTTTCAAAGATCATATATAGAAGAAGTCAACAGGAAACCACTCCACTATCCTTCACAAGAACTCATGGATACTAACAAAATAATCTGTGTAACATAATGGGAGAGGAGATAGGTTCATACATCAAACCATACGTCAAAACAATCCTTATTCCCCCATAGCTAAACACTTTAATCAATCAGGACATTCATTAGAAAACTGCAAATGTTTGATAGATTCTGATTTTAGTTCCACATACACACACAGAAAAAAAAAAAAAAAAAAAAAAAAAGAAACATCGGATTTTAAAATTAAATACACATAAACTAGGGTTAAATAAAGACTTAGGTATTTTAAATTTTTATAAATATTTCAATAATCATTTTTTTTAGATATAGTCAAAAAAATTTTTTTTTTTTTTTTTTAAAAACATCTAAAATATTTATTACAGTCAGATTACAGTTAGATTTAAGTTAGGAATATCCGAACAGTGACGTTCCATATCACGTGACGTCCGTCGCGAGAGGCGGACGCTACTTGCTAACAAACAGTAATTTTAATTTATTTGTAACAAACAGTTATTTCTGATGAAAGATTGAGGGCAATCTGAAATATCAAATATATATATATATATATATAAATAAATTAATACTTTCACAAAATAAAACATTATTATTTTTTTAATTTGCAACTTTTTCTATATATATATATATATGTGTGTGTGTGTGTGATATAGAAGCAAAGAACTTTATTGCAAAAACTGTCTTAAATGTCCTTGCTTTCCATCCCCAACTGACTGACAGTATTTCTGACTTCACACTATCTGTTATTGTCATTGCCTTAGCTCATGAAAATCATTTTCAACTGGGCACTTTTACTTGATTTTGATCTCATCATATATGTGAAAATATTGTAGAAAATAGGAAAGAAACTGGTTTGGTAAATAATCCAAAGTTCCTTAGTATTTTTGTTATTATTTTTAAAAAATAGTGCTCGATATGAAGGTAGAGCATAAATATAATTATTTATTTAAAAATTGCGAGTTGGAATCATATTTTTAAATAAATAATTATATATATATATATATATATATATATATATATATATATGCAAGTGGCTACACTGTTCACTTCTGAACCATTTGACCTGTGTTTGAATCCCACCAGAGTCAATTTGTCAGGAAGTTGACATCTTGATGTCATCGGTCTGATAGGTTCATGCCATAGTAGGATTGCCTCTCCCATTATGTTACACAGATTATTTTTGTTAGTATCCATGAGTTCTTGTGAAGGATAGTGGAGTGGTTTCCTATTGACTTCTTTATGGCTTAAAATTCAGTTTTCCTTCTCATTGACTGATTGTCATCCAGAGTTCAATCTCTCCTGCTATTCAACTTATAGCTTGGTGAGTGAAGAGACTCGTTCTTGCTTTTCCCCAAGGCATTAGTTCCAAAGTTAACACAGAAGAATTTTTCTCGGAATTTGAACTCAGCTTGCCAATATCCATTACTCTACCCACATATCTGCTTGAATTGTATTACGTGGACTAAATGACAAGACCCCTGATCCACACTTCTGACTTACGTAGTTTAAAAAATAAAAAGTTAAACTCCTATACTTCTTGAGAAGTCCTGATTCCAGTATCCAAATTTGACATTCTGAGAAAATACCAGCTGAGTTGGTCAAAGAGAAAGCAAACAAAATGAGAAGAGAAATAGATATTTTAAAATGCCAGATTCATCTGGAATTGAAACTTGGTTTACAAATTTCATTTTCTATGGTCTGAGCTGAAGGCTAGGAGGCCACCTTCCAGATCAATCCACTGATGTACCCATCTACTCTGATTTGGTTTGTTTTACGGTATATCAACCTCAACACGATTAGTTAATTGACCCGATTTTTATTGATGGTAACATTTTTTTCCAAAAATATATTGCTGATAATATTTATTTTTCCTCAAAAATGTACTGTTGGTAATAATTTTTTCTTCAAAAAAAATTTATTGCTGGTCTAAAAACGTTTTTAAACTTTCATAGCGTTTTGACCCCAATTTGGGTTAACTATTTCCCCATAGTTGGGACCCTAACAGGTGCTACCATCGTGGGTCAGGGTGGTCCTGGGAACACCAGCAATTAAGAGGTGGTTACACACTTCTCAAAATCTTACTATTTGACGTAGTTTATCGTCTTAACCCACAAACCCACCTGGTGTCCTGGGTAACTATTTGCCCATAGATGGGACCCTGACAGGTGCTACCACAATGGGTCAGGGTGGTCCCAGGAACACAAGCAATTAAGAGGTGGTTCCACAATCCTCAAAACCTCCTGATAAGAGGCCTTGCTGTTGGATGTAGTTCATCGTCTTACCCAGGACATGGATTTAGTTTATCGCCATACCCAAGACGGCTTCTCTGGTGTGACACAATGAGTGAAAAGTTTATTTTGGTATCTTTTGGAACTCACCCTAGATCAATTCCTTTTAGAACAAAGGTTCCTTATTAATTTTAAATTTGATTCATATCATTTCTCCTAAACTGGTTGCCAAGGCTAAAGTGTAAAGTCTACCCTGCTATATAACTGAGGAGGAAAAGAGATAACATCATAACTTTTCCCAAGAAAGGGAAAATAACAGACAAGCACAAATATTTTTTTTTTTAACTTGGTTTGAAAATTCCACTCTGTGCCGTTATCTTTTACACTATCTGCATTAAATAACTGAGCAGGGGTTAAGACATTTAATTAACAAAAGAAAAGGAAAAAAAATATAAATTAAAAACCTACATTGTACAACTTATATGGGTTGATATGTCATTAAACCAACCAAACCATTTAGTGCAAATCAGGCCTATGTCTTCCTTTCCATTAATTGGGATTTTTGTCCTGTAAAACATTATCTAGCATTAAACAACCCAAGATAAATTTGATATGTCATTGAATTAACCAAGCTAATTTAGAATGGCCACAATTGTTAATGAAATTATAATTATATATAATTATATATATATATATATATATATATATATATATATATATATTTATTCAGTTGTATGGATATTAGCTTGTGACCCTGGGTTTCACACTTTTCCAATCATCAGACAAACTGGTTTATTTTAAAGGAAAAAAAAAAAAAAAAAAAGGGATCTATTTATTTGCTTCGATTATATTTAATCAGAACCGCACGGGTGTGTATCTGCACTTAACCATGGATTGTTTATATGGGTGTGCTTGTGATAACTAAAATGCATACACCTGTATGTATATGTTCCTGTGTATGTGAGAATGTCAGCTCAAACAAACACAGAAGAAAATTCCTCCCACCACCACCAAACATAATCAGAACTGAATATATTAGCTCTATCACTGATAGAGCACTTTTCACTAGATACTGTGCATATATATATATATATATATATATATATATATATATATATATAGGTAGGTAGCAATCCTTTTAAAAATACATCCAAGCCTTTTGTAAACACACCCAAGACATGTCAAGAACAGAGTTGTAGAAATACCTGAAAGTATTAGAGACACTAAAAAAAAAAAAAAAACACCCTAAATTTTTGGAAATGTAACCAAGGTATCTTTTCTGTGCTTGGATTAACTTTTTCTTTTACAGTTTATCAACCCTTTTTAGGTTATTTAAAGCAGAATATATTTTGGATTGTAAGAATAATACTTTCTTAGCTAGTGAATATTGCATTAAGAATTTTTTGGAGATGACAATGATTTTTCCACATACAAGTTCTACCATATCTGGCAGAAAGAAGAAAGCGATTCATACCTTTCTCAAGGGTATTTGTGCTTAAGTGAAGGTCACAAACTCAAGATTTCTCATTCTGAACTGCCACCTATTACCCCACTCAAACATTATGGCTCTGCTTTTTTTGTTTATCTTTTTTTTATTTCTCCAAGAAAGGCGAGAATGCCACTAGTATGCAGGGGGTTACAAAGCGTAAAAGTGAGAGAAAAGACTGCGTATGGGGGGACACTGAGGAAAGGATAAAAGATAAACAGGATTCAAGGAGACAGAAGATGGCAACTGACGTCAGATTTAAATTTTTGAAGACTGGCAGAGAAACTAAAACATCACTAACAACAAAATCAGTAGGTCTTTCACACGGCACAGAATAGAAAACAAATATATCAACAATATGGATTACCATGAGAGCTAAACCCACTTTGAAAATGTCTGAAGCATGAACCAAGTAAAATAAATAAAATAAAAATAAAAAAATAAATACTCTGGATAAGTCATCAACACAGTTAGTCTTTAAGACACCCCCCACTCTCACAGAAAAACTACTACTAAATATTCCTCGTCTGTCATTCAACAAAATATGCCTGTAGAAGAAGAAAACGAAAGAAACAAGAGGCGATAAAACAAACAAATCTTTAGGCATTCCATCAGAAAATAATGAAAAAAAAAAAAAAAAAAAAAAAAAAAAATATGAAAACATTAAATTAATGAACTATTAACTAATAGAAAATTATCCCAAAATACCCACACTTTATAGATTACCAAACAGTACATAAGCCAGGTTTTCCGATGAGGCCCATCAAACCAGGAATACATAGCAACCACACACCCATAAAACTAGCCAACCCATTTGGCAAAATTGTAACAACATTCAGTCAGTTGTGTGCCATGCATGATAGATGCTTAGGCAATCATGTATCTCTTGATACATGACTGACGAGGCAGATTTTTTTCCCCACGCAGTAGGTTGCCATTTCTTTCTGTGGTAGACCAGTTGCCATTCAAGGCTATAGGTCTGTCCTGCTATTTACTCATTAGTGGGGAAAGAGGATTCATGCCTTTCCCAAGGGCATTAGCACATAAATGAGTGTAGACTTGAATTTAAATTCGGCTCATTGATTACTCATTACTTCGTATAATTATTACCCAAGAAAAACTTGGATATAAATAGATTCTTCTAGGTACCATGTCCAATCATGGCTCTCCACAATTTCATGCCCTTTCTAGATATTCAAAAATTTTGTCTTTTAGGTTTAAAAAAAAAAAAAAAAAAAAAAAAAAGACATAAGAGAAAAATGCATGCCCAGTTGTAGATGCATGTACATTAGACATTTTAAAATTCCATTTCCCTTCAAGAGGTGGATGATCATGACTCCAGATTTTATCTGTACATTGCCATGCATTCTTGTTAAAGATGGTGGAGTGGTTTCTCTGTTGCCATCTCTATGATATAGAATTCAGCGTTTCTTTTGTTAGACAGAATGCTACTCATGGCAAAAGAATCTAGTATACCCTGCTATTTCACGCCTAGATAAGTGAAGAAGTGATGGGTTCATGCATTTCCCTAGAGGCATTAGTTTCAAAAGTGAAAAAAATCTGGTGTGACACTGAGTGCAAATTTTATTTTGGTATCTTTTGGTGGGGGTCACCACAGATCAATTCCTCTTAGAACAAAGATTCTTTGACATTAAATTTCAAGAGAAGGCATGTTTGATGAGGTGTATGATATTGAGAAATCATCTACATATAGGCATTTTCAATTCCTGTATTAAAAGGTTTTAATGAAACTATTAGGTTGGTGCAAAAATAATTTCGTTTTCTAACATATGTTACTATGTGAGAAAACGAAATTATTTTTGCACCAACCTAATATTTTGAGAATAACTAGTGTAACTGATAAAATGCTACCTTGAGGTACTCCTGCCTCCTGCATGTCTGATGTGTTTCCATTTTGTACTTTGAAGTTTTGGATGAATATAGTCATTCTTCCTTTTATTCCAATCTTGTGCAGGTCTTTTAAGATACCATACTTCCATTGGTGTCATAGGCATTTTCAATATTGAAGAATATTGATACCACATGATGACCTTGAACAAAACCATCATGAATAAATGATTCTAGCCATACAAGCTGCTCATTGGTTCCTTGGTTTTTCCAGAATCCACTTTGGTAACTAGATAAGAGATTGTTTCTCTCAAAGTACCACATTAGTCAAGAATTTACCATTCTCTTGCGAATGCAACTCGTTAGTGCAATGGGTTGGTAGTTTGTTGTGCTGGAATGGTCTTTGTCGGCTTTAGGAATTGGAATGATGATAAACTAAAGCCATAATTTTGGAAATTTGTCTGAACTCCAAATATCATTAAAGATCTGGAGAAGTATTAAAAGACTTTTCTAGTAGGTGTTTTAAAAATTGGTAATGGATTTCATCTGGAGCAGTGGAAGAGTTTTTACTTTTGTTTATGGAGTCTTTTAGTTCTGTCATAGTAAAGAGAATATTGTATTCTTTATTGTTTGAAGTGAATATAAGTTTTTCTTCAGTATATGTCTATATTTCTGAGATGAGGTATTATGTACACTATTCAGACTATCGTCATCATCTTTGTTACAATATTTCAGCCGTTGTATGCTCCAGCCTTCTTCAGGTGGTTGGAATGCCGAACTGAACTTTATTTCACTCACTGGGGTACACTGTTCTAGTTCCACATGCCATTTTTTTTTTAAATGGATGTCTGTTATCAGACATCTCCTGTTAATCCCCCCCCCCCTTCAAGTTCTCCACTGCCTTAACCGGGTATTGAACTCAAACACTTTGGGTCTTGTCACTGGATCCTTCAACGCCTTTATCCACTGATAATACCCAGAAATTCATACACAGATATCCTCAAGGACACATGGCACAGTGGATAAAGGCATTGGTTAGATCCAGTGACAAAACCCACAGAGTGTGAGTTCAATACCCAGTTAAGGCAGTGGAGAACTTGGAGGGGGGAATCAACAGGAGATAACTGACATCCATTAAATATGGCACATGGAGCTAGAACAGTCTACCCCAGTGAACAAAATAAAGGGTTCAGTTCGACATTCCAACCATCTGAAGAAGGCCAGAGCATGCAATGGCCGAAACATAATAAATATGGCAACAAAGATGAGGACAATAGTCCAAATAGTGTACATAAATTTTTTCTTGTTCCATAATGTTTTCATATTTTTGAAATTGGGAGTGTCATAATTTGTTAAGGAGTTTCTTTAAAAGGTTAGCTATTTCTTTTTTCCAATGCATTTATCTCCATTCGTTTCGGTTAAGTAGACTGTTGCAGTTTGTGATATTTTCTTTATTATTTCCCATGTTTTATTTATTGGGGTTTTGTTATTTAATTTGGAGATGTAGTTTTTCCAACTTTCTTTTGGAATTTTTAATTATACAACATGCTTTTGCTCAAGCTTACTTGTAGCTTTGTAGGTTGATTGTGGTTAGGATGTGTAAGAATATCTTTAGCATTTTTTTTCTGGTTTTAACTGCTTCTCTGCATTCTACTGTGAACCAGGGTTTTGATTTGCTATGTGGTTTAAAGGAAGATTTCGGTTTATCTTGCTATTTGTGCTACTATGTTCATAAAAGGTGACTATTAGTTCTGGTTCATTGAGAATTTCCATGTTGATTTGGGCAGAGTTCATTGTCAGTTAGCTTTGTGTAGTTACCATTTTAGATTCCTTTTTTCTGGCATAGGCTTGCTTATATTTAGGGAAATTAATAAATGGTCACTACCACATTGGTCATCATGAACTTTTTAATGGAAGTCCACAAAAATTAATAGGGTGCATATGGTTAGTTAAATAGTTGATGTTGATCTGGTACCTGGGTATGGATATGTGTGCATTTGATTATTAAAAGGTACATAAATCAAATAATTCTAGTAGAGATTCTATTAGGTTGGTGCAAAAATAATGACATAATAATGTCGTTTTTTTTGGCGTTAAAAAATACATCAAAAAACAACATTATTACATCATTATTTTTGCACCAACCTAATTTTAACAGTTCGATTGGGAATCTCTATAGCCCCACATTTTGCTGTGTGCATTGAAATCTCCCATTAGTAGAAATGGAGTGGGAAGTTACCCAATTAGGCTTTCTATTTCAGTCTTAGTCTGTGTTGTAGAGGAATATAAATTGAACATATAGTTATTGTTTGATGAACTGAAGCTTTTACTGCCACTGTCTATAGATTTGTATTCAATTATAGTTATTGATTGGCTATTGATTTTTTAACAAATATTAAAAGTACCCCCAATTTGCCTGTTCTCTATTGTTGATACATTAATTTTGCGATAAGTTTCAGGTCTTTTAACTCTAGAACACAAACCATCAATTAAAGTTACACCACTACTAACCACGGGTATATCATACCCAATTTTGAAAATATCAAAAAAATTTTAAATATAAATCTTTATTTGAAATATTTTACATGCAGGCACTTCAAACTTTGAGTTAACTAAATGTTTTTCAGTTTCTATTAATGTTAAGAAAATAAGGTACTGAAAATTGTAATTAAAAATAGGAAAATTTGCGATGGGTACTATATACCCATGAGAAAGGTCTACTTTAAGCAAACTATATTTGGATTGTAATCTGTAAGGAGTTTGACTTAACAATTCTACAGTTCCATTGTATGATGCTTGTGTTCTGTTTGTCCATTTGAGTGGTAATTATTTTTATTTTGGTGAGTAATCTTAAGGATTACTATATTTTTTGGTTATCGATTTCCATATATTCCATACTGTTTATTTTGCTTGTGTGTGAACTTGTTCTTTGTCAAGTATTTGTATGTTCTTGATCATTTAAGTTCTTTTCATTTTGTTTTTTGTTTTTTTTCAGATTATCTATATATAGTTTGTTGTCCTGTTTATTTGCTTTTAATTATGTTTCATCTATTTTGGGGATTTCGATTTGAGGTTGGATTGATTTTCTGGCAGTTTTCTGTTTGGGTAATTTCCCATTTGAGAAGTCGAGTTTTTTTTTGTTATGATGACAGAATATGGAGTCTTCCAAGAATATTGGTTATAGCAGAGGCTTATGTTGTAGATCCAGTATTAAAAAAAAAAAAAAAAAAAAAAAAAAAAAAAAACGGATTGTTGCTTTTATTGTTTCTTCAAGCATTCTACCTTTTCGATCTGTTTGTTTGATTCCCCATATGGTATTAAATCTGTTTAAATCCCCCTGCCCCAGTAATATGAAATGTTTGCATCGAGGTATAAATTTGTTAAGCTCGTTTTTATCGATGGGATCATTTAGTGGAATATAGAGGGGTCATATGTTGATTTCTCTATGTTCTGTAGCTTTAACAGCAACTGCATGTAGTTTAGTTTCAAGCTAAATTTTGCTCTGACCAGAATTGATAAATCACCGTAGAGTCCAGTAGTGTTTATGGTTATGTCTCATAATTTGTTAATTTTAGTTTATTATCCTTGAGGGAAGGTTTCTTGTAAGCATACAATGTCATGGTTTAGGTTAGTCAGCAATAGTGAGAGTTCATTAAACTTTAGCTTTATTCTACAGATATTCTGTTCCATTATTTTGCTCTTCATTATGTGTTTTGGATGTTCTCTCTTTTCTTTGGTTTCTTTCTTGTGGTGTTTTAGTTGTCTTCTATTCCTTTAAGCAATATGAATTTATCTTTAGTTTCTATCAGGACCTTTTCTTTAAAGGATTCTTTTGGTTGCACGCTCTGTCTTGCGGGAGTTTGCTGTGTGTTGGCCTGGGATTCGTCCTTAAAGATGACCCTGTTTTTTTTGGTTATCAGTTTCCATATATTCCATAATTTCTATACTCTTTGTTTTACTTACAGTGTAACCAGGATATAAGAGAGTTGTCGAGACCGGAGAAGAAGTCTCTCATATCTGGATTTGGTCTATTATATATACATTAACACAGGCTCTAATTTGGAACCAGAGAAAATCTCTCTTATATCCGGGTTACACTGTATTTGTAAACTTGTTCTTAACAGAATATTTGTATGTTCTTGATCATATAGGTTATTTTCATTTTTTTTTTTTTTTCTGATTATCATTACATGGGCTATTGTCCTGTTTATTTGCTTTTAATTCTGTTTCATCTGTTTTTTGGATTTCAATTTTGTTTTGTATTGAGGTTCAGTTGATTTTTGTTCTGTCAGTTTTCTGTTTGGGTAAGTTTTGAGCATTTTGTACGAGTTGTTAGTGAATTTTGTGTTAGATTTACATCATTTGTGGTTAGGGTTGTTTCAGAGTTTAAAATTGTTTTTAATACTTTCAATATGTTTTTAATTCTTGAATAAAGAATGTTAGTTCTAGTTTTTCACGTAATTTGTTTGATATTAGATCTTCATGGTTATAGCTTGATGTTGTTTGGGTAATTTTTTTCATATGATGGCGCATTGAAGTTTGTTCCAATGTTTTTCCTCACTTTTGTGAAAGGTACTTTTTTTTTTTTTTTTTTTTGGTATGTTTAATTCTTAAAATGTCTTTTTTCCAGGTTCCTAAAAGTTGCCTTATAGTTTGGTTTACACTTAGGGCATTTTTATCATTTGGGCACATGATCTTTATGATTAACAATCATTTTCCCCACATACTGGCTTCCTCGTACATTGATTCTTACCGTGTCCATATCTTTGGCAATTGAAGCGTCGCAATGGGTTTGTAATATATGTAATAAAAGCTTCAACATCTGGAGATTGTGTTGGAGCATGAAACAGGCTGTTGCCACTTGGTATTGACCTGTGTGGTATTGTGGGAAATTTAATGACCCCCCCTACTTTGGAAACAATATATCCAATTTTTATTTAATGTGATGGTTCTGGTTCATCAAAACTAATGATATATGTCTTGGTGTCTATAATTATATCATTTTTTTTTAATAGATATTCTTTTTATATCTATAATATTCTGTTTTTTTAAAAGAATTCTTTTTAATTTCCTCCAGTGTATACAGTAAGAGTTCAGTGCTTCTCACTACACCTTTGAAAGGATTTAATAAAAAATGTGTGTGGGTAGACCTTTACCTTTCATGGAATTTAGTCATCCTTAGTAGAGTTTCAGCATCATGTTTTTCTTTTACTTCTATCAGTAGCGCATTATTCTCTAGATTTTTTTTAAAACCGTTTTTGGAGTTATCAGAGATACTAAGATTTTTCTTCTATTACAAAAGGTAACAACTTCGTTATTTGTTTGTCTTCTGTTGGTTCTATTACTATGAATTTCAAAAATTTATTCTTTAATTGATTTTCTGTGTATCAATGTGTGGTATCTTGGTTTGTTTTTGTGCTCTTATTTTTGGTTTATATATATATTATATATAATGATGATAAGGCCATGCTTTCATCCACCTCAGATTCCCAAATGGAAGAGATGAGAGAGGAAAACATATTCACCGCATTTCACCAGGGCAACATGACTGGTATACTAAAAGCTTCAACATCTGGAGATTGTGTTGGAGCATGAAACAGGCTGTTGCCACTTGGTATTGACCTGTGTCTACTTTTTATATATTGTGGGAAATTTAATGACCCCCCCCCCCCACAACCTTGATACAGGGTTGTGACATGATAACAGAGTGAAAGAGACAACTGAACATTGTAAAAACATTCTTTTATGCAAGGAACACAATACATAAACATGAAAGAACAGATCAAAATTGCTAAAACCATTCCTCTTGCAGTTATTGTCAAAGGGACAAAATCCAATTAAATATTGGTTTGAAATAGATAACACTTATCTGATTGGGGTTTCATATTCTGCCATATTATTTACAAGTGTTTCACGTCATTCAGGTCAGCATTCCTGTTCTGAGTAATTTGGAGACACGTCTTATTGCTTCATATTCTTGACGTCCATTCAATCTGTGTTCAATTCAATGTCTGTCCATTGGCATTCAAAGCCCCATTTTGTGTCCAATCTTGGGCCACATCCACTATCACTTTATAACAGAATCTTATTTTTATCAGCAGGAGCCGTCTATCAAAGGGAGGGGGCCTATACTTTTTATATCACATGATTTTAAACTGAAACTTACAGAAATTAACTTTTAACCTCCTTTATCAATCTGGTAAGCAGTGGCAACAAATTATTCAGACTGAGTGGCAAAACTTCAAAAGGAGTGAGAAGATATAAGATGTTAGAAACAAATAAATCAAGTTTTATTGGTAAGTGATTGATTCATTGATTTTCTATGGGTCATCAATCCTTTGCAGGTTACATAAAGCCTGCCTGAAAAAAATTTCTTTTTAGATTGTGAGAATTTTTTAGGCTGGGGAGAAGAGGAGATAATGATTTAGTAATACAACTCATAGCTGGAGGAGGAGAGGTGGATTCATAACTTTCCCCAAAGGTATTTGTGTGGAAGTGAATATAACGAACCCAACTGGAACTAGAACTCTGCATTCCAATCAACAATTCCAAGCCATTATCTGTTACACCATCTGCACCTGGTATTCCCAAGCAGTTACCTATCTAGGTACTGACTAGGCTCGACTTTGCTTAACTTCAGTGATGCTATGGGAACCCGTGTTTCAAGACTAGCTATAAGCCATTTATTGGGGAGTGAAAACACCAGTTAAATGTACAAATATAAGTTTTCTTATTGCTAATAAAAAGAACTGAATTAACTTGTGTTTAAATAAATAACATTCGTTTTTGCTCGAATTTTTCAATTAACTTTATCTCCAGGAAGCAAGGCAACATTAAGACTAAAACAAAAATCTTCATTATCATCATTATATATTGTTGGCTTTATCCTGTATCCAAGAATTTAATTAATTTCTTCTTTGCTGATCACTTCATCTATGATGATGGTGTTGATGACTAAATTCACTGTCAATGTAAAGATTCAGGACTAGAAACTTTGCCAAAACCTGCTTCCATCATCCATTCTTGGCACCATTTGGCTTTGCAAGAATTTTGGTTGGCAGTGAAAGAAAATCAGAATAGAAGAAAGTGCCGATGTCATGAATTTATTTAAGGTGGACCTCAACTTACCAGGAAATGACCTACAAAAAGTGACCTTAAAATATACATACACACAAAATTTTTAATAAATTGGTCAACCTTGTCACAAGAATAAATTTTCTTTTCTATCTGGCAAAAATAGCAAAAACAAGCAAACCTTTGACGTCATTGAGTGGCAAGTTCTGTGCTCTAAAACATCAAATTCCATGTTCTTCTGTGACGATAAATTTCAATTTCCATTTTTGTTTCAAAATTGTAAAAACATGTGAAAAACAGACTTACGTGTAAACAATAAAATATACCAATATATATCCTACTTATATAGGCACCTTTTATTTTTTTTGTGCTCCAGCAATTTCTGATGATCCACAAGCATGTACCTCTGAGCCCAATCTGTATGTTGACAAAAAACTGCAAAATAATTTATCACCATCATGATAAAGATCATCACATAAAGCTGGCTCTTCAGCTTTGTATTTTGCTGAAAGTATGCACCCACCAACTTTGCTAGCTTTTTGTTTACTCATCAAGATAGATAATCTAAACAGCATTTAAAAATCAAATTTAATTACTGATGTAATGGAATAACCAGTCACCCCCATGAATGATTACACTATAGGTAATAAGTATGTATAAAGTCAACCGTCTATGAGGACAGAGACAGGAGAGTGAGAGCGAGATGACGCAAGCATGTCCGACCTTCCAATTAGTGGCACTCACTACTACAATTGACCTGTGTGTATAACTGTACCGTATTTCATATTGTACTTGTTGTGTACAATAAACCTTTCTTCTAGTATCCACCTTGGTGTTAAGTATTTATTCCCTTAGCACAGAATATAACAATTACCAAACAGACAACAACTTTTATTTTTATTACCTTTGACAGCACATGCCACGCTAGTCATATGCTAATATTGCACATGGGTATTTGCCTTATAGTGACCAATGGTGACAGGTTTGGCCAGGTTAATATTATGAATTAGGTTATGGCACTTGCGCAGTACTGGGATCAGTAGTGGAAAATACCCCATGTTATTTATAGAAGGACATGTTGCAGCAATATGCGTCATAGCGCTTGCACATAAGCGACTGATTCTGTCAAGTTCTAGTTCAGTAATTTTGCATATTACCATTGGTATATTTTAATTTTTAAATATCAAAAATCCTGTTTTCCGTGATTTTCCCAGTTTTCCATTTTCTACTTTATTTCCATGTTTTTTGTTTTATATTTTCTTTTATCACAGAGAACTTACCACTAATTTAAACTGAATATGTACTTGTAATAAATATAAGGAACAAAAAACTGACATTTGATCATGTTACCATTCAAGGAAACAACAGGTATCAAACTATCTTGGTCCATATTTTTGAGAGGACGTATTGTAACTATTTACACTATTTAAATTGTCCTCACTTTTATTGCCATATTCACAACGTTTCAGTCATCATATGCTCCAGCCTTCTTCAGGATCTGTCTATATTTCTGAGATGAGGTATTGTAACTATTTACATTGTTTGGACTGTTGTCCTCATCTTTATTGTCATATTCACAACATTTCAACAGTTTAACCCAAAGAGGTGTGAGCAGAGGTGAACAAAAATTTGGAGAGTTGATTTACTGAAGGAAAATAACCGAAACCGATATATCCAGAAAAGAAATGGCATGTGAAATTAAAACAATATACCCCAGTAGATGAAATAATAGGTTCAGTTTGAAATTCCAATGTATATCACCTGAAGAAGGCCTGAGTGGAGAATGGTCGAAACATTGTGAATATGACAAAGTCTGAACAACGTAAATACATTTTATTTACGGTCTTTGACTTAATGTGCATATTTATGAAGTCTACTGTAGAAATATTAATGTGTTTTACATTACTTATAAATACTACAGCGACACAGGATTTGGCCTCTTGAAAATTTGAGCTTTAGTACAGACTAGTTTCAGAAGAAAAATGTAAAGAATTCAAAATGTGTTTTGGTCCCAAGAGTTTGAACATATTAGTGTCGTTATGGTTTTCCTCCAAGTAAATAGAGCGTGAGACAAAATAATTCATTGGAGGAAATTACAGGCAAATATGAAAATTTTTTAATATTTCTAAAAAATGTTTATGGATGTTAGTAGGATGCATGGCTGAGTGGTTAGAACATTCACTTTCTAACCATGAGACACGGGTTCAGATCTCACCATGGTCAACTGTCAGGAAGGTAAGTTCTTGATGTTATCTACCTGGGAAAGTGATCCCAGCATGCAGCAGCACCTTTGGAAAGTGCCTGAACTTTGTAAGTGAAATTGGGTTGACAAAACTATTTGGGAGTCATTGATGGTTTTGCTAGCACAAAGTCACAAGTCATTGTGACTGATGCTTCGAGCATGCTGGCCTTGTTCTGGCTGTTGATCATGCCATTGCCAGACAATGTGCTCTCTCTCTCTCCCAGAAACTGCAACTAATGTTCACTCAGCATAGTTGCAGTATAAACCACAGGCAGGCTCTCTGGGTTTAGCAAACACAAATGTGTCTGGGCAGATGTCAGCAACAGGGATTGGCTAGCCACTTTAGCTCACAGGGTTATGCCTGTTGGAGTAGCCAGCCATTATATATATCTATAGTAGAATTTTAAATCCAAACAAAAGTGAAGAAATTAGATAAAAGACGCCCATTTATGTAATGAAGATGAAATATGTTGTCAATAGAAAGGTTTGCCATATATATATATATATATATATATATATATATATATATAATATATATAATATATATAAACCTAGTGAGCCAGACAAACCTACCCAGGCTTCACCCAAGTGAATCGACAGGAAAAGCTGGCTAAATGGACAAAGGGAAATGCCTCTTTAGCCAACTTTCCCTGGCGATACGCTTAGGTGAAACCTGGGAAGGTTTGCCTGGCTCACTAGGTTTATCTAGGTCTGCTCTACGGTTGTATTGAGCTCTTTTGTTAGTTGTTTACTCATATTGGTTTTTTTTTCTTTGGGCTTCAAACCTGTATCTGTGCAATTTTTTTTCGACAGACTTTCATATTTCTAGCTCTTTTTTTTAATTTTTTAAATAAAGCAGATATGTTTGAATAAAAACAGACCACGTTAAGGTTCCATGTAATAAATTATTTCACCATAACCCCTTTAACAGGGCTCTGGATCATCAGACTTTACTTCCAAAAATTGAAATGAAATAATTTCTTACATGGAACCTTAACGTGGTCTGTTTTTATTCAAACATATCTGCTCTGAATTTTACATTGAGCTCTCCGGGTATCATCCTCCTCGGGTCTATCCATACGGATTACCTAAGTTTGCATAAACTAAATATTAGCTCCTTATAAAATAAGTTGAGCTCTCTGTTGGATTACCTCCCATCGGATTACCATAAGGATCCAAACTTCCAAAAGAAAAACGGATAAATTTACACCAAATTCCTCACCCTACTATTGAATCCTTCACCATGTCTTTGACGGAGAAAATCATTGACGTCATCAAAAGAATGAGATGGAAAATTTACTTCCACTTTAATCCCCATAACAAACCCACTAAACCCCACTAAACTAAATGAAGCCTTTCACTTTAAATCTCAAAACACTCCACCAAACAATAAATTAGAACCTTTTGAAAAAGATTTAATTGAGTTAAGAAAATATCCTTCTAGAAAAAATGCAACCCATTCCAATCCAAACTTATAAAAAAGACATCACAAATATAAAAAATTCAAAAAAACTATGGATCAGAGCTGACAAATCTAAAAGTATCTACAAAATTAATCCCTCGGAATACAACCATCCGATTCAAAATAAAGTTTCTGGTTCTTATAAGAAAGACAACAATTCTAAACACTTATCCTCCATACACAAAAAAACTGCGAAATTAGCATTTAAACATAATATTGCTGATAGAATGGGTACAACTCATCTAAAAGACGCCTACCTACTTTTTAAAGACCATAAACCTAACTTTCAGAATAATCTACAGTCCAGACTAATAAATCCCTCCAAATCAGAGTTAGGAATAATTTCTAAAAACATCTTAAAAAGAGTAAACACATCTATATTAACAAAATACCCGTTAAACCTTTAGAAAGACTCATCGGACACCATTAACTGGTTCCAAAAAATAAAGTATAAAAATAAAACTACTTTTATACAACTTGATATCATCGATTTCTACCCCTCAATCTCTAAAGACTTATTAGAAAATATCTTAAATTTTGCCAAAATCCACACTGACATTACTGACGAAGAGATAAAAATCATAATGGATTCTAGACAATCCATACTAAAACTGAACAACACTACTTGGATTAAAAAAGACAGAAACAACTTTGATGTCCCAATGGGATCATTTGATTCAGCTCAAATAGCTGACCTAATAGGTATATACATTTTAGATATCCTAAGTAGATTTCTTGACCCTCAAAATATAGGACTATACAGAGATGACGGGTTAGTTGCTGTACCTGATACTAATGGTCCGTTAACATCCCAACTACAAAAGAAAATAATTAGGGCATTCAAATTTCTAGGGCTAAGAATCGAGATTTCTTCCAACTTAAAAATAGTAAACTTCCTAGACGTTACATTTAATCTGAACAATAACACTTATAAATCCTTCCAACAGGAAAACCAATCACCCATATATATATAAATATCCACTCCAATCACCCGAAATCAATAATTAAACAAATCCCAAATACAGTAAATGCAAGAATAAATAAACTTTCCTCCAGTAAAACCATTTTTAACCAGAGTAAATTGGAATACAATAAGCCCTATTTAAGAGTAATTTTAAACAAACTCTTAATTACATAGATAAGTCAGTAAATAAAAAATCCACTAAACCCAAAAATAGGAAAAGGAAAATTATATGGTTCAACCCACCTTTTTGTAGAATCTCCAATATTAATATAGGCAAATACTTTATAAAACTGATAGATAAACATTTTAGCAAAAATACATCTCTGAAAAAAATATTCATCAAGATGAATCTAAAGATTAGCTATTCTTGCATGGCTAATATGGGGAGAATTATTAGCTCACACAATTGTAAAATTTTGAGAGAGCTTCATGAT